>LNAC01000463.1:1121820-1223467 GCA_002007465.1 Ailurus styani
GAGCAGAGAGCCCGATGTGGGCCTCGATCCCAGGACCCTGGGATCATGACCTGAGCCGAAGGCAGCGGCTTTAACCCACTGAGCCACCCAGGCGCCCTAAAATGTTTTTGATTTTATAGCATACTTGAAGAATGAACCATCTTAGAAGAAAAATGCTTTGGGATTTTTGTTTTCATTATTTTTGATTACATGTGTAATAAAAAGCTGAAAAAGAGCCCATTTTAAAGGTAAGACATTCTTTCACTTCACTTCTCATTTATATGTCCTTTACTTACTCCAGCAACATCTCTGTTTGTTTATATTTTCTCAACTTGGACTTTTCAAAAATGTCTCATTTTTACTGAATCTTATTTTTTTGCCTGGGAACATTTTTACNATATTTTCTCAACTCGGACTTTTCAAAAATGTCTCATTTTTACTGAATCTTATTTTTTTGCCTGGGAACATTTTTACTATTTTATTAGTCAGGGTTCTCCAGAGAAACAGAAGCAAAACATAACAGAGAAAGATCGATTATTTACAAAACTGGATCACAGATGATGGGGGCTAAAAAAGCCCCCCGAACTGCCATCTGCAAGCTGGAGACCCAGGAAAGCCAGTGGTATGATTATCGTCTGAAGGCCCAAGAATCAGGCTGTAAACCCCAGCTTGAGGACAGAAGACGACTGAGGTCTCAGCTCAAGTAGGCAGGCAGAGAGGTGTGAATCCTTCCTTCCTTTCTTCACCTTTTAGTTCCATTGACATCCCAATGAATTGGGGAATGCCCATCCACACTAGGGATGGGAATGCACTCCACAGTCTACTGATTGCAATGCTAACCTCTTCCAGCAACATCCTCAGAAACACTCAGAAATAATGCCTACCTGAACATCTGGGCATCCTGTGACCCAGGCAAACTGACACATACAATGAGCCATCACAATTATCTTCTCTTATGCCTACCTTTCGTGCAGAGACACAGTGTTAATTCTAATAGGGACTCCCCCACTCTCCTTTCAGGATCTGGTTCCCTAGCTTCTTTCTGCTAGCTCTGTGAACACTGCCCTCATTATCCGTTTGGCCATTCCTGTTCTTTGCTCTAGTGTTCTCATCTGTAAAATGACGGATATATACAAGAACCTTTGTGGTTTTAAAGTATGCGGTAACATACTTAAAGTACATACATTCTTAGCCCTCAATAAAGAGCGACTTCCTTTGCCTTTTTAACAAATATTTATTGAAAGAAGGAATGCTGAAGATTGGCCATTTGTAATAAGATCCCTCCATGGAAGTTTTCTTAGGTCTCTCTATAAAGTCTAATTTAACCCGTAATATCATTCTGTGGTTCTCAATCTGGCGTTTATATAGTGCCAAGTATATAAAATAGTGTACAGAATATACTGGAAGCCCAGAATAAATGTGGCTCATATTTTAGAAGTGACTATTTTTATGCATATAATCTATTTTCAAATTTAGATCAATACAGCAAAAAGAATTCTAAAAAAATTTACAGAGGAAGGGGTTTAGGGGAAATGAGGGGATTCTACAGCCTTTGCCCTTTGACGGACACTTGGCGGAAAAAAATTAATCATCTCTCATCCAGATTCAGGATGGTGTGTACACAATGGTACTTGAGAACCAACCTTCCAAGTTTAATATTGTTGTTACGGAAAACACTGCACTAGACATCAGTTACAGAGAAATCAGTGTACACTGTTCTCACCCTTGCCCTATTATCCTTTCATTGGCCAAAACACACCTTGACTTCCCTGTCTCAATCAGTAGGTAAGGAAACCCCATTGAGGGTCTCACACAAGAGAAAACGGGAATTCATTGTTCTTGAATGAGGATCCTAGTGGTAGGAAAAGGGACTGAGGCAGAGGTCTTAGAAGATTTAGAAGGGGATTCCAGTCTTCTATGAATAAGCATGGAAAGTGAAGTCTTGGGGAAAAGTGAGCAAAGGGACGATCAGGCTGCTTGGTAGGTCCTTCACAAGGGGCAGTGATGCAGGAATCCACCCATGCATGAAGGATCTACGGCTTTGAGGACAGCCTGTTGACCCTCTGCCATTACAGGTCATGGGGCAAGAAGGGAAAAATAAGAGGGAAAATTATCTTAAGGAGGAGGGAATAGCTGAAATCCTTGATAGGACAAGGTTCTACGTGCATTGGAGGCAGGGAGTCGAACAGAAGGGAAATGAGTTCCTGTGAGAGTGGTCATTCTGAATGGTCATCCGTAATACATCCCATATTCCAAAGGTGGAGACTTTCTGTATACATAGTAGGAGATTACCTGTGACAAGACAGTAGTGTGTAACATGTGCAAATAAACAACAGAGAGAAAAGGTCATGAACTGCGACCAAGAAAGCACATCTGTCTCTCAGATGGACGGTGTTTGGCCTGCCTAGCGCTTTTACAAACATTTGAGATTTCTGGATTTTGTGGAAGAAAACATCACAAAATCAGATAAAACATAACCCCATTTTGTCCAACTGACAATCAACTAGAATGTGCTCTCCGGTGGTCCAAAGTCTCCATCGTTTCCTGCACCTCACACTTGGCTGTCCTTACTCACGTATCTTGCATGGCCTGGATATGAGAGGCCCATAGGATTTTAACCCCCAGCAAACATGGAATATTCCAGAAGACTCCAGAGCATTAATTTGTCTATTAGAATAGGGTTAGGGAGTCTTCCCCCTTTGCACTTTTCTAGTCACCTACCCTAACACAGTCACTGTTAAATAAATGAGACATTACATATGAAAGAGATACTTAGAATACTGTCTGACAGAGGAGATACTCAATAATATTTATTATTGTTCCTAGGATAAGAAAATAAATGTTAAAAAGCCCTTTTATCCCCATTCAGATTTTTACTGATTCAGTCTGGCTAATTCTCACCACCCAATAAAACTATTATTTTTTTTTCCTCCTAGGAATCTATTTTACTAAAACTCGGTCAAATCTGCACGTATCAGCGAGTCTGTATGAGCCTGGGTGTACCTACTGAATTCTACAAAGTATACTGTTAGCCTGATATTACTCATTAAACTGTTTATTCCTGATCTGCTAATGGAAGAGAGGGCCTGATGTCCAAACTGGATGTTAGCAGCTCTCCTCAAGACTAAGATTTAAACACAAGTTAACTTTTCTTTTTAAACAAAGCCAGACACCTCTAAGATGGCTTTCACAAGGAGAGGATTTTTGCACCCGCATTAAAGGAAGAAATGAAAACTCCTGCCTAAATATTAAGTGCTGTCCAAATTACATGGTGTGAGCATGGCCCTAAACATGGGACAGTCTCAGAAGAACTTACTGAGGAGCTGGGAGGGGGCTCCGCCAAGTGACCCAATCCTTTTCTTCAGCTGAAGGAGGTGCTGAGCTGCAAACAGGGGGTGTTGGGCCCTGGCCCAGGGGTGGCTGAATGGGCTGGGCCAGGTGGGCTCTCTGTGATCCAGGGCTCCCTCCCCTCACAGATAGCCAAACACAGACTGAGGGGCTTCGATTTGCCAAAGGTGGAGATGGGACACCCTGAGGCTTCTCCTGCCTCAGCACTAGGCAAGGTTTTATTTGGGCCTTTTCTCCAACATTGCTGTCTACCCGAGATGTCACTGTGGCCAAGTGCACAGAAAAGCCGTGGAAGCTATTCAAGTACAGAGAAGTCGTCCCTGGGAAGACAGGAAGGAGAACTTGGAGCATGTTGCTGAGGAGGAGAGTACAACTAGACACTGTCTACACCAGAGGATAAAGATGTCAGTAAGGAGGCAATTGGGGTAAGGGTTAATAAATCAAAAAACCAGGCTTTTGGAACAGTAAAGCAGCTTAAATATTGTGTGTTCAGATCCCTCCTTGATCTGTGATGAAACTGAGGCTCAGCAACCGTCAGTCGCCAACATGCCTAACTTACGTCGTGACAGAAATGGGGAAAGAGCTCAGGACTCCTTACTCCTCACCTTCTGCAGACCCCTTTATGAGCCACTGCAAGTAATTTGCCAAAAACAAAAGCAAGCAAACAAACAAAAAACAAATACAGGCCTGAGAAGATGAAGAAAATTGTCCAGATTTCCCCGTGAGCAAGAGATGAGTCACTGGAAGACAAACTTCTACACTCCTGTCAGCCTAATGCGCTAAATCGCGCTTTTGCTTTGAAGCTCTGCTAAAACCTGGACTCCCCCTTCGCCTCCCCCCGCAGACATTTTAAGCCAGAAACTACTGATCTATCTTGAACATGATTTCTCTGGCTAGCAGCACTTTCAACAAATATGCCCAAGGTCTCTCTCTTTAACAGATTTTGCCCCAAACCCTGCAAAACAAAACAAAACCTTTTTTTTTTTTTTTAACCATGAGAAGATCAGGTTCATTCTGATGGGATCGTATTTTTCTTTCTTTTTCTTTTTTTGGCTAGTGAGAATTCCAGCTTTCCGTATGCTTGGGTGTACTCAGCAATGGTAAGGCAACAGTAACATTTGATCTGACTTTTGTTTCTGTTTCCTGTAATTTGAGTTGTCAGGCCCAAATTACCTTCATTTCCATAGTGCCTTCCGCTAGTTCCATGAGACACCCTTGCTACCACACGGCTCCCTGGTTTGCACCTGGGAGTCTCAGACACAGAAGCCGAGGACAATGGCAGGGTCTTCCGCATTAGGTAATTAGAGCATCCTTCCAGCGCCCCGGGGTGAGGGCCCCTGGCATGGAGTTACAGATCACATACCCGACAGGATGGTGCAACGTTGTCCTCTTTCTTTCCCTTTTCATTTCTCTCCCCGCCTACCCCACAGGAGTCTTCCCTGGCAGTGAACAGGATCTGAATGTTTTCAGCATACTATTAAAGCATCAAACTAGAAGCAAATGACTCTTTGTTTCCCCGTGACCCCCTCCCTCCCAAGGAAACATGGCCAATAGGAAGCCAGGGTCCCACACTTGTAACTGTGAGGTCAGAGTTACTATCTCAATAGAGAGGCGAGAACTTGTCCCTTCAGCTGTCCTGAACCCACAGAGGCTGCAGGGTGTTGGTTGGGGGGGGGGAGAGGCTCATGTACTTTTCCCATCAGAGGCTCACCGCAAGCCTGCTTACCAAGCCAAAGCCTTTTAGGTGGCAGGTACACAGAGTTCTTTCCCAGATTTTTGCCCAGAATGCTCGAAGCTCTCAGCAACCTGGTGGAATTCTATTGCCTCTTTTTATTATTATTTACACTCCCTTTGCTGAGCTTGCAAGTGATATGACAAAGACTACCAGCGATTTACATTAATAAAATCCCGGTATTTTCAAGGTTAAAATGAATCCATCACAGCAGTGACCACGGGTGACTGATGGGGACTTCTGTTAACTCTGGGCAAACCCTTAAAATTCTTAAGGTGTTCCTAAGAAAAACAGCCTGTTGGTTATGTAAAACGATTTAAAAATAATGGGTCCGAAGAAAGTGACTCAGTTACTGTCAACTGCTCCCTCCCAGCCCCATTCCATTTGACCATTGACTAGTGCATTTCTGTATTTCTTGGGATAAGAGTCTTGGCACCAGATCCTCCTCTCTCTCTGCCTGCCTCTCTGCCTACTTGTGATCTCTCTCTCTCTGTCAAATAAATAAATAAATAAATAAATTTTTTTTAATTTTTTTTTTTAAAAGATTTTATTTATTTATTTGACAGAGAGAGAGAGAGATCACAAGTAGGCAGAGAGGCAGGCAGAGAAGGAGGAAGCAGGCTCCCTGCCGAGCAGAGAGCCCGATGTGGGCCTCGATCCAAGGACCCTGAGATCATGACCTGAGCCGAAGGCAGAGGCTTTAAACCGCTGAGCCACCCAGGCGCCCAATAAATAAATTTTTTAAAAAAAAGAGTCTTGGCACCAAAGAGTGTTTTACTATTCGATTATGTCAACTGGAACATTTTTATCTCCTCCTTCATTTTAATAAAACAATGAACTTTTTGAGTTGGAAGAAATCATAATGACTCTGACTGTGTGCTGAAAGGTTAAGTTCTGCTTTCTCATTCTTAGAGGCAGGGAATGTACTTCTGAGGAGCTCTAATACCAGACATGTCACCCCCTGTATTTCATTCCTTCTATTTCAAAGTTTTGTTTTGTTTTTCCAGAAATGCAATAATGTTACAGAGAAGATTATAGATTTTCTGCTATAGATTACAGAGTCTGCTCTGAAAATGATATACATCGAAAAGAATACGTAGTTTAGTAGGGAAACATAATGGTAATTTCTTACTTCCTTTATAGAACGTATATTAGCTCCCTATTTTCCATTTCTTATAATGGAATGTGTCTTAGTGATACGTGCATCTAATGTAAAATGTCTTTTTTTCCCCGAAAAGTTGATTAATCGGTGATGTTCTATATTTGATGGCATCTTGCAAATAAAAATGTGTGGTGATTACAGTACCTTCTGTCCTATAGCAACATGAAGCACTTCTAGTTCTGCCCATTTAGAGGCAAGGTATACATTCTTTTTATATGTGTAACCAAATTCTACCAAAAACTCTATGTTGGACCTGTTGTCTTTCAACTCCCAAACAATTAGAATTCCCTAGTTAGGGCACCTGGGTGGCTCAGTGGGTTAAAGCCTCTGCCTTCAGCTCAGGTCTTGATCTCAGGGTCCTGGGATCAAGGCCCGCATCGGGCTCTCTGCTCAGCAGGGAGCCTGCTTCCTCCTCTCTCTCTGCCTGCCTCTCAGCCTACTTGTGATCGCTCTCCATCTGTGAAATAAATAAATAAAATCTTAAAAAAAAAAAAAAAAAAGAATTCCCTAGTTAGTGAAAGGAATCATGCCAGAAGAAGACCCAGGGTAGATTTTAGAAATGAATAAACCCAGAAGCAGAAAGCTAATGTCTTCGGAAATGCTTCTGTACGGGACACTGACTCTCTTCTCCAACTCCTTGAACGAGTCACTTAACTTCTCTGATGCTAAACTCTCATCTGTAAAGCCAGGACAATAAAGCAACTCTGAAGACCACAAGGGACCTCTAAAGATTTAAGCTGGAGCTCAATGTCAAAGAGGCATTACTGAAAACTTTAACTGTTAGTATTGCTCTTTTTAAACCAAATTTTAGTGTCTGGCCCAATATTCATGATTGATGTTTCCCCTCAGTTGTCTACTAATATTGTTTCTATTGTCAAACTTCCCAGTGTGCTCACTTCTGATCTCGAATGCCAGAAACTATATAAAGAAGGAACTGTTTGAAAAGGAAGAAGGATAATGGTTCTTTTTAGGATTCTGCCAGTATTCATGAGAATAATGGTGGGTAAAGACAATACCGAAAGGAATTTGAAGTAATTTAAACATAAGATATATTGCAAACCCAATACTTCCTTCAGAAATCACAAGGCAAGAGTACTTTATTGACCAGACTTAGTCTCATCAATATGTGATACTGGGATCTGGGGACGATAGGAGAGGAGAGTCTTTTGTGTAGTGTCACTTGTTTTCAATTCTGTGTTCCCACACTTAACTAAACTGTGATTGTTGCTTTAGTCTCTGTCAAGCAGAGATTACTGCCATGCATATTAAGACATGACTTAGCACCTGTCGCATTCCTCAGGAAAAAATGGGGAGTGCTGGGTGCCTATATGGCTAACATATTTCTCTAGCTAATCATCACATTTCCTATTCTATAGTAGGATTGAAATCTCTGTCTTTCCCTTGAATAATCCTAACACCCATTCAGATGGAAAAGGACAATAGCTCACATGCTGTAATACAGGTTCCAAGTTAAAATATTTAGCCTTCAAATCAAGAGTTAAAGAAGGGCAGAAAAACGTTCTAGGGTACAAGGCATTCCTCAGTTGGGCTTCCGATGGATGCTTGATGCAGGTTTCTGATTTCCCACGGGTCAGTAATAGTTTTTCTAAATGTCACCCAAAATGGAGACTCCTAAGCAATGGCATATATAAAAACTGCCAAGTCAGTATTGATAGAAAATTCCTAAGGCTGGCAGTTATCTTATCAGTAAATCCCCTTCATCTCATGCGTAGCAATTTCTAGAAAAGGCAGCTGAGTTTCCTTTGCATTTTGATCAAATTGTGCTACAACACGAACAGGAGAGAATGTTAATTTTCTTGATGAGAAGCTGGCTCAGAACACAGGAATTCACACCAGGGATTTATCAAAATAAAAACTGCGATGCAGAATATTACCTTTCCACCACTCCAGTGTACCCAGTAAATCTTTTTTGTGAGTCTATTAATGCACTAGGCTAAAACAACAACAACTACAACAACACTTTTTCTTCCTAGGCTCAGTCATGCTAGCAAGGAATTCGTTTTCCTGGGAATGGCTTCTTTCTTTTCCAAGAATCCCACCAGCTGAAAGTAGAGCAACAATGATCTAGAAAAACAAGTGCTGCCTAAATGCTAGCGGCCCCCCCCCCCCGGGGAAAAATGCCTTTCCTTCAGAAGATTAGCTACTTCATTACCATTCCCAAGGACTCTTGGACCACACCCTCCCCCCTCCAAGTCTGCAGGATTCCATGGCTATTTCCCTGATTACCTCTGATGACAGAAAGCATGGAAGGGCGCGGAACACTCAGCAAAGCACCTAAGTTCCTGTCTTGAGCAGCATTTGATTCTCATTCTTCCTTTGGCATTTTCACACCTATCCTTCTACTAACTCGATCATTTCTTTTTAGCTCCGAAAACAAAAACTCTGGGTGGAATGAGCAGTCAGGAATGTGGGAATTCATTACGTGCATGTGTGGTTATTAGTGTGTGTTCCATTTGTACACATCACTGGGGAAGTTAAATCATTTTTGGATACAGTTTGTGGCAAGAGTATCCAATGTGCCAAATCCAGGTCTTTGAAGTAACTTTCTGCACAACCTGTTATTGAAGCATTTCTTGCCAACTTAAAGTAGAGGAAGTACCCATTGAAAGAGGAATATTTTCCTTTTCTTGCCATTCAAGCCACACAGGGACATTCTTTCAACTCGCCAAAAAAAAAAAAAAAAGACCTTCTAAATGTTTATTTTTTTTTCCATCTGGTGAGGACGTAATGACTTATGATATGAGTATTTTCTCTTCTTAAGTCCTCCTTTTGCTTCGCATCACTTCCGAAGTCAGATTTAACAAGCTAATAAGCAGATAAGTAAATAGAGGAAGGTGAATGTGGGCAGATAGAGTTAGGGAAAGAGCCCACTGCAAGGCTAAGTGGCTTGGAGGTAAAAACTTGGAAGGGTTAGCCTCATCTCTTGCTGGGAGGACTAAGGGTTGAAAACCTGAGTTCAAGCAGAGACTAGTAATGGGAGCATTCTGCTTCATTTCTTCCCACTTGACAGATAAAATGAAGGTAAGGACAACCCTGGCATCAGCTCCTTCCACAGGGCTTTCCTGGAGCTGTGGCTCATTAAACAGAAGGAAGAGGACTTTGGGAACACAAGCAACAAAGTAACAGCCTTGGCTGAGGGCAGATTCTATCCTTCCTTTCCCAGGTTCTTGGATTTGTGGGCAGTATTTTCACAGTTCGTTCTACCAAGTTTCTAATAGACTGAGAAGTAAAAAACGCATGTATGAGAATTCTAAAAGGTGTTCAATTCCAGCTGTGGACATCAAGGACAGGAGACTTTTAGCACCGTGTCTAAAGGGTGCTGACCCTGTGCTCCCAGGAAAGGAACAAAGAGGAGGCAGTGAGATCAGGCAGTGAGCTAGGCAGTTGCTGGAAGACACAAAGAGACCTATATTGTTATTTGCTTCCTCATCAGGTCAAAAAGGTGCTGGCTGAGAAACCTTACCCAGTCACCACCTGGGTAACTGGCTATTTCTTGAGCGAAAAGAAAATGCTTTCTCTAAGTATCACTTGCAACAGTGCTGTCAGATGACTCCCAAAGGGCACCTGACAACTCACCTCCTTCCTTTCACATCCGTTATCATAATAATATGTTTGTTCTGTTTTGTTTGTTCAACTCACCAACCCTGTAACTCCACCCCACAGAGTCATCCCTTGGGATTCAGAGAGAGAGAGGAGCTACCGGCCAGGAGACAGGAGCACTGCCTGGGGTCCGCCTGGACATTTGGTTTCCTTTGACACTTCCATCACTGTAAGGAGAACCCACAGCATCTGGATGCAATTTCCGCTGGAGGCACCTGCTAATGAGGTGTGGGTCCATGTTTGCAAAAACCCCTTTCCACACTCCTGACAATGGCCAACAGATCCCCCTCCCCCGAATCAAACAGTGGAAGCCTCTAGAAAACCACACCGAACAGTGTGCAATGGCTCCAAAAAAGACTGCTGTCTCTAGCATCCAGGAGCTACTTCACCCAACTCGTACACATTTATAAGTCACCACTAAAATGATAAGGTCCTCTTTCCCGAGATACCCTACCTCACAGGCAGCTTTAGTCTCCTTGAGTTTCTACTAAGGTACCCAAGACGCCTTCTGCTTAGGGATCCCCGCTGACAGTAAGAGAGGAAGAGGCAGATGGGTGCTGTGCAGCCCAGCCAGGATGCGGGCCAGGCCAGCTCGCCAGTGAGGAAGTCTGGGGAGCCGCACAGGGGAGAGGGGAGAGAGCGAGCTTGAAACCGACCCTAACTATTCTCTAGAAAGGTTCCTTAACTGCTTTTCCTCAGGATAATCTAAGAAGAGGCTTGAGAAGCCTCCATGCCAAGTGGGAGCCTCCCTGATGCCAAGAGAATGGCTTCTGTTTGAGGGCAATGGGTTTCAGGGAAGGATGGGAAGGAGGCTATCAACCATGTATGATGTCAGGAACTGGGCTGGACACTCCGAGCTTGTTTCATTTAATACTCACAACTCCGAGAAGCTGGCAGTCGTTCCCACTTTATGGATAAGCATGTGGGAGTTCGAAGAGGCTAATAAGGAGCTTAACCGACTCTAGTGCCAATAGGGTAGGAACCTCAGACTCAAGTTCCCAAGGACTCTAAACCAGTTCTCACACTTCTGCTTTGAAATCCTTCCAGAGACAGAAGAGAGAAAGAACTGGAACCCTGGTCACGGTGGGGGCAGTGGCAGCCGGGTTAGGGTGGGATTTGCAGCTCCTAGTCTGATCGCATATAGCTGTCCAATCAAGTGCTAATTTTTAAAGGTCTCCTATTTTACCTTAAAATGAGTAACGGTGTTGCAATTAATCCCATCCTATATTTATTTTGTATAAAAACGTCACTTCTCTTCTAGCCCTTTAAATATAATTGTCCAGAAAAGGAGGCATGTTTATAGATTATCGCTTTGAGCATCTTCTGGGTTCATTTAAATGGACCTGCACCCTTACTGGGGGCTACGGAGATGACCCATCCTGGGTGTGTTATCAAGGAGATATATGCATTCTATAAAAGGTGGACAAGAGAAGGCTAACTTAAGTTTCTATGTGATGAACATAACGTCATGATTAAGGACAAGGCTGTGGCGTTAGACGGGTCTGGGATTCACAGCATGCTCCACCATCTGCCAGCTGTGTGAGGTGAGGCATGTTACTTAACGTCTCTGGGCCTCAGCTGCCACATCTGTAAAAAGCTGTCCACGTGTTGGGATATGGGGAGGTACAGAAAGGGGAGCTTCTACAGCCTGTTAGGTCTTGTGAGTGGAAGACCGTCTGCACCTCAGTCTTCGGCCTCCCGTCAGACTGACTTACAAACTACCTTCACTAAGCTACGTGCAAGTCACGGGAGAGGAACCCGGAACGCCTGCTCATCGCTTTAAAGTAAACGACTGTATTTTTAGGATAGGAGGGAGAAAAATCATTTAAATAGTTTGCAATGAAGTGAGGTAGTTTAAAAATAAATGGCTAATGTGTTTAGTGGAGACAAAAGAAACCAATGCGTGATTTTTAAAAGTCAGACAGACCTACCCCATAACCACGGGTATTGTAAGGTTTAAATTAGATAGTGCACAGAGAGCATGCCGCTCAGGGACTGGCACTCAAACATTCACAAATGGTGGTTAATGTTATAATCACCCAGGGGGCTTTGGGATCTGGGCCAAGGAGCCCTCCAGCCATCTCCTCAGGCTTCCCTTCCCTGGGCCCCCTCCGCTCCCACATTGCCCCAGGAATAAAAGGTAATTGGAGCTCCGTCTGGCAAAAGATGATGGACTGATAGGAGCCACTTCCTCTGCAGCAAATAAAAATGTTTGGGCTCCCTGTTTCCTGCCTGTAGTTTTGCACATTCATGGAGGAATACTGGTCCCCACTAACGCATTTCTTCCCCTCTCTCACTGCTCTCTAGGTACTGGATAATGGGTATGTGGTTTCGGCTCCAGCAAGAGCTGTTCACCAGGGGTTTTCTCCTTAGTACTATATAGCAACCCATCCAACAGCTGACTTCCTTATGTTTATTGCAAATCCTATGAGCAAATGCTAAAGTATGCTAAGGGAATCTGGATTTTATACAGAGAAACAGAAAAGCCAATGAGAAAGCACTTTTTTCAAAAAATGAGTCCAACGCTATAACCACATTTCTAGGCTAACTAGTCATTTGCAATGCATAGAAGTGTACAATCAGGAAGAACCTGTCTTCTACCGTTAACAGAGCCAAGATCCATCAATTCTATCTGATGCTGCTTCCGAAACTGTGGCACGTCACTAGCCACGATGAGGACCCGTCTTCCTGCCCTGGGCAGGATCAGAACATTCCCCCTTGTATGTTACAGAGTTACATCTGTAACTTCTTGCCTTCATCATCATTATTGTTCATGGTAGCAAAAAACATCAACTTTGCTTTCTTTCTGAAAGAGTACTTCAATAGCCAAATTTGTGAACACTCAGTCCACTGGCTCAAAAGAATTTACAATTTAAAGATAGCGGCAAGAGGTGGGCAACCCTGAATAAAACATGGCTCAAATAAGCAATGTTAGAACGACTTCTTAAAAGGAACGGGTTCGAGGCCCCTGCTCAGCGGGGAGCCTGCTTCCTCCTCTCTCTCTGCCTGCCTCTCTGCCTCCTTGTGNGGGTTCGAGGCCCCTGCTCAGCGGGGAGCCTGCTTCCCCCTCTCTCTGCCTGCCTCTCTGCCTCCTTGTGACCTCTCTCCCTCTGTGAAATAAATAAATAAAACCTTAAAAAAAAAAAAAAAAGAAAAAGGAACGGGTTCACAAGAGAAACAGATCCTCCGAGGGGAAACAGGTAAGCCAGTGAGTTTTGTTTTTGCTGACCAACTGGATTCACGTAATTACCATTTATATAAAGCAGAAGGCGCCAAAAAAACCCTTTCTGATGGAAGCTCATAAAGAGAATTATTGGAGTGACAAAAAATGTTAGTTGAGTGCAGCTCCCAGCTCCTTATCTTGGATAATGGAGTATTTCCTCTTGGTGGAAATCAGCTGTTCTGCCAAGAAAACCTGAGGGAGTAATTGGGAGGTTTTTACATGTTATGTAAGCAAGTTTATTTTGGGAGCTTGGAGTATGGCGTGCTGTTGCCTTTAACCACATCTGCTCTATTCCCATAATGACCACTTCGTTCCTGGGCTGTGTGGAACATGGCCTACATTAGTCTTGGGTCGTTAGAATGTGGTGAGGCTCCAAAATTATCACGATGTTCTGATGAAGTTGTTGAACTCTGCCCAGAAAGAAATATATTGATTTGGAAATTATGAAGACCCTGATAGTTAAACCAACCTATTGCATTTGGATTCGCATTCTTAAATGCATCTGAAGGGCCCAAACTTTACTCAGCCTTTGCTCGAGTAGAGGTCTCTTTTTTTACTTTATTCAGTTAAAATAACTATTGCCCAACGTTTCTATTTTTCTTTTTAAAGATTTTACTTATTTGAGAGAGAGAGAGAGGGCACGCATGGACGGGGTAGGGACAGAGGCAGAGGGAAAAGTAGGCTCCCCAGGGAGCAGGGAGCCCGATTCGGGGCTCGATCCCAGGACCCTGGGATCACGACCAGAGCTGAAAGCAGACGTTTAACTGACTGAGCCACCCAGGCGCCCCAGTATTGCCCAACATTTCTTAATGAATGCATAATGCAAATCTTCTATGCTTCAAACTGAAGAGCCTAAACACGTAAAGATGGCTTTGTGTTTGGGAAGTTCACCTAGCTCTTTGGATTTTCTCAGCTCTGTTGTGCATACATTACCCTCCTTTCTATGGCTCTGCTGCCTACATTTTTCTAAGTATATTCCTTCCATCGTCATAAAGCCAGTGTTTGCTCGCAGTTCTCCTCTTCTCATTGGCCTTACAATCATTCAAGTAAAATTTTCAAAAAGATAAAAAATCATGATTCTCCAGCACACGTAAATCAGACAGATCACACTCTATTTAACCCACCAACTAACGGAGGAACCGTAAGATATTAATGCCAGCCCCAAGAGCACTCAAAAGTTTACCTATTTCAAATCAACAAAGATATATTAGGGTAATACTGAGAGGTCAGTTAAAATACTGGCTCGTGTCCAACAGATCTGTAAACCTGGTTTACACTAGTAGCCTGTTCACTGTAGGTAACAGTTCCTTGCCTCTCTACCAGGTAAGACTCTCCATGTCAGCCTCTGCCACTTGAGAACTTACACATCATAAAAATCTGTAAACAGTGCCACTTAGCATGCTACTGAAAGTATATTCAGAAATATCCTTTCCAAATATTGAGCACTTTTTTAAGGTACAATCTAGAGTCTCCCACAGTATGAAAAGCAAAACCCAAACAAACACTCCTACTAGAGTCCCCCTCTCTAGTCGTCTCTTCCCTCTCCGTTTCCTCCCCTTTCCACAAGACACTAGAAAAAGCTGCCTTGTTTCACGGACTCCTCTTTTTCCCCCTCCCATTTACTCTTCAGTCTATTTCCTTTTTTTTCATCCTTTGCTCTGCTTACTAGTGACTACTTGTTTCTAGATCCAAATATTTTTTATTCCTTATCCAACCTTTCAGCAGTTTTTGAACTTTGACAACACACTCCTTAATATATTTTCTTCTGGTTTCTGAGACCTGGTACTTGCATGACTTTCTTCCTACTTCTTGGGATGCTTCTTCTCTGCCTCCTTTGCAGGTTCATTCTTTACTAGGCTGAGTACTAGGCACTCCTCTATTCTTCAGTACTTTCTTCTTCTCAGACATCATCTGGGTTAATAACCTCAAGTTGTCCCCATTAGCAAATGAAGCACAAATTTGTAGATCTAGGCTAGACACTTCAGCTCATACATCCATCTGCCTACTTGACATTCTCTCTTGAATTCCCAGAGACATCTCAAGTTCATTAGGTACAAACCTGGACTGAAGAACTCCACCCCCAAAACTCCACATGAAAGCTCATCTTCTTCCAGAGTACCCCATCTCAGTGATGACACCACTAACCAGTCAGTTATGCAACCAACAACCTGGGAAGCAACACGGATCTACTACTTTTGACAAGTCCTATCCCCTTCAGACTCGGAGTAGATGTTTAGCTCCAGGCAGATAAGCTCTCCTGAATTCAATGAAATGGCCTTTAGAATTTACAATAATCCACCAAAAAACTGTTCAATTACTAAATGTGCCAATTATGAATGAGAAGTGTCAGATAATTTAGGTTTCACTGATAGAATCTAGAATATACATCCCAATTCCAAAAGGATCCATATGAGAGTCAGAGTTCCAAGAAAGAACCAAGTATGCTTGTCCAAAGAAGGGTTATAGAGGGGTCTAGTGGGTAGACACACTGTTGGCTGGGTAGAGTTAGTGCTGCTGCTTCTGGTATAGAAAGAAGAGATCAGATCATGTTCTAAAAAGAGCTGAAACAGACTTCAAGCATTCCTTTATTTTTCCCTATTTTTAAAATGACATTTGCTTTTTTATTATGATCACAAAAATAGATATTCCCTGTAAACACTCTTTTCAAAGGATTGAAAAACATAAAAAATGCCAACTGGCCTTAAACTCATCACCCAAATGAAACCACTGTTAACATTTTGTTATATATTAAATACTGCTCTACACTTACAAACAACTACATATAACTAATGTGAATTTATTTATTTTATTAAAAGTAAGTCCAAATTGTATGTAATACCAGAGAAGGATTTTCAGTTGCAAATGGAGAACATCCTAAGTTTTAGAACTAGCTCATTTTCTTAGAGATTTACCTTTCCAAGGTCTAGATTTTAAGGCCAACTTATGCATACTACACTATCACCTTTCAATGTTTTCTTTTCTGCTTGCCACTCATCTGCTTTCCAGTGTCACTGGGCTCCAGTCAAGAACCACACCAAGAATCTACAACATTGGTCAAAACGACAAAGACCCGTCCAGGAGGAGTTTCCAGTCAAAGAGATGAATATTCTCAAGGGAACTGAAGGCAGACTTGAGACGCAGCTGCATGGTAACAATAAAACATATTTTCTTATTTTATGTATTTTTCCCCCAGCCATTTACTTTTTTAATGGTGTGACTAGAAGACGAGATTGCAGTGGAAAGAACGGGTGGAAGGGAGAGGCAGTGTGTTTTGGGGGGAGGGAGCAGAGGTGTAGATGGACACGCATAAAGGGAAACATTTTCTACCTTGCTATGAAATTCCCTTACATGAATGGGGAGCATGACACATCATCAGATGATCAGAATTATGATGTAGTGGAAATTTGGTTTCCAAGTGAGAAAAACCTGAGTCTAGGGAAGAGTACCACCTTCTGGTATCTTCTTTTCACCTGTTCTCTCCTATATGGTCTCTCTGATGCCTAATAGAAATAAGAGCTCCTCTTAAACATAGTTTAAAAGTAGTTTAAAAATAATAACAGAATATATCTATCCCCCGGAATAATTGGATGAAAACCTGATTTTATTTATTTTGCCTACTTGGGAAAGTGTGTTAGAAAGAAGCCCTTACACTTAAGGATTACTGGTATTGTTACTATTATTATAATAAGGATTATATGGATTGCCAATACTTCAGAGTTTATACTTCCAATTCCTTGTGGATATTAATGAAACTGTGTGTTTCTATGCAAAAAGGCAGCACAACGTGGGAGTGACAGTGTCAAATTAAGTATTTGTAAATCCTCCGCAAGGAACTGTGTGTTAAACTGATTTCTCAAAGGTGGAATAACTCTCCCTAGCCAGTAGGCTGAGGAGCAGAAAGTGAATGCATTCGTCATTATAACTGTGGCTGGGGAGCCAACCCCACACCACAGACTCCGCCTTACACGACAAGGGTCCCGGATGGGCACATCGTGCCTCTGACAAACGGGGGAGAGACCAGCTAAGTATTCCTCAAACCTCCTTCCTCTTTCTCCAGGGCACACGGCTAGGTGAAATTTCCTACCCTTCCTCGCAACAGCAAGGTGTGACCTTGTGACTGAGTTCTTGCCAACAGACAGTGGGCAGAGATGCCGCAGACCACTTTCAGGGCTGACCCCATCCCACTGCCATTCTCTGGCTCTTGCTTCCCCCTCTGGCAGAATGGAAGCAAAGTACTCTGAACTTGTGTGGATTAGAGGGGCCACACGAGGAGAGGGGAATGGGTCCCTGAATCACTTCTGGAGAGACCATGTAATAAATACCTGCATTTCATCAGCCAGAAAAGAACTTCAATTCTCTTAAGCCACTAAGATGTTGGGGGCTTAGCAGGGAGGGTTACCTCAATGTACACAGTTGTCCAAGTACCTGGTTGGTTCAGCAGTATCTTCCATAAAGGAGCACCAAGTAATACAAAGGCCCCACTCCTGATGGGGCCAACCTCCTTGTCCATCTCTGATTTTGTCTCTTTCACCAATTCCTCTTCCTCTTCACTAGACAAGTAGTTGTTTTGTATTTAAATTCCCTTTACCTTTGTCAATTCTTTTGCCTCTGCCTGGGGTGCCTTCCCTTAGTGTATCCATTCTGAATGAAAAATATGTTTTCCCTCCCAAAAACACAATTGAAAGGTCATTTTGTCTGTAAAGCCACTCAAAAATCCCCACATTTCTTCTCTGCCTCTCCCTTCATCCATTCATTTATCCACCTTGCCCTTCATTCAGTAAGCATTCACTGAGCATGACAACATGTCAAGCCCTCAGCAGCAGAGACTTAAAGAGGGACCTTCTCTCCCTCCATAGGAAACTCGGTTCAGTTGGAGAGGAGAGACCTTTAAGCAGAGACAGAGTAGAACAGGTAAAAGCTAAACTAGAGAGAGATATTGGGTACTGTAAAAGCAAGAGGAGGCCTTTATGTACATTTCTCCCTTCCCATAACATGCTTTCCCGGCTCTGTGCACGACTGTACCCTCCTCTATCTCCCGTCTTAGGTCCTCTCTGAACCTCAGGCTTCTTTTTGTCAGACCAATGATCATCAACTGTCTCTGCTTCACTCACTGCCAGTCTCACTCACAAGGAGCTAAGAACCCTGAGGACAGGATGCAACCTTTCTTTTTACCACTGTCTCTCTGTATCTGGCACAGTGACTGGTACACTCTAGGTGTTCAGTCAATGCTTGTGGCATGAGTGAATGGACACACAACACCAACCCGCCTGGAAACAGGCTGTTAGGGAGAGTTTCCTGAAGAAGTTGATGCCTGATTCAAATTGTAAAAATTATAAAGGGTAAGTAGCAATTTGCCTGGAAAACAGAAAAAGGGAAATTCCAGGCAGAGGTTACAGCTAATGAGCACAAAACATGGCCGATGTTTGCGGATGCAAGTGCGATGTTAATGTTGCCTAGAGCAAAGTGGTAAGAGCGGTGGGTGGGTAAGGCTTCAGGAAAATAACAACGACCATAGTAGGCAAATTACGGCTTCCTCTTCATGCATCCAACAAGCACTTTCTGTGAATTCCAAAAGCTTTTCACACATAAAACTGATGACGCCATATTGTTATGGTAGTTTTAGACATCTCTGTGGGCTTGAAGGGCAGAAATTGATTCTTATGTCCTCAGCTCCCCATTTTATCACTGATGTACATTGTAGCCAATTGAGAAAGAAGGGGATTAATTGGCAGTATTTTTGGCTATTCTTGGAACAAAGACAGATGATCTCTAGCATAAAAATAGAGTCAAACCTTATGCGGACAAGACCAGAGTGCTGGAAGAGAAAACGGATCTAGGACATCCCTTCCCCCTCACGAGGTCAGAGTACTACATATTTTGGTATCTCTTCTTCCCACAAAACAAGGGTAACAGAACTAAAGTTGATAAAGTATCAAATCCAGAACAGACTTAACTGAAGCATCAGCAGTTCTTTTTTTTTTTTGCATCAGCAGAGTCTTACATAAATGTGGTGCATGTAGTGAGAAGTTAAAAGACACTACTGTTAAGGAAACACCCTTCTACTGAGTAGAGTGATAAGAAGAAGCCTGAAAGGGCCTTACTTTTAAAAACAGTCAAAACAAATGCGTGTAATTTAAAGCAGAGTCTTGAGGATGAAGACAAAACGAAGCTTGATCTGTCATATACGCTTGGAAAGGCAAACACCTCACACATTTAAATGAGGTTTTTTTCCCCTTCCTTTAAACATAAAAAAATGCTATCAGATGTGCTTGGTGTAAAATACTAATAAGGAAAAAAAATTACGTAAAAGCCCACTAACCAGCAATAAATAGTTAATTTATGTCTCTATGTATCCTTCCAGATAGTTTTAAACACACACACACACACACACACACACACACACACAAAGGAACACACACAAGTAGTTTATAACGGGATTCATATTACACAGGCGGTTTGTTATCCGCTTTTCTACCTTAATAATTCGTAGATACTTTTTATACTATTAATTTTAATACAGTTATTTTAAAAGTTTGCATAGGCTACCGTCCAGTGTTTTAATACTCCATGATGTATCTGTATGTTAATCAACACATTTTTATTGACTCTTCCTCTGTGCCAGCAACTATTCCAGATAATCAAATGTACCAGGGGATAAAAGAATCCCTGTCATGAAATTATTTACCTTTAACTGGGAGAGGAGGAACAGAACATAAACACATGGATAAATAAGATAAATTCAGGTACTGGTAAGTACCACCGAGAAGACAAAAGAAAACAATGTGCTAAAGAGTGACGAAGGTTAACTCAATTTCCGATGATAAGGTAAACCAGTTTGAAAATAAGCTCTTTTTATATACCTCAACACACATTCACGGTTTTGAAAGAGTAGAGATTTTTTTCCTTGAGGCACGCATAGCCAAACTTGCAACACAGTAAGGAAAATCCCTGGACACCAGATATAAAAAAGCCAGCAATTATTTCCAATAGCACGAACACTGAGTCGCCCCGAGGCCATCTACCAATATGGCGTTGTAATGGCTTCAGGAGCTAGAGCAGACAAAGAGCAGCCTTCGCAAGGGAAGAGCATGGGAACTGAGAAGCCGCACAAACCCAGGCCCCTGAAACGCTACCCACTCACTGAAAGGATGGGAGAGGAAACATTCCGCCTACCTTCTGAAGGAGGTGATGAGAGAATTTCTTGCTTGGCTTTAAATCCGGGAGGAAGCAAAAAAAAGCGGTCCGTCCGGAGAATTCAGCACCGCAGCCCTGCCCTTGTGTGGATTTGAGGTTTAAATGTGTACCACCTGCGCGAGCTGGGAAACCCTAAACCGAGAAATTAACCCAGGATAGTCAGTGCCCTGGGCACCTGGCCAAAACCACAGAAAATCCTCTGCTGCCTCTGACTGGAGGCCCTCCTGAATTCCAGCAGATTTAGGTTGCTCGAATAGCTCAAATATATTGAAAGACACACGAGAAACAAGCCACCATGAGAGTAAGATACATGAAATTCAGGGGACATGTACAGCTGTAAAGCCTCTTAAAAGAAATGGAAAAACACTAGTAAGGATCTGTGCACCCAACTTAAACTGTGGGGAAGGGAGAGAGAAGGAAGAAAGAAAGGAAATCAACCATGGAAATAAAGAGAAAACAAAGACTATACCAGAAAGTGGGGTTTTTAAGGACTAAATAGACAAACCCCGAAAGAATGAGCAACAAAAAAGAAGTGAAGGTGCAAAGAAAAAATGAGAAGTGAAACGGCTATAATACCGATAGGTAGAAATGAAAACTATGTTAGTATCATGCTAGTGAATGTGTATATGCCAATACATTTGAAAACTTAGGAAAATGAATAGTTATCTTGGGGCACCTGGGTGGCTCAGTTCGTTGAACCTCTGCCTTCAGCTCAGGTCATGATTCTGGATTCCAGGGATCAAGCCCCACTGGGCTCCCTGTTCAGTGGAGAGTCTGCTTCTCAGCCTGCCCCTCCCCCCACTCCTGTGCTCGTGGGCTATCGCACGTGCGTTCTTTCTCTCTCTGAAATAAAATCTTTAAAAAAGGAAAATGAATAATTATCTTAAAATCCAAAACTGGAAACTATAAGATAGGGATCTGAATAGATTTATGATCATTGCGAAAATTGGATCAATACTTACCAACCTACCCCTCAAACAAACAATGCGCTCCCTCCTCTAGACCAAGCCTCTGTGAGGTGGCTGTCTTAGTGGAAACCTGAGTGGGAGGTGCGAGCTCTGCAAAGACCCGGAGAAGAACATTCAGGTGTGAGGAATATCAAGTGCAAAGTGTCTAAGACAGTGAGAGAGAGAGAGAAAACGAAAGGGCAGAGATAAGCTAAGAGGGGTCATTTCAGATACCTATAAACAGCTGTAATTTATTGAATTCTACTCTGTGCCAGTGACAGAGCTCAGAGCTTTATACACATGATTTCCAGTCCACCGACATTCCCATTTTATAGAAAAGGCAAGAGAGGCTCACTGAGGCTGTGTCGTGTGGCCCACAAACACAGAGCTGGTGAGTCAGGGGCAGATCCAGCACTTGAAACCAGTTGGAACATCAGAATTTTGAACCATGCAGGCTGTGCCTAAGGAGGGAGGGTTCCAAACAAACGTGGCCTTCAGCTCTGGCTCCGAGCGTGGTCTCTGGGTCAGCGTCACCTGGAACTTGTTAGAAATGCAAATTCTCCAACTCTTGCCTCATCCCAGGTGTACTGAATCAGAAGGTGTGTATGGGGCTCGGGCGGTTCTCATGAGCCCTCCAGGTGATTCTGAAGCCCTGCTCTGGAGCAACTAGAAAGGTAGATGGATGGTTGTAATAAAAACCACAAGGAGGGCGCCTGGGCGGCTCAGTGGGTTAAAGCCTCTGCCTTCGGCTCAGGTCATGATCTCAGGGTCCTGGGACCGAGGCCCACATCGGGCTCTCTGCTCAGCAGGGAGTCTGCTTCCTCCTCTCTGCCTACTTGTGATCTCTCTCTCTCTTTCAAATAAATAAATAAAATCTTTAAAAAAAAAAAAAACAACCACAAGGATTTCAGAGACAAGATGAGCTGGGTCCCAGTTCTGCTGCTTCCTAGTATGTGAACTATATACATCACTTCAAATTTCTTAGCATCAGCTCTCTTACCTGTCAAATGGAGATAATTATACCACCCACCCTTTGGGTATCTGTGAGGGTCAAATGAGGTCATGTCAATATTGGTGCCTGGCACATAAAGTGTTCAATAAATGTTTGCTATCGTGACCGGAGTCTGTATTCCCCCATAACCTTTCCGCTCTGTACCCTCAAAGTCCCCAGAGAGAAGGAGTTGGAAAGATGGAAAAGTCTGAAGCCCAGGTAAGCGGAAGGGGGTGAGGTCCCGATGAAAGATCCCAGGAGCTACACCGGAGCGGTGGCCACGACCAAGGACAGAGGGGAGGGCTCCTGCGCTGCTTCTCCGGAAGAGCCTGGCTGGCTCCCGGTGCCTGGTCTGATGTGGGGAAGCTCAAAGCAAGGGTCACAGGTGATCCTGGGCCTTATGTGTTGCTGAAGAGCCGAGAGGGATTCCAGCAGGAAAATGAATTCAGGACAAAGAACAGGTTTGGGGTTTCTTGTAACGTAATAATGGAAGGGCATTCTAGCATAAAAGTGTGTGTGCATGAGAGAGAACGAAAAAATGAGAGAAAGAGACTAGAACTCTAATGTCAGTGTGACAGCCAGTGCTCTTCGTTCTTTGTAATTAAAATTGCTGTCTCCTCCCTGTGAGTACCCGCGTGACAGAGCCGAGTGGTGCTTGCCAGCCAGCAGGCCCTGCTGGAAACGCCACATTCCGTTGATACCCCCAAATCATGGTCTGTGCTAATGACACAAAGAAATGTCATTCAGGAGACAGAGTATGTGGGAAGGGAATGAAGCCATCACTAATGAATAGGCTAATGGAACCTGATGAGCAGTGAAAATCAGTGAGGCAAAAACCGCTTGCCTCAAAAAAATGAGCGAGGTAAGGATGGACCAGTGCCAAACCACAGTTTATCTCAAGTCCTTGCCGCAGACTCTGCCACCAGTGAGACGCAATTTGCACTGATCACATACCCTCCTTGGCAGGGTCCTGGGTCACGGTCACCAGTTCATTCTGTTCTGTAATGCGAATAGCACATCTCTGCAGGGCTAGCTACCAGGTAAGACTCCGGGCATGAAGTCAGGAAAAAGGTCTGATCCCTGCCCCCAGGGAACCATCCCTTCCTATCCCAAAGATGAACACCAGCTTGTTCAGCCTATTACATCTAAGTTAGATTCTGTGTTAGATTTCCTCATCTTCCCCCTCCTTCCTCTAACTAAAACTACCACTCTTAAAAATAAAATGAGATGAAATCAGAGGGAGACAAACCATAAGAGACTCTGAACTCTAGGAAACCAACTGAGGGTTGATGGTAGCTGTGAATGAGGTAACTGGGTGATGGGCATTAAGGAGGGCACTTGATGGAATGAGCATGGGGTGTTGTATGCAACTGATGAATCACTGAAGTCCACCTCTGGTACTATTAATACACTATATGCTGATTGACTTTTAATTAAACAACTACCACCTTTATAACCATCAGCAGATCATCAGTATTATCACTCAATATCATCCACAAACTACCTCTTATTCTCTTCTGTGGCTTATAAATGCCTATCTTGCAAAATCATCATGTCATGATTTTAGACACTGTGCCCAGTTAAGGGACTTTATCTGTTATTCCTATCGGTTGTCCAGATAGCACAGGCTGTGTCCAGGACACTTGCCACCACGTTCTCTAATACTGGCACACACATGACATCTGGAGCTCAAGCCGTCTTGGGCATGACTCTCAGGCTTCCGGGGGTCAGGCTTCATACCAGGCCTGTGAGTGCTTTACCAGGCGCTTAGGCCTTAGGAATGAGGGCATCAGTGATGACTGGCATCTCCCACTCTGTCTTTCCACCAAGGGAAAAATAAGCCCTTCACAGATAAACCCAAAACTGGACTGCAGATCGATCACCCTTTAGACACAGATCCTAAAGGCTTCTGAGTTAACAGGATTAACCTAGCTGGCTCAAGTCTTAAATTGTGCTGAATGGGATAAGCAGTGGGTGTGAAACCCTCTGTTCTGTCCCTGGCTCTGCCTCCTGGGGTAAATCAGTACATTTACCTGGGTCTTGGTCTACTTACCTATATATATGGCCACTCTGAAACCCAGTCATGGTACTGTAGGGTTTAGGCTTTTCCATAATTTCATTATTCATTAACTGTTTTAAGTGAAGAGGGCATGAATTCACACTTTATATTTTCAGGAAGGTGTTTTCCCAGCCAAGGCCATATTCGCCATCAGCGATCTCATTCGCTCGTCCACATCTGAAGGCTCTAGGTGAGCCGCACAAAGCTCTCCTTCCTTTGCTTAACAGAAGCAGCATATCAAAGTTCTTTGGCTGCAGAGAGGTGGCGTCTGATATCGAAGCCAAGAGGCTCTCACATTGGCTTTGTTGTGTTCTTTTGGCCACCACGGGTCCCCTGATTCATGACCATCTACTTAGACATCTGGCACCTTCTCTGTTAGCATTCGTGCCTCCTGGTTTGAAGCACACCACTTCGTTTGACCACGAGTGTCGGCATACACCTGGACCCCCGTGGGCCTGCCAGGATTTCTGACTTCTTTCTTTGACTAAACCATTGACCTGACGGTCCCTGGCTCCTGGCAGCTCCTCACACCTGACCCACATCTTGGGGGCCTGCACCCATTCTCCAACGCTTGGTTATTTCAGGCCGGACACTTTGCCCTGTGTTTATGACTCATGATCTCCCACCGTCCAGATAACACCATGCAGATAGGATTATAGGAAATGGTACTTGACTGGCCTGAAAGAGGCTGTTTACTCAGTTGGATGCTGAAGAGAAGAGAATGTCAATGATCATTACTAAAACTGTGTTCATTGCTTGCCATTGGCTGTGTTCTAAAAACCCTGCTGGGAGAGAGGGAAGGAAAGGGTCTGAACTTGCTATGCCTTCTGATTAAGAACTTGCTTAAAGGAACTTGCTCCAGCTGAGACCTATGCGTCTGGTCTAGCAGCTGCCACCTTTATTGTATGTGGGGACTCGAGCCGCACAAAATGAATCCGAACTGCACACTGTAAGCAAGGGATGTTATTTCTGTCATTTTGGGCTGCCAACAAAATGCCAAGAAAATTACAAAGTAATAGCTACCACTGTGAAAGAGAATGAGAAAGAAAATAAACTTTTTATGCCTAAGGAAAAGCTTTCCATTCCCTTGACTTTCACAGGGCAGTATAAGAACCTTCTGTGGGTCCTGGTACCAGCCATGCCATCAACAATCATTTGCACACTCTAGGGATCCAAATGTGTTCTGGTCCTGAGCTCTGCATCCTTTACCTTGGAAGGAACAGAGAAAGAGTTTTAATCAGATTTATTTTATATACAACAATTGCCTCTTTTGTCAGCAAGAAAGAAATCCAGTTAAATGGCTATTCTTATAAAGAGCAGCATAAGCATTTTTAAAATTAAATCACACCTTGTAAGTCTTGGCCTTTCTTCCCCTTTCCCACTTCCCCCTAGATTTCCCACACAAACCTGGCAATGACCTGCCTTCTCGTTGCTTGAAGTAGTGGCAGGAACCTACAAGAAAGAGAAAAGCTGTTGTCCAGTGAAGGTCTAAATATACATTCAATACCCGTTGAAAATTTTAAAAAAGAAAAGGCCTCAGGTGGCAGTGCAATACTTAACATGTCTCTGAGGCTTTTTCTACTTTCCTTCAACGTTGAAATCTGTAGGGTCTACACAGGGCATTGTAAGGGGGTCCAGGAATTTACAGATGGTCGTCTATCTGGTCTACAGACTGGGAAAAAGACCAAGCCAGGGGAAGAAGGGGAGGCAGTAAGGAAACGTCTGAAGCAATTAGCTCAATTTAGGCCCCAGTGCATCCACAGATGAGAAAGCCTACTCTGAGGGGGTATGGCTTCCATGGATGGCTGGCTACCTCTGGAAAGCCCAGCACTGAACTGGCGAACATTCCAGGCAACTCAAGAGGGAGTTGGCTTCATTAGGCCTTCAAACAATGAGAAGATTAGATTGTAAGCTCCTCTAGGAGAAATAGCACATGCCATACTTTATTTTCGGCATTTGTGAAGGCCCCCTAGAAAAGTCCAGATCTCCTTATTTCCAGCTCTGAGCTCTTCTGGTTATGTCATGTCTTGTGAGCAGCACCATGTTCATGTTTGGAAAGAAGCAGGAAGGTGAGAAGTTGAGAATAAAATATAAGTATTTGTGAAAGTGATCAGGAGAAGCTCAGGCTGTTTCAGCAGATGATGGTGGTCATTTTCAATGGGTAGCTGACAAATCTCTGAACTCTGTGGAAAAAAATAGAGAATTTTGCAGCAGAAAATGTGGATCCAAGTTCTGTCTCTGTCATTTCCTTGTAGCAAGATTTTGACCATGTCCCTTAACCTTTCTAAAGTGAGTTTTACGCATCTGTTAAATAAAAATAATATTTGTTAGTCTTCCATTCTTACCTGGTATTTGGAAAGGTCAAAAAAGATAATGAAAGAAATTTAAAAACCATGTAGAGTGTGAAATAAATCCATCTATTCAGCAAACATTAGTTGGCCAAAATGAATTAAGCAGTCTTTGGCTCTCAAAAATCAAATAATCTAATCTAATAATCATTGGCATGTGTACTTGTCTATGAGGGAAAGCAAACCTGTTGAGGTCTGGGGGTCAAGAGGAACTAGAAAATGATAACCCGAGAAGCAATTTTAGCAATAACATATGTCTCCATGCCATGCCACTATGTTAAATTCGTCTTACACTTGGTATCACAAACCAAGTGTGGGAGTTGGGTGAAGGGTTGGGTGGGTTTTTATCGGAAGCAAATAGTACCCATTCTGTATGGTATCTGGTAGGCCATCCTTATGTAACTCAGATAAAACACTGATTACGCTACTGGGTCTTTTTAAAATGTCAGCCTCTCTTTCCTCATGACCACTTTCTAGGAAGACCAATAGGGAGACAAACTGAAGATGAGATGGAGCAAAATCCCTTGTTTTTAAAGGAAAACGTGATGGCCTGATAGTTTTTATCTATCCATAATGATTCTCAGTTCAACTATGAAATACAGATAAATTTAAGTTGTCTGAAATGTGCACAGTGGTTCCAAATTCCTACCGGCTTAACTGAGAAGGCCAGTCTAACAGACCCCTCTATAAACACTTCTAGAAATTCCTGGGGATACACTCATGTGTGCCTAAATCAGACTTCACCATTTCTTCCAAATGCTGACTGGCCAAACCAGTGCACTGGAGTTTCTGAAGTTAAAACTTTATTCTTAAAACTTTATTCTTACTGTGACAGATGCTTCCACAGAGCTGCAAATCAGTGGTGCCCAATGTGGTAAAACTGGAAGGTGGTGGCTCTGCCCCAGGGCTGGAGATCTTGCCACTGCTCTTGCAATGTGTGATGGAGACACTCTAGTTTTAAGCTTAGCTTGGTGCCGGAGTAGGGTCCCAGTATGTTTGAATCCCAATATGCCATGGTATTTAATGTTCTGAGTCTTTCAGGCGAGGAAACACAACACAAGTGTGTCTGGGTCAAGATCCCTTATGGTGTACTTTATCATTAAAGGAACCTGGAACCTCCCCTCTCCTGCAGTGCTCGGGTTTATTTCTGATTTGGGCTCACTTTGAAAAATTTTCTTCCCAGGCACTTGGGTGGCTCAGTCAGTTAAGCATCTGCCTTCAGCTCAGGTCATGGTCCCGGAGTCCTGGGATCAAGTTCTGCATTGGGCTCCCTGCTTGGCGGGGAGCTTCCTCCTTCCTCTCCCTCTCCCCATTCCCCCTGCTCATGTTTCCTCTCTCTCTCTCTGTCTCTTACTCTCTCTCTCTCAAATAAATACAATTTTCAAAAAAAATTTTTTTTTCTTCTCTTGGAGGGTCTATCTCCATCTATTTAACACGTCTGATGCCTGAATCCCAACGATGAACAGGCTTCAATTCCAGGATGCTCCTCAGGCCCAGTGTAAACCAATGGATTAAAACCGAGTTGTGGAGGTGGGTGCTGCCTTCCCCTACTCAGCAGAACTGGGCAAGCCTGGCTCCAGCCTAGCCAAGGCCCCTGTTACTATTCTCAAGCCGCTCCAGCTCTCATTTTGTTTCTTGAACACAGTGAGTTCCTCTCTGCTTCAGGGACTTAGCCCCTACTTCTTCTGCTCTGGGGACTCCCGTCCTGTTGATCGCTCCTTTGTGGAGTCGCAGCTTCCGTGTCACCTCCCCAGAGAGGCATTTTCTCAGTCACTCTTTCCCTGCCATTTGTTTTCTCCATAGCACTTTCTCGGTCTGCGCTTCTCCTGTTGATCTGCTTGGTCTGTGGAAGAGCCAGGAGAGCAGCAGCCTTGCCTGCCGCCCTGCTGTAAGCCCGGGCCTGGCGTCGCGAACTGCAGAATAATCAACAATAGCAACACCGGTGGCACACTTGCTATTCGCCAGGTGCTATGCTGAGGCCTTTTCCGTGTACTAACTCATCTAATCTTAACTCCCAGCCCAGGTAGCTGAGTACTTTGCGGCTCTCCCTTTCGCTAAAAAGGCGGCATCGAGGTTAGGTAAGAGCTGTGTCTTGTCCAAGGCACAGAGGTAATGGGTGCTGGTGCGGGGATGCAAACTGGGCAAGCGGATCCAGAGTTCAGGCACTGAACTATGATGCCGTATGACCTGCTAAATTACCCTATTTTCCGGTCATTTCATCCCATTCCGGGGATAAGGCAAAAGAACAACATCGTCTGCTTAGGCTCACACAGAGAATGCTGCCACTCTGGCGTACGCTCAGAGGGTGTGTCTAGAGGACCCTGGTTCGGGTGGAAAACAGACACGGATGGCTAAATCCCTCTGGGGTTCTGGCCCTGCCAGAGAGCAAAACTTAATCATTATACAAACACAGCTACAACAATAGTACCCAAAGAGGTGTGGAAGAATGGAACTGAATAGGGAAGAGAAAATAGATCCAAGTACTCAAGGAAACTTAATTTAGGGCAAAGGTGACATTTACTTCATGGCAAAAGTCACATTTACTTAATGAATACTGCTGAAATTCCTAGAAGGGAAAACATGGGATAACTACAATATATCACATATAAAAATCAGAGAGATCTTGTATCTAAATTTTAAAAAATAAAACAATAAAGGGGCTCTTGGGTGGCTCGATTAGTTAAGCATCTGACTCTGGATCTCAGCTCAGGTCTTGATCTCAGCGTCGTGAGTTCAAGCCCTGCATTGGGCTCCACACTGGGCATGTAGCCTACTTAAAAATAAATAAATAATACATAAATAAATGAAAATAAAACAATAAAAATATGACCAGAAAATCTGGGAGATTATGCTTGTATAGTCATGAGTTGGAGACAACTTTGGAAGAGGTAAAAATGCTGGTTCATTAAGAGAAGCACTTATCTGGATACATAAAAATTTAAAATATGTTGTGGGAAAAGATACAAGCAGATTTTAAAATATACCAGAAAATGTCTTTGTTACACAATTATCTTAAGATCCTTAATATACAAAAGTATTTGTGAAATAGTATCTTTAGTTCCCTAATATACCAAAAACGTCTCCTAAAGATTTTTTTTTTTTTATTCATTTGACACAGAGAGAGAGATTACAAGTCGGCAGAGAGGCAGGCAGAGAGAGAGGAGAGAGAAGGAAGCAGGCTCCCTGCTGAGCAGAGAGCCCGACGTGGGCCTCGATCCCAGGACCCTGGGATCATGACCTGAGCCGAAGGCAGCGGCTTTAACCCACTGAGCCACCCAGGCGCCCCCAAAAACGTCTCCTAAAACTAAGACCAAACACTCTGTAGATCTGAAGGACATTCCTCCATGCAGAAGGAAATATACCAATGACAGGTTCTGAGCTTGCTAGGAATCAGGAAGATGCCAGTTAAAGAAGTGAAACCCCATTTCCCACCTGCTGCACGACCAAATCATTTCATGGATGCTGAAGATCTGCAAAAATGGTGACGTTCCTCCATTGCTGGTGGAAAACTCAGTTAGGCTCCGTTGGGTGGTCACAAAGATACCCAGGCCTTTGTTGGAGGGATGAGCATGAGGGAAGGGCACATGTGAGCACAGAAGATGAAAGGCAAGATAGCTAGTAGGCAGGTGGAAATATTTTGAAGGTAGAAACATGAGGGATTTAAGGCTCACTCGGGCAAAGCATATAGGCAGAGAACAGAAGGAGCTAACAATGGATCCATGAGAGCCATGAACCTATAATGGACCCACAGAAGAATAACCAGTAAAGGAGATTGGCCCATATAATTAACGTTCGCCCATTTCAGGGGTCATTTTAATTGATTCTTCACACTTATGGCTTGTAGAGTTATGGGAAGTAAACTTATCCTGGGAGTGTGTCTTATTCTGTTCCCACCTTCCCCTTCTGCCCCTTCATGAGCCCTAATGCCTTCCTTACCTCAATCCTATGTTAGAACAAGAATGCTAAAGCCACTGGCTGCCTATACCTCCTGGCTTGACCACTTACTAGATATGCAACCTGGGGAAATTTACTAAACTTCTCTGTCTTTTGCAGGATTATTATGAAAAATAAATGGGTTAATACATGAAAACCACTTAGTACATCTAATAACTATTAGCTAGTATTGTTAGTATTAGCAAGTCTTCATGCTACTAACTTTCATTAGACTTTATATAATTTCACAAAAGCCCTTTGAGTTCGGTACTGTCAGGACTCCCTTTTACAGTTGAGGAAGCTGGAGCTTAGAAGGGGTTTAACCTGGCCACACATCAGGCACTTAGTACAAGGTCTGTGGTCAGGTCCCATCAGTGGACCACTTGGGCCAAGCTTTCGGCTTTCCATATTTTGACTCTCCTCACCTTTTTTCTAAGGATGGCCATGTTAGCATATACCAAGGTCATGATAGATCATTGACAGAATTGTAATAAATCAGGCTGATGTGTCTAATTGTGGCATTAAGATCCTGATACCGCCTTTTTTTTTTTTTCCTTCTTCAAAAGTTACTTCTGTAGGGGTGCCTGGGTGGCTCATTCAGTTAAGCATCCAAATCTTCATTTCGGCTCAGGTCTTGATCTCAGGTCCTGGCATGGAGCCCAGCATCAGGCTCCATGCTCAGCAGGGAATCTGCCTGAGGACTCTCTCCCTCTCCCATTGCCCCTCCCCACTCTCTAAAATAAATAAATAAATCTTAAAAAAAAAGTTCTCTCTATATTCATTTTGCCTGTAAAGGAAACCCATGTACTATTTTCTCTTCTTTCCGACATGACATCCTACTCTGGGAGAGAACATTCCAGGTCATCAAAGGCATTAAAAGATGTTTCGGCCCTAGCCTTTAAGACCCGTGTGCACATATTCTCCCCAGAACGACTAGTCCCTGGTAGGAGGATGGTCCTGCCTATGCTCTCTTGCCCATCCTCCCATGCACAGAAGACTGCCAGGGGCTTTATTCCTCCATATGAGGAAGCCTTATTCCCCCTCTCTGGGTGGTGTCTTTTTTGATATTAAAAATAATTTCCTTTTCTCATTCTAAGTATGTGTATACTACGCAGGCTGCAGTCTCTCAGTGCCTGCCTGAGACACTCACACCATCTCCCACTTAATGCCTCTGTCTTCCTCTCCACGGGACAGGGCAGCAGGCTGACCAGGCTTTGAAGGGCTGGGGAGAGATGGGTTGTGTTCTTTTTCCTCTTTCCCCGGCAAAGGCAAGCAGTTCCTCCCATGCCGTCTCCCGGGGACACGCTGCTGTGCTCTGCCTGGAGCTGCCCCGGTTACTTGGTCTGGGCTCGTGTACAGCACTAATTCAATTTACAATGCAGTTACATAACTGTTCCCAATTTCCAGTTGACCTTGATGTCAAGCAGCGGTCAAGTTGTACCAACACAGAGAAAGGAGGAGGAATCTCTGGTCGGCCCTTGAGAACATTTTAGCTGGGGTTCTGGAATGGAATGTGGCACAGAAAGGCCAAACCCGACCAGTAAATTCTTTGAAAGGGTGAAAAGCAAGCGTTGTTGATTTCTGGAAGATGGATGCTATTGACTTTCAGGGCAGCCCTTTGTCACTCAGGATTATGGTAAGTGTCCTCTGACCAAAGATAGGGGGGCTGTCTTCTTTCCCATGAATTGTTGAAAGTAAATGAGCCTTTTGGCCTCATGGGAAGTGCTCCTAGGATGTCCTCAGCTTGGAAACCTCTCAAGGGCAGACTTTCCGTGCATTCTTTTCCAGGGAGTCCTGGTTCTACTCAGTTCTAAATAGTGACAAGAATAGCTTCTGGTCTTAATAAAGCCAGAAAACCAGGGGTTTCAACATGAAAGCAAAAATGCAAAGTAAAGCCTGAGCAAATTAGTCAAAATTTCAGAAATTCAATAGTATAAAAGCTCTCCGAGAGCAGAGATTATGTTTATCTTGTTCTCTGTTGTATCCTTACACCACGAAGATCGTCTGGCACAGAGGGGTGCCGAGAGGATATTTGTTGAATGACGCATAACATGATGGATAATATGATTTATGGATAGTGACAATTGATCCTATTCTAGTTAATTTGCCCCCGGCTATCATACCGCAAGTTTTCAGAACTCTCTTTTACATATTTATATACATCTCTGTGTGACTATAATGTCAGATTAATATTATACAAAGTTATTCTACACATGTTGTAACTTGGTACATCTATGTCAGGATTCATGACCATTAACTGGTGTCTCACCCATGATCACCACATCGGTGGACTGTGCCTAGACTGGAATGTTCTGCCTTAAACACACACTCATCCACAGACACATACCTCCATGGACAGGTCTGGCTTAACGGCCGTGGGACTCGTGCAGGTGCACAGGGCCTCATACTAAGAAGGCCTCAGGCTTAGTTTAAGTGCTCTGCTGTCACTCTCCTGAAATTCTTAATGACAATTTTTAACAGGAAGACCTCACTTTCATTTTGCACTGGGCCTCACAAATTATATAGCTGATCCTGTCCAAAGTATCCAGAGAACTTGCGTCATGATAGCAGGTAACGTCACCTGCGTGTATTAATAGCCCGCGGTGAGAAAAACAGCAGCTTAGTGAACAAGCCAACCACGAGGATAATATACATATCCAGAAAGAAACAGTCTACTCTTTACAAATCGTTGAGAGATACTAAGTGATTTGTTAACCTCACTAATGACAAATGCATGATCCATGCATGTTTTGTAAAGGGTAAGCAGAGATATAATTTATAAATTCACTGGTAGTTCTTCTCTGCTACGAACCATGTATTTCTGCTCCAGCTTCCTAGAGCTACCAAAGTTCTACCAATTCTTGGGGGCCTATAAGTAGTCTTAAATCATCTATACTGCCTACCTAAATATTTTCTTGTAACACAAACCTCGACTGCTAACTGTCTCTACTGCTTTGTCTGTGTCACATTTTAGAACTTGATCAAAATCAATTTGGGACTTTAACGTAGGCTACTTAGCGCTTTTATTTTTTATTTTTTTAATATATATATATTTTAAGATTTTATTTATTTTACAGAGAGAGAAAGAGAGAGAGCATGTGCACAAGCAAGGGGAGTGGCAGGCAGAGGGAAAAGCAGGCTCCCCGCTGAGTAAGGAGCCTGATAAGGGACTCGATCCCAGGACCCAGGACCTGAGCCTAAGGCAGACACTTAACCGACTAAGCCACCCAGGCATCCCTATCTAGTGCTTTGAAAAAAAAAGTGTTTTCATATCAAACTATGTCTATAATCTTGCTTCCCAGGAAGCATAGATAGGGCAACATAGGTAATGTGAATTTTTCTAAAAATACATAGCCTGGCACTAGGCTCATAGAGCCACTAAGTAGATAGCTAATGAATTTAAATAAACTAACTAGCAATTACTAATTTCCTGAGTACCACACATTAACACAGGCATTAATACCTTTTACATACCTTTTTATTTTTTTATTTTTTATTTTTTTAAAGATTTTATTTATTTATTTCACAGAGGGAGAGAGATCACTAGGAGGCAGAGAGGCAGGCAGAGAGAGGAGGGGGAAGCAGGCTCCCCGCTGAGCAGGGAGCCCGATGCGGGCCTCGATCCCAGGACCCTGAGACCATGACCTGAGCCGAAAGCAGAGGCTTTAACCCACTGAGCCACCCAGGTGCCCGTACATACCTTTTTAAAGTAGAAGTTAAATTTTCTAAAGAGTGGTTTTGGCTCAAAAAATTGTTCAAGTTGCCATGGTATTAGATAGCAGTCTACACACACTTCTTGCATAAAATGAGTTCAAACCTCTCCGTATTTCCAAACTAGTGAGTTGAAAACATTTCAAGAGACATCATGCCTTTGAAACAAATGGCGATGGTCTTTTGGTCGATTTCATTTTCCTGAGGTCTCTCAATTTCTAAGCACACCAACTGCTCAGACATTGTGTTACTGAACCACTTACCATCCACTCGCATCTCAGAAAGTTTCCCGTGTTTATAATTACAAAGGCTATTTTATGACGGCTTGAAAAGTTATTTGTTTATTAACATGTCAAGTCCCTCAGCACATTGGCTGATCAGAGGAGACTGATTCTCAAGCACATCTTGATGCAAAGCAATGGCATCTTTGCTGTAAGTCAAGCTGGGGCTGGATCCTCACAGCCAGAGAGTTCTTAATTGCTTTATTCTCTAGATGGGCATTTTCTGAAGTCTATTTTTTTTGCAGTGGTGAAAAAAGTTTTAAAACTTTGCTTTCGCTTCACCCCTGAGAATAAGAAAAAAGGCAGATGGAAAATAACCAGTTTCTTCAATGCTGTCTTGATGGGAGAAATATCCTTTTTAGACTCCACATTTTTTCTCCATATTCCAGCAACACCAAAATCCTGTTTTTCATTAGTTTGATTCTTGTTAGTGACACTTCAGTCCTCACGGGGTAGAGTGGATCACGGATGGGGTGCTATCCTATCACGGTGCCCAGAGTGCAAACATGTTCTCAAACTGTGACACTGATAGAGAAGCAAATACTTAAACTCACACCACCACATACATCTCAGGGAAACAAGTCCTCTTTTCTAGAGAGGCTCAAGCCTTTGTGTCTTCACTAAAAACAACAACCAAAAACTCTCAAAACACTAAAAGAATGCAACACTAAAATAATGACTTACCACCTGATAATGGGCTAAGTTCAAAGATCTTTGAAAGGAATCAACCTGGAGTGTTTAAGTAGCTATTAATTTACTCATGAAAAAAATGTAAGCCTACATGTCCAGACCTAACACACTGAAAAGACCAGGCCTACATGGAAACGGGGAGATAACTGAAAAATACCTACAGCTCCCATCATTTTCTAAAAGGTCTGCTTTTCATAAAAATCATTGCTTTGGGGAAAAATTCAATCTATCTTTTGCTGGAGGCAGATGACTCTCTTAGTTTCAAGGTTTCCCAATTCAGTTAGCACAGGTGGTTTCTTTCATGTCCTCCAAGTTTGCCTGATTTTAAAAACAGTTTCTCCATAAATGTTCATCTACACTCAAAACACACATACTTTCAAGAAACCTACATACCATACAACAATGAATGATTACAGTCAACTCTTAACACAAGTTTGAGCCACGCGGGTCCATTTACATGTGGATTTTTTTCACCAATACACTGCATTTCTGTAAATGTATTTTCTCTTCTGATTCTAAATAACATTTGCTTTTCTCTACCTTACTTTATTGTAAGAATATAGTATAGAATACACATAACATTTAAAATATATGTTAATGGATTGTTAACATTACTGAAAGTGCTTCTGAAGGTCAACAGTAGGCTATTAGTAAAGTTTTGGGGAGTCAAAAGTTTTGACTGAATGGCAGGTGGGAATCAGTGCCCCTAATCCCTGCATTGTTCAAGAATCAACTGTATTCGATTAGGCACTCATTCTAAAAAGAAAGGGGAAAAAAATAAGTGAGGAACTTGAAGGGATTGGTTAATGTAGGTGATCCACTAAGATATTGGGACTAAGTGATCCTCAGACCTAAACCTGGAATGACACATCCTTCCTTTCAAGGGAGTTAGAAAACCTGAAGGGAGTTAGCTGGGAAGGGTGGCACAGAGAAGCAACAAGTGAGCTTGACAGAGTCAGGAGTGGGACAGATCCAGTATGCAACCCTGACTTACTGCTAATCGGTGTTTCTAACCAACTATTGAGAAAGGTTGCTACCTTATCCTGTGAACTAAGTTTTCAGACGCTGGTGCCATCATGGATAAATACAAAGTTGACTCTAACATTCCAAGATTTGGAGAAAATAAATGGATTCTTAATGACCTTAAATGAGGATTCATGAAATTCTCAGGACAGAGTTTTAATTCATTTTAATTAAAAGAGGGCCTATCACATATTGTCTGGGGTGAAGTGGAGGAGTCAGGACAGTGTCCAAAAGTCAAACTAAAGTAGGTTGAGTTATGACATTAAATAGGATGAAAATTACGAGCCAAGTATATACCCACTAATACTATTTCCATGACCTTCATCTATGATTATAATTATAATGGACTACCTGGCTCTATGGAGGCTCAGCCAGTCAACTTTGGTCCAACCTGGCCTGAGTCCCAAGAGAGCCCAGGCAAGCTAGGGCTAGTCCAAAAACAGAAACCAAAGTTAGATTTGCATAGTAATTGAGAATATTTATAGATCTAAGTGAGTATCTACTTATGTTCCTATCATATATTCGTTATTATAAAAGAATGAACTCAGGAATGCCAGATGGAAGAGACACAAAAGGCAAAGTATGTGGGAAGGGGAGTGGCGCTTCCATGCCCTCTCGGGGTGCCCCCCTCTCCCAGCACCTCCACGTGCTCCCCAACCCACAAGCCCTCCTAACCCCACCCTTCTGGGGTTTTATAGAGGCTTCATTACATAGGCGTGGGTGCTGAAATGGCTGGCCATTATTTGATTGAGTCAACCTGCAACCTCCTTCCTCTCCCTAGAGGTTGAAGGGTGGGCTTCAAAGTTCCAACTTTCTTATCATGGTTGGTTCCCCCAGCAATCAGCGCCATCCTCTGGGGCCTTCCACGTCACTTCTCCAACACAAACTCAAATGTGGTGGAAAGGCGCTTGTGATGAGTAACAAGACATCCTTTCACCTTTATTCCCTGCAGCTACTTCGGGCATCAAGAACAAGGGACCAAACATCATACAAAAGGTGCTCCCATTGCTCTTCCTAAAAATTTCTTTCCAGTTTCATTGAAATATCATTGACATATAATATTGTACTAGTTTAAGGTGCACAACATAATGATTCAAAATACACACACACATATATATACGTATGTATATATAATATATAGTGAATTGATTACTATAGTAAGTTTTGTTAACATCCATTACATCATATAGTTACAAACTTCTCTGTGGTGGGAAGTTTTAACATCTACTCTCCTGCCAACTTTCAAAGACATGCTACAGTATTGTTATTGCTCAGGCAGGCCCAAGGGTTTTCGTAGCTCTGTACCAGAAATGGGATGAAGACCAAATATACAGTTTTTATGATAAATTATTATACCACAATATCATATTATGTTATACTATATATTTAATCCTTTTTTAGAGAAAAGGCTAGATCTTTTATTCATGCTAAAGAAAACCTTTTAAGTTGAACAGATATGAAACACTGAAACTGTGTGTCAGTTTACTGTACTTGCAGAAACACTTGTACAACTGAATTGGGCTGATAAGTTGTTGTTTTCTTTTTTTAAAGATTTTATTTATTTACTTGACAGAGAGAGATTACAAGTAGGCAGAGAGAGAGGAGGAAGCAGGCTCCCTGCTGAGCAGAGAGCCCGATGCGGGCCTCGATGCCAGGACCCTGAGATCATGACGTGAGCCGAAGGCAGAGGCTTTAACCCACTGAGCCACCCAGGCGCCCTGGGCTGATAAGTTGAAAGCAACCCAGGGGTAATGGTAGAGAGGATGTCTAACACCTTCGGGGAAGGGTGGGGGACAACTGTGGTGTGTGCAGTGTCTAATGAGCTCTGCCTGACTTGGGCAGGGAACTTCTACTGAGCAACTGCGACAAGTCAGGTTACAGAAGTGAGGGGAAGAAGTCATGTAATTCACAGGATGGTCTCTGAAGGTCCGAATGAAGAGAACACACCTGTATAATGTTGAGACAATCCTCTCCCTTCTGTATGGTACTTTTCACATTTTGGGATTATTTCACAGGCTATTTTTTTTTTTTAAAGATTTTATTTATTTATTTATTTGTCAGAAAGAGAGGGCACAAGCAAGGAGAGCAGCAGGCAGTGGGAGAAGCAGACTCCCCGCCAAGCAGGGAGCCGGATGCGGGATTTGACCCCAGGACCCAGGGATCATGACCTGAGCTGAAGAAAGATGCTGAACCAACTGAGCCACCCAGGCCTCCCTCACAGATTAATTTTAAAATTCTTTCCTGTTGAGATCTATGGTGGCAAGTATGTGCATATCTTGAACTACCTCACATTTAAGGAAAATGAAATACTTTACAAAGCTCTTAAGGGTACTTTCACCCCTTAACTAGAATAAGGAAATTGTGTTTTATAGTAAGAAAAAGGGGGGTGGGCGGGGGGAAGGGGCATCTGCAACCTGCATCTTACACCAAGGCGAATTATTTTACTTAAAAAAAGAAAAGAGCTTGGAAGGAAGTCTTTAAAAGTAGTGAAGCTATTTACAAAGAAAATCAAATAATGAAAAATTGACCAAATTAGATGCAGTAACTCTGTGCTTAGTAACCAGTTAATCATGGAATCAATACAGGTCTATCTAGCACACGGTTTCTTGAGGGCTAAATAACATACAAATAGAATATTGGAGGAAAGAGGATTTGTGAGGGCTTTTTTTTTCTTTTTTATAACAAAGAAAGTGATGCACTCAAGGAAATCTTAATTGAATTCATACAGCTGGCAATATGTTTAAGTGTTTAGTACTATAAAGCTATGTTAAGTATCAAAGCAGGTTTTTTGAAGCAAAGGTATTGGTATTTAAATAAAAATTTAAAGAGGATCATGGTCCAGTGGTGGAAACTAGGGCTTTTCTTTAACCCAGCTATTTAGTGCAGAAAAGGTTATGATAATCACCAGACCCACAGGCACCATTGAATTTCTACTAGGCGTCAACAGCATGTCACAAAGGTACTGTTGGTGGATTGTGGGTAAAATGAATGAACCTACAGAGATAAACGGAGTGATGCTTGAATCTTCTGAGTTAATATGCAAAAGCCACCCTCTTGTGCATGGGAGTTTTTTTGTTTGTCTGTTTTTTGTTTTTTGGTGTGTTTTTTTTTTGTAAATTTTTTTATTATGTTATGTTAGTCACCCTATAGCACATCATTAGTTTCTGATGTAGTGTTCCATGATTCACTGTTTGCGTATAACATCCAGTGCTCCATGCAATACGTGCCCTCCTTAATACCCATCACCAGGCTCACCCATCCCCCTATTACCCTCCCCTCTGAAACCCTCAGTTTGTTTCCTACAGTCTCTCATGGTTTGTCTCCTCCTCTGATATTCCCCCCTTCAATTTCTCCCTTCCTTCCTCTAATTCCTTAAGTTCCACAAATAAGTGAAACCATATGATAACTTACTTTCTCTACTTAACTTATTTCCCTTAGCATAATCTCCTCCAGTCCCATCCATGTTGATGCAAAAGTTGGGTATTATCCTTTCTGATGGCTGAGTAGTATTCCATTGTATATATGAACCATTTCTTCTTTATCCATTGTCTGTTGTAGGGCATCTCAGCTCTTTCCATAGTTTGGCTATTGTGGACATTGCTGGTATGAACATTAGGGTGCATATGGCCCTTCTTTTCACAATATCTGTATCTTTGTGGTAAATACCCAGGAGTGCAATTGTAGGGTCATCAGGTAGCTCTATTTTTTACTTTTTGAGGAATCTCCACATTGTTTTCCAAAGGGGCTGCACCAACTTGCATTCCCACCAAGAAAGGTTTCCCCTTTCTCCACAGCCTCCCCAACATTTCTTGTTTCTTGTCTTGTCAATGTTTGCCAATCTAACTGGTGTAAGGTGGTATCCCAATGTGGTTTTGATTTGACTTTCCCTGATGGCTAATGATGTTGAATATTTTTTCATGTGTCTGTTAGTCATTTGTATGTCTTCTTTGAAGAAGTGTCTGCTCATGCCTTCTGCCCATTTTTGATTAGATTATTTGTTCTTTGGGTGTTGAGTTTGAGGAGTTCTTTATAGATCTTGGATATCAGCCTTTGTCTGTAGTGTCGTTTGCAAATATCTTCTCCCATTCCATGGGTTGCCTCTTTGTTGACTGTTTCCTTTGCTGTGCAGAAGCTTTTTATCTTGATGAAGTCCCAAGAGTTCATTTTTGCTTTTGTTTCTCTTGCCGTTGGCGACATTTTTTGAAAGAAGTTGCTGTGGCCGATGTTGAAGAGGTTACTGCCTATGTTCTTCTCTAGGATTTTGATGGATTTTTAAAACATGTTTCCTCCTCCGCGCACTATCTGACCTCCATTATAAATTTTCTTGAACTGATCTGTCACCTAAAATTTAGATAGTAAAATACCACATCTAGGTATGAGCGTTCAGAAAACCTAACCTCAAATCTAGACTCTGCCCCTGAACTGGGTTGGGAGGCCATGAGGACATAGCCGGGAAGGGCAGTATTTTCCTTAGAATTAAACATGACAGCAAATGCAATATGTACATACAGCAAAGGGATTGGAACACATTAATCTTCACAAATGGGATTCGTCTTCTCTTTCACTTTCCACTCTCCTCCCAGGATGCCCTTTTGAAAGAGTCCAGGAGAAACTTCCTTTCCCATGGCCCCTGCTACTGAGAGCTACCTGACCTGCCCAGACTGCCTCTGCTGCTTCTTTCATTCATAGGTGGAGAGGGTAGGAGTGGGAGAGCAGAACAGGAGGAAGGAAGACTAATCCTGAGGCCTACTGAAGTGGATGGGAACTGGGCCTCGGTCCTACACTAATGGGGTTGGGGGGAAGTACACTGCTCCCCCTGCACCTCACTTACTAGTGGGAGGGGCTATTTTGCCTCACAAGCAGGAAATAGGCTACACCTGTGTCTTCACTGCCTGGCTCATGGATGAGGTTATGAGAAGCCATGCACATCCTTCTTTTTTCTACCATCAGGTACATCATACACCTGGATTGAAGTCCAAGGCCTATCTTGCTAGAGGCCCATCTGTTTTTTTAGGCAGGGTGGACTTGTCTCTTAGTTACAGTGGGCACAGTGACTAGGGCTGAAAATGCTTTTGGGGGGCCAGAGAAATGTTTTAATTGCTTTTGAAGCAAGAAGGAAAAAATACTGTTTTAATATGTACTATTAATATATTAATCTTTATACCAACAGTGATGAAATACAATTTTTTATTTTTTATTTTATTTTGGAGGAAGGTTCCTAGAAAGACAAAAGTACGAGGGCCCATGAAATTACAATGTGGCCTAGTGGTCAAATTTCATTACTCTTCTTCCTGTTGCTGACCTGGTAGAATCAAGTCTGCGATCCCCATCTTGATAGAGTCTGCTCAGTAGCACCGACCTCTCCCATGTGATAAGGCAGATTAATGTCTCTTAATTTGAAAAACCTTGATTTTAACCCAAGGGATTGTTCCATTGGATTCATACTAGACATCCCTAGTGGCCATAGAGTGTTTGCCCATTAACAAAGCTGACTGTCGGGCTTTTCCTTTTTGTTTGTTTTAGTTATTTTTTTAATCTCATCCATCAATTTATTGTGTCTGTGTTACATCAAGTTAAAGCTGGTACACATTAGAGATGTCTTAGTTCTCCATACTCTCCAAAAGATTTTCCCAGCTGGTCACAACCTACTTCATTCTGGGATTTTCCCCCCCTACATTTCCCTTTGGAATTATTTGGTCCTACTTTATTTCCATTAGAAAATGAAGATTTGTTTAGAATATGAAACTTTTATAATCAACCAGGAGTTGTGAAAATACAAGGCTTTGGCTTCAAAAAGGAAATTCAGTTGTAGCAATTCTTCTCATAGTATTTTCTGGCTCTAGGTCACAGAAATCTGTTGAGGGGATCTTATGCCACAATTCTAAGGCATTCGACCATAATTTATTGAGTGTTTACACAGTTTAAGCTGCTGTGCTTGCAATCAGAGGTCATAAGACAGACCCAATCCTTCAGAATGGTGCAGCGCAATATTTGATGACTGTGATGGTTTGAATTGTGTCTCCCCGGGATTCTCATGTTGTTGTCTTAACCCCCAGGACTGAATGTGACCTTATTTGGAAGTAGGATCACTGCAGATGTCATTAGTTAAGACCAGGTCATAAGGATGGGTCCAGATCTAATATGACTATGTCTCTATTACAGGTCAAATTCAGACAGAGACAAGCACACAGGGAAATGCCATGTGAAGACAAAGGCAGAGATTAGGGTGCTATATCTAGAATCCAAGCAATGTCCAAGATTGCCAGCAAACCACCAAAAGCTGGGCGAGAGCGTGACATAGATTTTCTCTCTCAGTTCTCAGACGGAACTAAACCTGCAATATACCTCGCTATTGGATTTCTAGCCTCCAGAACTGTGAGAAAACAAATTTCTGTTGCTCAAGCCACTTGGTGTAGGGTACATTGTTAGGGCAGCCGTAGGAAACCTACACAGGAACTAACTGAACTCCTCACATAAAATGAAAGAAATAAGTAATTATTACCAAGCAAACACAAGCTTGTCAAGAGACATTTCTTCTGCAGAAAGAAATATGTAAAAAGACACAAAAGTGCAAAGGCCTAGCCAATATTTCCATTCTGAAATGAGAGTTATCATTTAAAACTTATCAGGGAAAGAGCTCCATTTTAGTTTTACTCATTCTCACTCGAAGAGAAGGAAGTTGGATTTTTCCATTAACACTTCACACTGCCTTCCTCTCCAGCCTGGGTGGTGACCGTGTGGCTGTCAGCCCTCTTCACACCACTCAGCTGTGGTCAGGGTTGGCCTGCGGTGCTGGGTTTGGTGTGGGCCTTTCAACAGACTCATTTATTGGCAGATATCCTTCCACCACAGAGAGAATTTTTTGACCAGGTTGTGGCAATTTGGAATAAAAGGATAAACATAAAGGGAACTCTCTGTGCTTTTTCATTGTAGAAAGAGTCAATATTTAGTACTTAAATGATACATTGTACTCTCCTCTGAAATGTTCTGTGGGAAGCTATTTTAAAATATGATATCTAGGTCCCCAAATAGACAGAACATAATGGCTTCTGATCAACTCTGAAGCTGAAAGGAGACTTGTGGAGCCTTGTATAGCATCAGAAGTGGACTGGTATATTCCCTATCCCAATATATCAATGATGATAAAATTTAGAGGGTTAACTCTGAAAAGTTTCTGAGAACAAACCTTATCCTATCTTAATATAGAATTTTCGAACATCCTACGGGGATGTCCATCTTACACAGCCATCCACTATAATACAGGCAGAAAAAAGTAGGGTAGTTAAATAAAAGGGATGGTCAGAATAGGGATGAAATATATACAAACCTAGATCTACAACCAAGAACCTGAAAATCTATTTATGGCAAAAGCCAGTCTTAGACTAACCAAGAAGAAGGGGTGAGGTTAGACAACTTCTTTTTTTTTTTTTTTAAGATTTTATTTATTTATTTCACAGAGGGAGAGAGATCACAAGGAGGCAGAGAGGCAGGCAGAGAGAGAGAGGGGGAAGCAGGCTCCCCGCTGAGCAGGGAGCCCGATGCGGGCCTCGATTCCAGGACCCTGAGATCATGACCTGAGCCGAAAGCAGAGGCTTTAACCCACTGAGCCACCCAGGCGCCCTAGACAACTTCTGTTATTCAAAGAAAGAGCCAACCAAGGGACAGGTACTCAGAATTCATTCATTCATTCATTCACCTGCTCACTGACTCATTCAACACTACCAAATACATATAAATGTGGTGAACAAATGCACTTGGGCCTTGTCTCATACAGTCCTCAGAGGATATGGGAGACGAAGTAACACACAATTAAGTCAGTATAGTACAATGGGAGAGAGTAACTCCTATTATCCTAGTTACAGAAATGCCCCTAGATTTGCCCTAGGCCTTCAGGAACCAACTAGTTCCACTAGTTCCACTTCTGTCATTTCAGAGTCCATGGGATATAGGTTATATGGAATAGAAGTTTCCAGATACCTGACACGTGATAAAGTACTTTCTAAACTGAAACATACTCAACGTATATTTTTTTAAGATTTTATTTATTCATTTGAGAGAGAAACGGACAGACAGAGATAGTGAGAGAGAGCATGACTGGAGAGGAGAGGGTGAAGCAGGCTCCCTGCTGAGCAAGGAGCCCAGTGCGGGGCTTGATCCCAGGACCCTAGGATCATGACTTGAGACGAAGGCAGCGTTTTAGCTGTCTGAGCCACCCAGGTGCCCCCATACTCAGCATATTTGAATCTTTCTTTGTGACTCAGAAAGCCAAGACCAGGAAAATACTGCTTAACAGTGGGTTCAGTGCCTTTGCTACCTGGTTCTCAGAGGGAGTCGGTGATGAAATGAAAAGGAAAATGACATTCTTTCACTTAAAGTACTCAGGAAAATTTAGAGTTCAATGTGTTTTTTCTCCTGATTTTTTCCATTCATGACTCATCCCCCTCAGCTAATCCATCATCAGGTCTTAAGGATTCTCGCTAGGAAGCACATCCCAAATTCTAAATGTTTCCCCACCTGTACTGCAACCGCTCTACCCTCTGACGCCGTCATTTTGCACCCGACTACTGTGGTAGTTGCCTTCACTATTACCACCCCACCCTAGCAATGCCCAACAGAGTGAGCTTTTAAAACCATAAGTCATACCATATCAGCCCTCGGTTATAATTTTTACATGGCTCCTCATCAAGTTAGAATATCGTTGGGATATTCTAGACAGAATTCTAGACAGAATACACTAGGGCATGCCAAGCTCTACATGATCTAGTACCAAGCCTGCCCTTCTAACCTCCTGTGACACATGCTTCTCCCTTACTGCACTGTTATTCTGTTCCTCCAATACACACGTTATTACCTCCGGGCTCTTCTGTTAGCTGGTCTCTCTTCCCCTTGTTCTCAATGGATTGCTCTTGTCATTTGGGTCTCAGCTTAGGGGTAACTTCTTCAGGGAGATCTACCTGATCCCTCAATTCCAAAATAGTCACCAGGGTACTGTCCCATCGCCACCTTCTACTATGCATAGCACTTACCACTCTCTGCTATATTTCTTATTCATTTTCTTTCTGCCCTTTTCACAGAACTCTAAGTTTCATGGTAGCAGAGATCTTGTCCTGTCTTGATCACTGGGACCCCAGGACCTTGCACATCCCAGGCTCTCAACTGCAATTTGTTGAATGACTAAATGTGCTCCTGTTTTATTGTTTGCTAAGAGTATTGAGTCAGTTATTTCCAGGTTGCAAGGAGCTTAAATTATGCTGAAGTTACTCTATTTACTGAGTACATTGAGGGAGGGCAGGGAAAAAACCTTGAGCTGCCCAGAGGGGCCAACAGAGACTGAAGAGGTTTTCAGATGTCAGAGCTCCGGTGACCCTATGATTGGGCTCCCCCTCAGCCTCAACTGATGCTTCCCCACTGATGCTCAGAGACTTATCTACCCTCTTTGTTTCTAGAGTTCCTGCTACTCTTGACGACTCCTTTAGGGAGTCCTCCATTTGACCTTCCTGAGGGAGATCTGATCAGGACACTGCTGTTGATGGAGCTGCTGATTCAAGAGTTTTCATAGGCTACTGTCTCACCTCACGTAAGCTTGAGGTTACTGTTTGGCCTCAATGAAAACAGCTGAGGCCAGGATGACAGGGATTGTGTGGAGAGAGGAAACTCCAAAGAGGGGTGTGGATGATGCAGCCATTCTGAGCCTTCTCAAAGTGGAACATATTGTCAAGTAACTCTCCTGTCTGCAGAACACATTGAAAGTTCTAAAATATATAAACATAAAAATGGATGATGAGACCAGGGACTGGCCAAGCTACCAAAGGATAAGGCAAATATACTCTGAGGACTCATCCTAATGCTGATCATTTCCCCCAAATTTGTCATCAAAATGTGCAAGCTGGAACAATATTTTATTTTTTTAATAAAATAAGTTATTTGCAAAATATTTAACTACCAATCATAAATTGCCCTCACATAAAAATATGGTCAGCTGTAAACTTGAAGAAAATGGATATAGAATTGTTTGGAGAGTGAAACAACAGTGCTAAATTTTAAGTGTTTTCAGTTTAGGAAAATGGTGCATTTGTTTTTAAAGATTTATTTCAATGTAACCTCAGTGGAGAGCGGTTTGGCTCAGCATTTCTCAATAAATTAATATATGTGAGCAAAATTGTATCTACAAGGATATTCACCACATAATGATTTGTAGTAACAAAAGTCTAGAAATAGCCTAAATTCCTATAAATAAGGGACAGATTAAATAAATTATAGTACATTCTTAAAACAGAATACTCTGAAGCTATTAAAAAAGTGAATCTATGTATGTTGATACTGAAAAAAATCTCCAAATACATGGTTAAGAAGTGGAAAAGCGAGGTATAGAAACAAGGATGCTATGTACTTATTTAAGTGAAAAAAAATGTGGCTTCTGAAGAGAGGAAAAGCTGCTTGGGGTGGGAGAGACACTTACTTTCAATCTATAAGCTTTTTCATCATTCGATTTAGTAAAATCCCATTCATACATTGCTTAAAAATAGAAAAAAGAGGACCTCATTTTCATACTAAGCAAAAAAAAAAAACTGTATAGTACTGGCTTTCCACTGAGTTTAAAAGAAAGAGAGAGAAAAATCTGAATATTCAGTATTTCTTACACTGAGAAAAATTAGCCTGTCAGCACCTAAAGAATATACTCATTCTCTGCCATTTTCCCTATTCTGTTTATATAGTTTATAATAGGAAGGGCTTAGAAATAGAAAATCCCTAGGTATAGTATAAAGATGAAAAGCATTTGCAATATAGGAAAGTGCCTAATACCAAAGTGTGTGTTCCCTGAGGAAGAACCAGCTAGACACAGACTCTTGTCATGTCATTGGGCCCTCCTGGGCATTTGTTCGGGTACGCAACACAAATTATATAATTCTCCAATTAATGTAAAGAATGCCGTGCAATGCTTTTCTACTTGAGCTATTATGAAAGAATAAATAAGTGAGATGTTGGGCTTTACACAACTTGCATGACCTTCATCTTTTCTCCTCTGCTCCGATACTTGCTTGTATTATCTTTAGTGTTACTTAATGAGATAGGACAGGGCATTACGGAGAAATTCATATTTCCAGTTAGGATAACATGGTAACTTTACAATTTTAGACACCCCAGATCTTTCATACATGTAAAAATGATAGATTTTTACAAAAGAGAAAAACATTTAAAACACATAGGTATGATTAGAAAAGTAAAGCAGAAAAATAAGATAGACATTTTCACAGACCAGAAGAGGGACATCCATTAAACACAGACAAGGTGAGCTGAATTTGAGAGCCTTGGTCTGGGGGTCTTGGAGGCTCTAGGTCTGGAAGCTGGCACTTTGATGCTTATGGGACAATGGGAATGAAAACTGTCCAGTGTAAGGCTGAGGGAAATAAAACTGAAGTCTGGCTTACTTCCTAAAGTCAGAGGCTGGGGTGGATTGACCTCGCCTCTAAAGGAGGCTAAAATAAAACAATTTGCTACCATTATCTTTGGCTACAGCTTCCAATATGCCACGTGCATGGAGAGACAGGACGAAGAAAGACAGCCTCCCTGCCAGCAAAGGCACTCAGCTGTTCACAAGCGTGGGGATTGGAGGTGTCATTATTTTCAATATTTTCCAGCATGAGATGCCCTGAATATCCAAGAACAGCCTGAATCGGAATTCTGGGTCTTGAGGAAAAGAGTGGTGGCAACCACAAAGCCAGTAATCAATGCTGGAGGGTTGCCAAAAGGGAAGAAGAAAAAAATACTGTTGCTCGAGATGAGCTTTCAAATAGACGTTCCACACGTAAGAGGAATCCAGATGCCAACAAAGTCAGCAATCTGGAGATCAGTTTATCTAAGGACAAAGATGGTACAGCCATTGGAATATTAGCTTAAACTTAGTGTACGAAGGATGCTCCAAGAAAAGGAGAACAACTCTTCCCTAAAATACTAAACACAGTCAAAATTAGGGGCGCCTGGGTGGCTCAGTGGGTTAAAGCCTCTGCCTTCGGCTCAAGTCATGATTTCAGGGTCCTGGGATTGAGGCCCGCATCGGGCTCTCTGCTCAGCAGGGAGCCTGCCTCCTCCTCTCTCTGCCTGCCTCTCTGCTTACTTGTAATCTCTTTCTCTCTGTCAAATAAATAAATAAAACCTTTAAAAAAAAACCAAACAAACAGTCAAAATTAGTAAATTAACGCACAGTCCTAAGGAATCGATCCACAGCACAGCACAGAGAGAAAAGGTAGATGGGAAAATGTAAAAGTGGCTGAGAGGCATGGAGCCTACAGTATATCCATCACAGGCCCCAGGAAAAGGGAAAAGAGAGAAGATGAGAGAGGAACGACATTCCGAGGGGAAATGGCAAAAGGTATCATCCAGAATTAAAGAAATACTTGCTTTTTCAGATTTGAAGTGTACACGCAGGACTGAGATAAATAAATAAGCACAAAAATCCAGACCCAGAAATTGACTTGATATTTTATGTCAAGTATAAAAAGAAAAAAAAAACTATAAGTTACTAGATAGAGAAGATGGCCATCAGAATAAAAGCAGATTTCTATCAGCAACAATAGATGTTAAAAAGCAATGGGATAGATGGATTCTGGGAAGACTGTGAATTTAGAAGCAGGATAAGTCTGTCTCTCCACATAGACAACAATGGTACTGGCAGAATATGTCTATTCAACTATTTTGGAAACCTGGAGTCTGTTAAAGGCTTGCCAGTTTCCAGGGGAAGTGTCCTCACTGTGTGGCGATGTAATTGGTACAACCTCTGTAGAAAAGAGTAGGGCAGTTCCTGAAAAACTGTACCATATGGTCTAGCAATTCTACTTTTTGTTTTTTTTTTTTTTTTTAAAGATTTTATTTATTTATTTCACAGCGGGAGAGAGATCACAGGGAGGCAGAGAGGCAGGCAGAGAGAAAGGGGGAAGCAGGCTCCCTGCTGAGCAGAGAGCCCGATGCGGGCCTCGATCCCAGGACCCTGAGATCATGACCTGAGCCGTTAGCAGAGGCTTTAACCCACTGAGCCACCCAGGCGCCCTAGCAATTCTACTTCTAAGTATATATTCAAAAAATTGATGGGGCATCTGGGTGGCTCAGTCAGTTAAGTGACTGACTCTTGATTTTGGCTCAGGTCATGATCTCAGGGTTGTGGGATCGAGCCCTGCCCCTTACTGGGCTCCACACCAAGCAGGGAGTCTGCTTGAGATTCTCTCCCTCTTCCTCTGCCCTTCCCACCCCCCACCCACTCACAGTGCGCTCTCTCTCTCTCTCTCTCTCTCTCTCTCTCTCTCTCTCTCTCTGTCTTAAATAAATAAATAAATAAATAAATAAATAAATAAATAAAAATAAAAAATAAATAAAGTTTAAAAAATATTGAAAGCAGGGTCTCAAAGAGATATTTATACATCTATGTTCATAGCAGCATTATTTGCAATATTGAAAATGTGGAGATAATCCAAGCATCTATCAATGGATAAATACAATGCAGTATACCCATATGATGGAATATTATTCAGTCTTAAAAAGGAAGGAAATTCTGATACATGCTACAACATGGATGAATCTTGAGGACATTACACTAAGTGAAAAAAGCCAGTCAGAAAAGGACAAATACCTCCAATAATTAAAATCACAGAGACAGAAAGTAGAATGGTAATTGTCAGGGGCTGCCAGAGAGGTAATAGGAAGTTGTTGTTTAATGGGTATAGTTTTGCATTCTGGAGCTGGATGGCGGTGATGGTCACAAAACAGGATACTTAATACCAAAACAGGTACTTAATACCACTGAACTGTACACTTTAACATGGCAAACATATTAAATTTTACATTAAAGTATTTTACCACAATTAAAAATATTGTAAAAGGGGGAAAAAGCAATAGGATATTTTCAAAGTACTAATAAAAATAACTGCCAATGTAAATTTTATAATCAGTGAATCTCTGCTTTGAGAGTAAGATATAAAGTCTAAAACATTTGACCGAATACTCATAAATATTGCTGATAAACCATTAATCGATGTGCCTATACACACAAAAAGAAACCCAGAATAAAGACACGAAATGTAAAGAATAAGGACACCTGTGCAAATTCTCACAATATATTAGTGTGACAGATTGCATCTGTCAAGCAGGGTCACGGCAACATTTAGCTGCCTGCTGCAACAGTCCTTGCTGCTGGAAAACCCTGCTGCACCTCCACCAAGAGACTGAGTCTATATCCCTGCCCTTGAAACTGAGGAGACTTTTTGGCCACCTTAATGAGGAGGGAATAGTGGAAGGGGCACTGTGTGACTTCTGAGGTGTGACAGGGCTTGTGCAGGGTTATTTCTCTTTTGGGGACTTGTCCTGGGAACCCAGCTACCATGCTGTGGGGAAGCCCAAACTAGCCTACACCAAGAAGCCACATGGAAAGGAAAACAAAGAAAGAAACTGAGGCCCCCAGCCAACACCCAGATTCCACAGGAGGGCTTAAACAGTGTGAAACAATGACACCCTGTCTCTAATTTGACCTGCTCCAATTCCTGACCAGAGCATCTGTGAGCATAGCACTGAATTTGGTTCTTTATGCCGCTAAGTTTTAGAGAAATTTGTCACAGAGCTATATGGACTGGAACAGTTAGTATTGTTAATTGTTGACTGTTAAAAAGATTTTGGTAACTACTACTAATGATAAAACAGTAAGGAAAAGCGAGGAAGTGGAAGTTGTTCAGTAGACAAGTTCCTTGCTTGATTTGGGAAAAGGGTAAAGATGTTTAATAAATTCAGACTGATGACATTTTATTTATTTTTTTATTTTTTAAAGATTTCATTTATTTATTTGAGAGAGAGAAGATGAGAGACAGAGCACAAGAGGGGGGAGGGTCAGAGGGAGAAGCAGACTCCTAGCTGAGCAGGGAGCCAAATACAGGACTAGATTCTGGGACTCCAGGATCATGAACTGAGCCAAAGGCAGTCACTTAACCAACTGAGCCACCCAGGTGCCCTCTGATGACATTTTTTAGTTAAGTCTGTGGGCTAAAAATTTGAAGATAAACACTTAAAAAAGACAGAAATGCAATCTAAAGTCTAATCCAGCAAAAAGAAAAAAGTGGGGGAGGTAATAATGAAATTCTCATAAATGTATACAATCAGACCCAATTATGTTACAATATAATGTAACAACAATCAGTTGACTACTTCTCATTGTTTTTTAAGTTCTCAGAATTCTAGTTGATTTAGGCAACAGTAATTTAAAAATCCACGGCATGGTAGTAATAATAGTCCCGGGTCTCAGATTTCCAGAGAGTCTAAAGTTTGGAAAGTGCTGGCGTTTTCAGTTTTTTCAGCATAAAACCTTTATACTTCTGAAAGATCATATACGTACGGAGTCTAAGAACAGAAAAAAAAAAAAGACTTTTTTTTTTTTTTCAGCATGCATTGTGATATTTTAGTTAGAATGTATGGCCACCACAGTGACTGTTAGAGTTAGCTCTTTCAAATCTCCCTACTGGAAGAACTTGGAAGAAAATGATTCTAAATAGTTAATTCTAAACCACTCTAATTAAGATAGCTGATTTCACTAAGGAAGAGAACAGCAATAGTCTTCTTCAGCTTAGGCACAGGTTTGCTAACTGACCTTATTTTGATTTAAATAACAAACACAACACTAATGATCATTTGTGACAGTCAGTATTTGGTTCCCTTTGCCAACACATTTCGCCAGCTTCTGTGTTTGCCACTGTTCCCTGCGCCCTCTGTCCGTCCCTCTGTGATTCTGTAGGGCACACTAATGAATGCCCTGTTGCGTGCTCTAAGGGGTAAGAGAGACACAGAAGCTACAGCTTCGCACTCTTAAGCAGCGAAATTGATCCTTCTCTTCTCATTTCTGTGCCAGTGGGATCCAGGCCCTGGAGCCAAAGATGGTGGCGGGAACAAAGGAAAACAGGAGAGGATATCAGAGAGAAGACATGAGGACTCCATTTATTCCTTTGTTTATTTGCAAGATGAGGGTGCTTTCTCTTGTCTTCAAGGAACGTAATAATACTTATTGAAATTACCACTTATTTGTGTCTTGGTTCATATGTGGTTTCATACTGATAATTTCACTAGCTGTGTCTTATCTCTTTAATCAGACTGTGTCCCATTTGAGGGGTAATGTTTTCTTCATTTTAGTCTCAGCAGCACTTAAAGGAGCACAGGCGCACAGTGAATACAGTACCGTGTGCTGCATAAATGAACACTGCAGATGAGGAGTGAATGTTCTCACAATTGTCTCATTAGTGGATTTTCTCTATAAAATGAAACTGAGTCTGCCCAAGGAATTTAGGGGCAGAAACAGAACAAGAAACGAAAGACCTTGCCTCCCCCAGCCCCCCAAAGTAAGGGCTACACACTTTAAACACAGAACGCTCATACTCAGAAACCTCCAGATTCCTTCCCAGCAAGCCTGTCATATCCGCAAGCTGTCGTGAGACAATGTCTGCGGTCCCTGCTGGCTAGAAAATACAGTAACAACGATTCGGTGTCTTAAATGTCTATGGACAGTTCTGGGAACAGAAAGCAGCTTCGTGACATGGGCACACTTGTGACTTAATCCTCAGGTGGACTCCTTTGCTGCTCTATTTTTTTCACATGTAAAGACACCATTTTACCCCATCTACAGCTCTCTTTCTCCTTGAAACAGTCCCAAATATGGACCCGAAGAGATGACCTCTTGCTTGCCGTTACAGTAAGAGGGCTCATTTATTTATTTAACATGACACCCCATTCCTTTTATTTTGCATGTTATTAATAATTCGGGGCGCCTGGGTGGCTCAGTCAGTTAAAGGTCTGCCTTCAGCTCAGGTCATGATCTCGGTACCTGGGATCAAGTTCAACTCTAGGTTCCCTGCTCAGCAGGGAGTCTGCTTCTCCCTCGGCCTCTGCAGCTCCCCCTGCTTGTGCTCTCTCTCTCTCACATAAATAAATCTTTAAATAATAATAATAATTCATGGGCGCCTGGGTGGCTCAGTGGGTTAAAGCCTCTGCTTTCGGCTCAGGTCATGATCTCAGGGTCCTGGGATCGAGGCCCGCATCGGGCTCCCTGCTCAGCGGGGAGCCTGCTTCCTCCTCTCTCTCTGCTTGCCTCTCTGCCTCCTTGTGATCTCTCTCCCTCTGTGAAATAAATAAATAAAATCTTTAAAAAAATAATAATAATAATAATTCAGTAATCCTGGGTACACTACCTTCCTGGAGCCCAACGGTGAAAGTCAACAGTTTTCTTCCTCCTCAGAGTATTCCTTCCTTATTTTATGCATTTCCCAGCATAGTGTGAGGCGTTTTGGAGAACACAAAAAAAATCAGTGGGCAACGACTTTATAAGTGATGAATAATATAAAAATTCCTGTGTCATTTTCTCTGGGTAGGTTAAACCTTATTTTCTCATGAGAAAGGACCTGTAGGTTCATTGATGTGGACATATTTTTCTCCCTTTCAACTTCTTTTAAAGGCTGGTGAAGTTATGCCTTACACTTACTGCCTAATAGACTAGAAAGACAGGAGGGAAGTGGCAGCGAGAACAGCTGAACGGAATTGTGGATTCTGACAAAGGGCTGCAGTGTGTGAGAGAGAGACAGAGACCTTTGTGCTGGTGGGGAGCATGTGACCAGCTGCCCCAGTCGGCCAGAGCAGTTCCATTTGTTAGTCTACTTTTCTGGATTTTCTTCAAGATTCTGATTGAACCTGCTCCTTTCCAAACCCCTTTCTACTCTCCCATCATAAGGAATGGGCATCATAAGGAATGAGAAAAAGAGGGCCCCCAATGAAGGGCCATGTGGCTTCCTTCATCCTCTACACCCTTCCTTCCATTTTCTAAAACATAGTCTCCAAACATTTTGATCATGGATTTAATCAGTAAAACATATGGCCCCATTTATAAATCCTATTATGTGCTATTTATGATGATGCTTTGTGTTCATAAATACCTTATAATACACACAAAAATAAATTATAAGAATGACACAAAATAAGTGGAATAGAATTCTTCTTACTATCTCCCCCTCTGTACCCTAATACATCATTTGAGTGTGCCCAAGCTGTCTGTGTCCTAATTGGGAGGCTCCTGGCTAAAAGACAGTTACAAACTGACCAAAGTAAAGGGAAGTCTGATCTGAGAAGCTGAATCGTTCTTCTGACATCATTTAGGGGTGTGGCAACTCAGGAGGCACCCCCAAGTTTCTGGATATTTCTGAAAAGATTATGCAAAAAACACAGGCAAGTACCCAACCCCAGGGTTCTGGAGACCTGAAATCTTATTCCAGCCCTTGTCATTAGCCAGACTTGAAAAATCATTTAAACTCTCTGAAGTTAATGCACTGGTAAATATAGTAAGTTTTCTGCCCATTTCTCCTAATTGCTGTAAATATCAAACAAGGTAACTGATCTGCAATTTCCTGACTATTTCTCCTAATTATTTTATATATCAAATAAGACAAAGGATTTGTGGAGTTAACATAGGACTAGAAATAGAGGACAATATTTGTTATTCTTTTTAAAGACCACGGGTGGTGGATGGGCGATATTCCCCATCGTGTTTATTATATCAGCAAACAAATGCAATAAAGATTCCTCTCCCCTCTGTCCTCCTCTACCATAGGAAGGATCACTGGTGAAAATCCAAACCTTTAAATTTTAGTAAACAGTTTTCTAACAATTTCTCTCAAGGTTTTAGGGACATAAAAAGTAAGAAGACGACAAGATTTCTGGAGTTGAAGGAACCTAAGACATGATCTCAGCTGATGTTCTTATTTTATGGATGGAGATACTAATGCTCAGAGGGCTAAGTAGTTTCCCGGGATGCCACAGCTGGGGAAAAGCCTCTCTAGGACCCGGGCTCCCTATTTTGGAGTGGGTGCTGCCTTTAAGGGCATCACACACCATCACAGTTCTCTAGTACATCCCTTATTCCTCATTGGCCCTATGTTTCTCTCAGTAGCAAATCACGTCCTGACAAAATCCGACTGATGTCAGTTCCCCATCTTATATCCCCTCCTCTAAAAGGAGTCCCTCCTTTTTCCTACCTTCACATCTCAGAAGTCAATTCCAGCCCCCAAACTGTCTCCAACTCTCTTCCTTTTATTTGACTCCTTCAATTGCTGTGTTAGCTACTACCAGTGATAATTTCTTATTAGGACAGGATTGCGGGTTAGGTGCCCAGAGGCGATCACTTACGTGGTCATGGAGTGTGTGTCCCTTTCAAAGCACTGACAACTCATGTGTGTCACTCACAGAGGGTAATATTAAGAAGGTAAAAATAACCTTCTCACAGAAGCCTCACACCAGAAGAAGGCAGGGATATTTAAGAGAGGGGAATTTAGAGATAAGTGGCAGGGACGAGGTCGCGAGGGTTGGTTAAATGGATGTCTGCCCCTCCTGGACTCGTTTCTTCTCTCAGGTTTGGTTCTGTAGCCGGGAAAGGGCTTCACCTCTTTCATCTTCTCTCCTATCCCTCCTTTGCCTCTGGCCTGTCACTTCCCATCCCCAACCTACACCCTAAACAATCTCTGATTTAATGTGAAATCCTGTTTACGTTACATTTTCAGTGGGTCTTGTTTTCCCCTACCCAGGTTGTCTGTAGGTATTTAACAGAAAAAATAATTCTCCATGAGTAAGATATATTAAATCTCAGGACCCGTGTTTCTAATGGGGTAAAGACAAGTTAGTGAATTTATTTAATAAAATGTTCAAAAAATGAAGCCTTGATGCAAGTGGTTACTGTACGGTAAAGTGGTCAGAGATCCAAGGCAAAGAGCTGGTAAGATATTTTTGTGATTTCCATTCATTTTTGGCTTTGGTCTCATAAAATATTCACTTAGTATATCACAGGATCAGAATACAAATAACCAGATCACCAGAGCAACTTCTGAGAGCAAAGAAAAATTTATACATACTGTGTTACCAATTTGTCCCCTAGGAATATCTGGTTTAAGTGTTCACACTACCCTGTTTTGTTGTACATGCAAGAAAGTCTAACATTTTCTAGTTTGCTTCCCCTCCACCTGACTGTTGTTCTGTCGTATGTTTGACACCAAAGCACCCAGCAAGGTCCGTAGCACAGTGCAGGTGTATCATAAACGTTACTAAGTTTAACTGACGGGTGTTCAACCCAGGGGAAAACCTCAGACAAAAAGATGAAATGTTGTGGGAGTTTTCTGTCTAAATGTTAAGGTTGAACACAATGTGAGCTCAAACTTAAAAAATAAATAAATTGAAAATGTTGAGTTAGAGGAGGGGATATAAGATAAGAGAGAGCAGACTCAGAGTGAGTCCAAAACATCTCAAAAAGTTGAAGAAATGAAAGGCCTGTATTTCCTGGAATGTGTCGGAAAGCTCCTAAGGCAAGAGGTCTGCTAAATAATCACCAAAAGGGAACTCTGGGCAGAAAAGATGGAGGAGGAAGAGGGGTGGGCCAGGAGGAGCCTGGAGGAGCCTGGAATTGTCCTGCCCATCGCCTCCCTCTCCCTTCCCTCCCACTGTAGACCTCGCAAGTGGGCTCTCAGTGCAGAGAGGGGATCCGGACCAGACTCCTGCCATGCTCATCCCACTGAAGTCCATGGAGTAAGAGGGAGAAGGAAGAAAGGACTCCAGGCTTCTCTACCTCTCACGCCTCTACCCCTGCCAGAAACGAAAAATAGCTGATGGCAAAGAAACAATCCTTCTTACTGCTAAGGTCTGATGTAGCATTTGATGTGGTTCTAACACTTCTTTTTGTCCTTTGTTAGGGAAGTTTTCTGCTCTGAAGCCACACGTCCTTAAGTGTATATGTGAATACACATGTATGTACGTGCATGCGCGTGTGTGTGTGCATGCACTGGTAAGGAGGTAATGAGCTTTAATCTTAGGCTGGATTCACCACACTACGAATTCTTACTTTCTTGGGCGGAGGGGGGCGGGGGGAGTAACTAGGCTCACATTCGAGCATTTTTTTTTTTTTTTAGTACAAAGAGTAATTGGTGAATTTTCTAATATCATATATTTGGACCCAAGGTAAAACAAGCAACCGACCAACCAAACAGACAAACAATAAGAGAAACCTACCCTAAAGTCTGAAACTTCCCTTCAAGGCAACCTTCAAATTATAAAAAGGATTTCGCAATACAATTAATGTATTAATTAACTGACACAAATTTATTTTACAGAACACTTACCAGACCTCTCCTGCCTGCTTTGATCCAATGATTTTATATTCTGTTTCGCCATCTCATGAATTTTACCCCTTCTTTTAAAAATCCTCAGGAGACTGACGGTGCCAGTTTGAGAGCTCCGTTATCCAGAGCTACCAGGTGAGATCTCAAAGGCTTAGGTGATTTGCAAACTTACATAAATATCTTCCAGAAACATTCAGTTACCTAAAGTCCATGTACAGAACCCTGAAGACTGGGATGAGAAGAAGGGTAAAAGGTCTACCACGGGCTATCTCCCACAGAGCAGCCATAGGTGGCCAAGAGCACTTCAAACACAGAGAACAACTAGGAAATTGTAAGTATGTTTGGAATAATGTGGGTACATGAATATACTTTTTCAAATTCAATTTTATGAAGTCTGAGTATAGATCACAGGTTTCTGATGAAAACTTAGTATCTGAACTGAGATGTGCTCTAAGTGGAAAACACACACCAGACTGAACATTTTGCATGAAAAAAACAGCCTTATTAGTATATATTTGTACTGATTAAATGTGGAAATGATGATACTTTGGAAATACTAGGTTAAATAAAACATACTCTTAAAATTAATTCCTCTTTCTTTTTACTTTTTTATAGTGACTACTAGGAAGTTGAGGATTATGTCTTAGGGCTCATATTGTATTTTCATTCCCTAGTGCTCATCCAAAGGGCAGTTTGACTTAAATCAAACTACTGTAGTTCATCCACCTGCCTAATCACACCTCTGGCAATAAACCTTAGTATTTCTTTGTCAAGCATGCTTTTTGTGTTTCAAACAGAATTACTTAATCTTCAAAGAAAAACTAAGTTGTGAAGGAAGAGAAGCCAAAGGGTCAGAAGGTTATTGCTAGTGAGCTTTCTTTGTAAACAAGCAAATGCAACTGCTTTTCACTGTAGCATCAAAAATTTGCGAGTTCTAATTCTTGAGTGATATATACATATATAGTTAGTGACAGAATCACATAAAGATTTAAAGTAATGGAAGTTACAATAAGGTGGAAAGGAAATTGCATTCTGACCAGTTTTCCATGACACCATAAGGGAAAAATTTGAAATGGGAGAGGGGTGGGGTTTTTTCCCCCTTAAAGATTTATTTATTTATTTATTTGAGAGAGAGAGAATGCATGAGTGGGGGAAGGTGTAAAGGGAGCGGAAGAAAGAATTTTCAAGCAGACTCCCCACTGAGGGTGGAACCTGACTCGGAACTCGATCTCATGACCCTGAGATCATGACCTGAGCTGAAACCAAGAGCTGGCCGCCTAAACCGACTGAGCCATCCTGGAACCCTATTTTAGGAATAAATTCTCATAGTCCTGTCAGTGGAACTTAGAGCTTACAGGAAACACATCTCTAATGACATGGTGACTAGAGGATGTCAAGGGGTGGAGGTGGGAGAGTAGGGAGCCATGGGGAGAACAGCGCACACATTTCTAAATCAGAGATTTGTCTCTGAATATTTTCACTTTGTTTTTTCTTTTTAGCAAGCTTAGCAAACTTCTAGGAAGAGCTACTTCTGTGCCTTAAAAAATCCTACCCTTGAAATCTCTAACACCAGACTTGCAAATTACTATTGGATATAGTCTCCATAAACTGGTAGCTTGGGTGCTTTGAGTTCCATTGCCTCTTATATGGCAAACGTACCTCCAAACATGTTCATTCATTTATAGTACCTAATCCAGTTGATAGTTCTATTATCTATCCTACCAGAGTTGCTTTCAACTTACCCTTCCTTCCTACCTCCCCAACACCCAATCAATTAATCAACCACCGTATCCACAATTTCTCAGTTTCATCCTCTGCTTCTCCGCCCAGTCATCATCTCTATTAGTGGACCTCATAACTTATCTCCCAGTCCTTAGTATTACCCCCTTGGAAGCCATATCTCAAGGCACTTAAAAAATTATGTATCTAACATTTAAATCTGACCATACAGTACACCACTTAACTACATTCAAAGACTATATACATCACCTATAGAATTCAGGTTCTGCCTGGCCTGCAAGACTCTGAGTGCCTGGCACCTACCCATCAACCTCTCCAACTTCATTACTTGTTGCTTCTTGACTGAATATCAACTATTTATGATTCCCTGCAGGCCCTTTGCTATTTTATGACTTTCTGCCGAGGCTTATACTCATCCCTCTATCTGGAACCTTTCCCACTTCTTTTAACATTGCTTATCCCTCAGGACCTGATTTAGTCATAATCTCTCACAGGAAGTCTTCTCTAAACTTCCAGGCCAAGCTATGGACACTTTATTCGCTGTGCTCGAATCTACCACAAGGGGCAGATTTCTAGTACAGCACTAAATTTAAAATTATTAAAATTACCTAAGTGTCTGTCTCTCCAGCTAGACTCTAAGACCCACTAAAGCAGGGGCAAACTAACTTACCTTTGTCAGTCCCACTGCTAATATCAGCTGGCTTTTGGTAAATATTTGTTGGAATGAATGGAACAAGGAAAAGTGGCTAAGGGCATGCTGGTTGGAGTCCTCTGCTCCTGTAAAGTCAGAGCTTAGCCTCCTGGTGGCCTCGCTGTAGGGCTGGGGACTCAGACTGCAGGAAAACAATACCAAGGTAGCAGAATAAGAGTAAGAGAAGAAAGTAGCCACAAGCTGATGCTATATAAAAAAAAAAAAAATCCTTGAGGGAGGCCTTACATAATCAGTGAGCTCACGGGGAGGTCTACACTGGCAGCCTGTAAGCTGAGCTCGTATACTTCTACTCCTACCCCCCAGAAAGCATGAGGCCTTACTATAACACTGCCTTTCTCTGGGCCTTTTATTCTATCTCTAAAAATTGTTTTATTAGATTCTACCTGCATAAAAACATTTGGATTCAGGGAGTGTAATTTTCCAAAGTCCAAACAAATATGATTATGTTCATGATTAAAACAAGATATGGTAGACCGAAGGGCCAGCCCTTAGGAAACCAACACATTGACTCTCAGTATGAAGAACAGATGTAGCAGAAAGTAATACCCAAATGACTTACCCAATGACCATTTTAAGAACGTTTTCTGATGACTTTCCCAGTTGGCAACCGATGCCTAGTGGCCCAGAGTATGATAGCTGTCCATTTCCTTTCCGGGAAGATTAGTGGGACCTGGAAGATGAATCGGCAGTCTCAGTTGCTGGTTCATCACCAAAGGCTTTGCCTGGATGAGTGGCTAATGGCGATGCTGGCTTTCTTTTACATTCAGACGTTCAGTTACAGTTAGTAGGCAGGGTATGTGTTCGGAGTGTCTAGGGATTGTGACTAACATTTCATCTCCCACTTTAATGAGGTTCCACTTTGAACATTAGCTACGTGACTGAAAATCAACACATCACCATAACGAAGAACTGTCCAGAGAGCAGCCAGTAGAAAGGGGAGTTGCCTCTCAGAGCCTTTTCTTCCATGTTTGTACTTGGCTTTACTGCAGTGGCAAACCAGTCACCCTAAACAGAACTGATCTTGTGGCTTGAGATTTTCCAAGCCAGATGTGCAGATGAATGTGCAGATTAACAACAGGAAAGGATATCTGAAAAGCTTTCAAGTCCACTTGAACTTGTGTAGGTTTCACATGCACTCTCAGAGCCCACAACTAAGGAAAGACTCTGTGCTCTTGGACCACAGTGCCTGGAGATTTTGCAGACAGGCAGGTATTTCCACCTCAAGACACTGAGACAACTGTACCCTGCAGGCTGAGCACAGCAGCCTCTCCCTCCCCTTCCCACACTTCTGGGCAGAGAATTGGCTCCAGAAAAGTACAGCGTGAGCTGGGACAGCAGGAAGAGGTAGGCAGAGTAGCAGTGACAAGAGAAAGAGCGACAAGGTCAAGACTAATAGCAGAGTAGCAGAAGGGAGGTGATAGTCTGGGAAGAGAGGCAAGTCTGACAACCCTGCATTATGCTGTCAAATGCTAAATCAAGTGAATCTTACTCCCTTTTAGACTGTGGGAAAGGCTGATTATGATTGAAACTGGTTTCCCACATCATTCTCTAGTGATCGTGCCCCTCCAAATGTTAAGCAGATGAGAGATTACATTGGATATGAGACGTGTAATTGAGCCCAGATAGAAAGGGCATGATAAAGGTTAAATGATAAGCACTGCCCACATACAACCACATACATTTAGAAATGAAACAAAGCTGTCCTCACAGACATTTTCTTTATACCTGCCCATGCATTATGAAAGCTTTCCTAGCAAAGTCAATGCTATCAGATATTTGTTCCTCTACATGGCATCCCACACCTAAATGGCTAAAGTGCACACGTGTGTGCCAAATGCCTACTGCATGAAGGGACCAGCTGTTCGTCCTGGCCAGCTGCTGACCCAAATGGGTTCTGCACAGAAAACAAACACCTTGTATGAAATACACTGTAGCCTCTACTGATGCCCAAAAGGACCGGCGCTGGCAAGACTGCTAAAGAAAAATCTCAGCTGCCAAATTTCCTTCTGTCCAAACGAAGAACTTCTACTTCTTGGTCAAGCAGGTAGCAGACAATGACAAAGACACCAGGACTCCATTTCCTTGCCGTCCCCCAACATTGTGGTGCAGGTCATTGTGCTCCCTGTGGCCGTCCTCACACACTGGTTCATCCTCATGACTGCTCTGGTGGTCAGGTCACTTTGACCTCCTGTTCTACCACCTTCTCTCTTTGCTGACCTGTTCTACCACCTTCTCTCTTTGCTGACCAGTCTAGCTACACCAGCCTTCTTGGTGTTCTTTCCTCAGCCCTGGGCCTTTGCAACTGTACTTCTGCCTCAAGGCATTTCTCAGGGCTAACTCCCAGGATTCAGTTTTCGCTTGAATATTACAACCCTAGAAAGGTTTTCCCTGACAATCTCATCAAATAATTCTTCCCATCCACTGCCTTCCATCCTTACATGTTCTATCACCCTACCCTAAATTTTCTGCAAGGGGTTTTAATTATCTTATAGTTCTATGAATCCTTATGTGGTGATTTTGATGGTGTTGCCTGTGTCTGCAGCTTGGGCTTTTTTTTTTTTTTTTAAAGATTTTATTTATTCATTTGACACAGAGAGAGAGATCACAAGTAGGCAGAGAGGCAGGCAGAGAGAGAGGAGAGAGGAGGAAGCAGGCTCCCTGCTGAGCAGAGAGCCCGATGTGGGCCTCGATCCCAGGACCCTGGGATCATGACCTGAGCCGAAGGCAGCGGCTTCAACCCACTGAGCTACCCAGGCGCCCCAGCTTGGGCTTTTTAAAGGAACAAAGAATCATATCTTTTTAGGCATGGGCTTTTTCTCTCTACTGATTTCTAGTGCTAAGACAGTGCTCGATACATGGTAGGGCAGCAATACCTACTGGTTGATTGAATGAGCAAATGATGTAAGAAAAAAATGTACAGTTTACTGGCTTACTTCACATCATTCCATTAGGCACAGGGGGAGATGTGACTCAAACCAGGTCTTTGGACTTCAAATTCCATGCTATTTCCTGTACACAAGGTTGCCTCTATTGCAAAACTTGCATTTGGTTTCAGTGTTTATTCTGGAGAAAATGAACTAATCTAGAGAAGAATCCTAAGGCCACTGTCACTGCCCTCATGATTTGGAATCACTTTCATGATTCATTATTAGGCATTTTATTTTTAACCCTCTCAAAGCTAAAAGCAGCACTTTCTCTCAGAAAGTGCAAAGCTATGGGCGCCTGGGTGGCTCAGTGGGTTAAAGCCTCTGCTTTCGGCTCAGGTCATGATCACAGCGTCCTGGGATCAAGGCCCGCATCGGGCTCTCTGCTCAGCAGGGAGACTGCTTCCTCCTCTCCCTGTCTCTCTGCCTTGTCTCTCTGCCTACTTGTAATATCTCTCCCTATGTCAAATAAATAAATAAAATCTTTAAAAAAAAAAAAAAGAAAGTGCAAAGCTAAACACCTAAAAATCTAATTTCTGGAAGAGTGGAAGCTGCTAAGCCTCAATAAATTTGGGGTGTTCCCAATGACTTCAAATAATGAGTGATAATAAGGGACCCCCAGAAGGCAGAAAGCTCACTGTCTCAACTTCAAGTGAACAGATTCAAGTCCTGAGTAGTGTGTTGCTCAAATGGTCACCTCAGATATGGATAATAGTGACTTTCCTAATTCCCCAGGTCCCCAATAGAAAAGATCTCTCTCTTTGAAATCTGTGGCACTTGCTTTACTCCTCTTCTATGTTCCTCATCTCAAGGTCCACATATATAAAAGACTATACCTATTCTAAGAACTTCATTATGTACTTATTAATGTGCAACAAGCATTTATATTATCATTGTGTTATTATTAAGTATTTTTCAGATGTAGAAGTGATAAATGCTCATTACATAAAATCTGGAAAATAAAACTCCTATTAAGTAAGAAAATTATTCATTATCTTAGATAATTTTACAGATGAACTGTAGAATCATTTAATCAAGCACAAAAATTAAAAATTCTACTGGAATTGTATTTTAGATTTCATTTTATATTTCATTAAACTTATACATTGGCTTGTGAAGAATTAATATTTTTATAATATTCGGTCTTCAATTCTGGAAGCATGATATATATTTCCATTTGTTCATTGTTTTAAAAATATGTCAGTATATATATATGCAAAAATATCTCAATGTTGCATTAGGTGTAACATATGTATGATATGTACATCCATTATATATACAGACACAGACATACATCAAATATATGCAGGACTTTATGAAGAAACATGCAAAACTTTACTGAGGTACATAAAAAAGACCAATGGATGTGAATAATGTATATATTGTATATAGAGAGAAACATGTATTTTGAGTAGTATATAGATCATTTGGTACATAGTCTTATAATATTTTTGAACTTAAAAATCATTTTTTAAAGCTGAATTACATTTCATCACATGATTGTTGCATACAGTGCTGAACTGTGGCTTGGTTATTTAAGTAGTTTTGGTTATTTAAGTAGTTTTCAAGTTTTTACTCTAAGCAATGGTGAAATGAACATCCTCACACACAGGTCATTGTATACTGCACTGAGAGTTTCCTCCAGGTTTCCAGGAGTAGAATTATGACATTGAAATAGATGAGCTTCTTAAAGAATCTTGATACATAGTACCAGATGGTTTTCCAGACAGATCTAACTAACGTACATGCCTTTGGCATCTCGATTTGATTTACCGCTGTTATTTTTTAATATTTGCTATTTGTAGACAAACATTGTATTCTAAGTCTCATTTTAGTCCCCATTTCTTTGAGTAATGAGGTTGACATTTAGGAAAACAGTTCAGCCGTATGACTTGTGCTTTGATAAAGTTCCTATGTCCGGGTCCTGGAATATGATTTATAAAGTTTCTATGTTCATGTTGTTTTAGGGAGACAGTAAATCATGTGCTGGGAAATATTTAATGAGTAGTTTTATGGGGGGGGTTGCATTTGTAGCATATTTGTGGCTGTAGTGCAAATATTCCCATCAAACTACCAACGTGACATGACTAAACAGGCAGCTGGAAGCGGCATATCAGTGGACTCCAGTGGGCGGGCGTGAGCTGGTGCCAACGCATCACTGAAGGAAGTATAGCTTTATGGTTAAATAATGAGTCTGGAGTTGGTTGGACTTGGATTCCCAGTCTCACTACTTACTGGCTTTGAGATCCTGGGCATGCATCATATGCAGTTGTTTTAAAGATTTAATAAGATAATGAAAGTACTGAGCACAGTTCTTGACCCAGAGTAATAACTAAATAATAGTGTTATTATTCTTTTTTATATAGTACTAGTACCACTGATTTTTTCTTTAGTGAACTGTCTGTTCCTATTCTTTGACCATTTCTCTTTCAAGGTATTGCTGTTTTTCTTACTGAAGTTTAAGAAAAATATTGAGGGCATTAATCATTAAGAATATTTCTGGCTTTCAAAAAATATTCTGTTTCATAATTACATATGCCTTTAGACACGTGGAAGTTAAAAATAGGCTTTGGATATGTCTGTGATTTCTTCTACCTGTACGCACGCCTTTCATGTTGTGCATTTAACTGCTTAAATTACTTAGAATTGATTTTGGTATGTGAAATGGGTGAGAAACTAATTTTTATATGTATAACATCTAGCTATGTACTGTGGGTTCAGTATCATGAACTTATCTGCCTCAGTTTCCTCACTGGTGAATTAGGGATGCTAATATCATCTACCTCATAAGTATGTTAAGAGAGCCCTTCTGATTGTAACATGTAGAGCACAGAGAACAAACACCTGCTACACAGTGAATGCAAGGCAGGGTTAGCTGTCATCAACACCATTCTCCTTTCCATTATCCTCATTAGACCTTCATGATGAGGTATCCCATCCTTTCCTTACTGATTACATTTTTCTCTTAAAGAAGATGGCTTACAGCAAAGCAAAATAACACAAATAAAGCAACCACTCCAGCAAACTATGACAAACTCCTTCTGGGGTGCAAGCCCAGCTTCCATGACTATAAACACAGCTGTGAGAGTCACTGGGGAATGCAATTGTTTCCCTTTGCCCAAAGCTATCAGAGAGACAGACTTGAGACGGATGACTTTCACCTTACAGTTCTTTAGAGACAGAGATAAGGTGCTCTGGGATGCTGTCTTTCCCACAGTGTAAACCTAAAGTCAGGTTTTTGACCTGTTGGTCAGGGAAACTCTTGTGAGAGATTCAGTTCTACAAAGAGAAATAGCACTAGAGGGCCACAACACTTGTCCTTTTCAGAAATGGAACTTCTTAAAGGAAATTAATTCTGATATAGAGAGACCATTCACTGCCTTACAGACACCTAAGCACTGATTGTCAAGGCCAGGCCAGGCTGAGCTGTGATCTCAAGGGTCCATGGAGAGACTCCTGCCCTTTCCCCAAGAGTTCCACCTGTAAAGTAGAAACAAATCATGGTGTCCTACACTTCAATATAACCGCTAGAGGGTCGCTCAGTTTGTTTTTGCTGTGAATGAAGGAACACCTTGTCTGACTGTTCAAAGTGAAATGTGCATGGCTGATTTAAGATTTTGGCTGAAAGTAGGAAGACTAACTTAAATGCTATACACTGTATACTTAAAGAAGCTGGAGGGAAGAGATCAGTTAAGATATGAAAAAGGGATAGAACAGTAAGCAGGGAATAGCAAGAAAGCATGGCCCTGCTTAGGGCAGTTGTATTTGATTCCCCCAAACAACTTCCTGGTTCTGTATCAGGGCTTTCTATCATAATGTGACGAAAGCCATCATGTCAAAGAGATTTTGTGTGTGCACTTTCTACTACACAACTCTAAATAACAAAACAAATTCAGTGGCCGTAACCGTTGAATATTGCCATAATTTAACATTTCATTTCCCTTTAGTCAAATGGGTATCAATGGGTTGCTCCGTCTTCCAGGGAAGGTATTCTGGGTGCACTTGCATTATCCTTGAGTTAGTGAAGACATAAGCAGAAGAGAAGCCTAGGACCAAGCAACTGCACAACTAGGTATTTACACAAAGGATACAAACATATCTTTGATTTGAAGGGGCACATCCACCCCAATGTTTGCAGCATCATCATCAACAAGAGCCAAACTATGCAAAGAGCTAAAATGTCCATCCACTGATGAGTGGAGATGTAGTATACGTTTAGAATGGAATATTTCTCAGCCATCAAAAAGAATGAAATCTTGCAATTTGCAATGACACGAATGGAACTAGAGGGTATCATGCTAAGTAAAAATGTCAGAGATAGACAAATACTGTATGATTTCACTCATATGTGGAATCTGAGAAGCAAAACACAGGATCATAGGGGAAGGAAAGGAAAAAAAAAGAAGATGAAAACAGCCAGCAATGGAGGCAAACCATAAGAGACTCTTCACTCTAGGGAACAAACCGAGGGTTGCCGAAGGGGAGACGGGTGGGGAGATGGGATAAGAGGGTGATGGGCATGAAGGAGGACACTTGAAGGAATGAGCACCGGATGTTATAGGCAACTGATGAACCACTAAATTCCACCGCTGAAACTAATAATACACTATATGCTAATTAAATTAAAATTTTAAACTTTTTTATAAAAAGGAATAAGAGTAGCCATCACAGGAAGCTTCAGCCCCTGCTGTGGGGAGCAGGAGCTCCCATTATATGGTTTAATTTTTATTTGTCTGAGAAAGTATTTCTCCTTCACTTTGGAAGGTAATTCCTCAGGATACAGAATTCTAAGTTGGTAATTTTTTCACTTCCAACACTAAATATTTTTATTCCACTCTTGGCTTGTGGAGTTTCTGAGTAGAAATCAGATATGATTCTTTGTTCCTCTGTAAGTAATGTGTTTCTTCAAAGATTTTTCCTTATCTTTGATTTCTTGCAGTTTGAATATGAGCTGCCTAGATGTAGCTTCTTGGGATTTATCCTGTTTGATGTTTTTGTGAGCTTCCTGGACTTGTGGTTTGGTGTCCGAAATTAATTTGGGAAGATTCTAAAATGAAAAAATAAGATGCAAATCTAATTCTGAAGCACCTAATACAATAATGTCTTCACTTAAATTTCAGTGGTTTTGAAAAAAGTTTTAAATGTTCTTGAATGTTTCTTTTCACTTTCAGATAAATTTAGACATATCACATTTTTAAAAAGAACATTGTTCAAATTTTAAATGAAATTATTAACTTGTGAAGGCTGACAGTAATACAATATCCATCTTGAAAATGGGTGTATACATGTGTGTGAATACATATATTAATTTATATTTGTAATGTTTGTCTATATGGAAACAATATATAAATATATGAAGACTATATATGTTAAAGAACACATATATATGACAGTGTATGTGTGTGTGATTTCTTTTGTGCTTTCTTTATCTCTAGATTGTAAGTTCCTTGAAAATGGAAACCTTATTCCTTTTGTGATGCCTTGGCCGAGTGCCTCCTATATTTTGGGCAAATGAATCTAGGTTCACTTTTTACGTAGAGGCAGAAGGCTGGCACCATGTTAGACAGTGCTTTCCATACTCTTTCCAAGAGGCACTGGGGAATAACCACCCCTGATTAAAATTTTTTTTCTTCTTTACATCTTGAGTTGAAAAGGCACTACTGATGAGGTGGGCCTAGATTCTGAGGGAAATGTTATGGGGCAGCTTCTGTTTCATACACACAATGGTAATAGAGTAAGTGAATTATATCCCAGCATCTTTTTTTTATTTTTTATTTTTTTAAAGATTTTTATTTATGCATTTGACACAGAGAGAGATTATAAGTAGACAGAAAGGCAGGCAGAGAGAGAGGAGAGAGGAGGAAGCAGGCTCCCTGCTGAGCANTATTTTTTATTTTTTAAAAGATTTTTATTTATGCATTTGACACAGAGAGAGAGATTATAGGTAGGCAGAAAGGCAGGCAGAGAGAGAGGAGAGAGGAGGAAGCAGGCTCCCTGCTGAGCAGAGAGCCCGATGCGGGCCTCGATCCCAGGACCCTGGGATCATGACCTGAGCCGAAGGCAGCGGCTTTAACCCACTGAGCCACCCAGGCACCCCAATGTCTTTTTCTTATTTTTACTTATAATTGTCATAAAACTCATAACAGAGCTTACCATCTTAGCATTTCCAATTGAACAGTTCAGAAGTGGTAAGTATATTCACATCTTTGTACAACCAATTTCCAGAATTTCTTTATCTTGCAAAACTGAAATATACCCATTAAATAACAACTTCACAAATTCCCCTCTCCAGCCTCTGGAAACTACTATTCTATGTTCTCTTTCTATGACTCTGACTACACCAGGTACTTTGTACAAGTGGAATGATACAGTATTTGTCTTTCTGTAATTGGCTTATTGTTCACTTAGAATAATGTCCTCGAGGTTTATCCATGTTGTAGCAGGTGCCAAAATTTTCTTACTTTTTAATGCTGAATACTACTCCATTGTAAATGTATGCCACATTTTGTTTATCCCCTTACCTGTCAATGGACACTTCAGGTGCTCCTACCTCTTGCACGTACTGAATAGTAATGCTAAGAACACAGGTGAACACATTTACCTTCAAGGTCCTGCTTTTAATTTTTTTGGATATATACTGGAAGCAGAATTGCTGCATCATGTGATAATTCAAATTTTAATTTATTTAGGAACCACTGTACTGTTTCATAGCAGCTGTACTATTTTACAATCCTACTAGTGCTGCACAGGGTTCTAATTTCTCCACATCCTCACCAATGCATGCTATTTTCTGGCTTTTTAAAATTTGTTTTTGTTTGTTTTTATATATTAAAGCCAGTAAGTGTGAGGTGGTATCTCATGGTGGTTTTGACTTGCATTTCTCTAACAATTAGTCATAGATATCTTTTCATGTGTTTATTGCACATAAGTCTTCACAGAAACGCCTATTCAACTCCTCTGATCATTTTCTAATCAGGTGGTTTTATTGTTGCTCTTGCTGTTGTTAAGGAGTTTTCCTATAATCTGGATATTAACTCCATATCAGTTTTATGATTTGCAAATTGCATTTCTCTAACAATTAGTCACAGATATCTTTTCATGTGTTTATTGGACATAATCTTCACAGAAACGCCTATTCAACTCCTCTGATCATTTTCTAATCAGGTGGTTTTATTGTTGCTCTTGCTGTTGTTAAGGAGTTTTCCTATAATCTGGATATTAACTCCATATCAGTTTTATGATTTGCAAATATTTTCCCAGTCTCTAGGTTGCCTTTTTTCTGTTGACTTCGTCCTCTGATGCACAGAAGGTTTTAATTTTAATGTAGTCCAATTTGTCTTTTTTTCTTTTGTTGCTTGTGCTTTTGATGTCATATCCAAGAAATCCTTGTCAAATCCAATGTTATGAAGTTTTACCTTATGTTTTCTTCTAAGAGTTTTTTATTTTAGGTCTTACATGTAGGTCTTTGATCTATTTTGAGTTAATTTTTCTATATGGTATAAAATAAGGGTTCCACTTCACTCTTTTCACATATGGATATCCAATTTCCCTAAGCTTTGTTATCCTTACCACTCAGTGGTCTGAACACTCTTGTCAAACCAACATCATGTTGGTAGATGGGGGTTTATTTCTGGACTCTCTATGCTAGTCCATTGGTCTATATGTCTGTCTTTATGCCAGTACCATACAGTTTTGATCCTGTAGCTTTGTAATAAGTTTCAAAACCAGAAAATATGAGAGCTCCAATGTTGTTGTTGTTTTCAAGATTGTTTTGGAAGTGCTTTTCTTTTTACTTTCTTGTTTCTCATTCTCTTTTCTTCATTCTTTAAAAATCTTTTTCTGTTACTCTGCGCTTTTTCTTATATAGTTTATATGTCCTGGCTCCTTCACAGCTGGAAGACAGATGGAACAAGACAGCCTAATTGAGTGACCCACAAGTAGTTGTGTGAAGTGGGCAAGGCTTAACACAGTGGAATAAATCTTTAAATCCTTTCCACGAAAGGAAGTATGAGGCTGGAATGCAGACGTGAAGCAGGAGTTATAGACCAGTGTTCTCATCTTGTCTGCTATACTCATTAGCCATCTAATTTTGAGCAAGCTACTTGACTTCTTTCAGCATCAGTTTTCTCAAGAATCAAAAGGAGTGGGGGAGGTTTCTAAGCTCTAGAATTCTGTCATTTTTCTGGTAGACCAGAGATTTTACTTGGGGATGGGATCTTAGCCAAGGCGATTCAAATCCTCAGGAGCTGGGCGGTCTACTTGTTATCCTCTCTTCTTTACTCTCTTCCTTTATAGATCCTGACTCCCACTTTCCTTCCTTTCCTTCCTGGAAAATTTTTTCTTTCATTTTGCCATTATTGTTTCTAGATTCTTACCTTTTAAAATATTCATACTATTCTCAGAAGGGGGGGGGAGAACCATTGTTCTAAGCTTCATGTGTTTAAAGACCATACCACATTCTATCCCTTCTTAGAGAAAGTTCAGTTCATCATAGAGCTGACATTCAAAATGTCAGAGTAGCCGAACATCAATGTAACGCAATGTGAGAACTGGGGAGATCCACACCTCTGTCTTCCACTCTCTGTCTGAAATCTCCCATTGCAGTGACAGAGAGCACTAAAGGGTGAGACCTTCAAGCTTCCTTATTCTTTCAGAATATTAACTATTCGTTTCCATCTTTTTTGTCTTTTCTCAGATATGCGACAGAGTCCTCCTAACTTGAGCAACTCCGCTAGGCTCAAGCTGGTCTCTCTTGCTCCATCTTCTTCCTACCTTGTATATCAGGCCAGGCTAATCTCCAGGAAGGTGTACTTATAGTTGTCATTTACTCAAAAATCTACAATGGCATTCTGTTATCTTTGGCATTAAGTTATAAATTCTTCTGTTTGGACTTCCAGACTATTCATCATCTGATAGCACCTTTATTTCCCAGGGGTCCCCAAAAGAATTCCTTAAGAGCTCATTTTCTTTCATGTATTCTACTTGTATTTCCAACTCTTTGTCTTTGCCTGTGCTGTTTTTCGTCATTTTTAAGAACTTCTCTCCTCACCTCTGTTTACCCAGCAACTTTCATCTCCTGTATAAAGCTTTCTTCAACGACTCTAGGCAATACAGATATTTATTCTCATTTCTCCTTGCCAATATAATCCACATCATACAGTTTAACACTTAAAAGTTCTATATATTTGTCTTTTGTTTCCCTGGCTGGATTCTAAACTCCTTTAGGAATGTGGGCTTACGTTTCCAAATTTATAACACCATATGCAAATGAAAGATATCATGATTATTTTAAGAGCCAGAAGAGTTTCTGTAGTTCATTGACGTATGCATTCAAGTCCCTGGAATTAATTCAGCACACAGAACTATCCCAAGTCATATGCAGTATGCCACGGCTCTAAGAGATGAATCCTAGCGTTGATGGGAGCCATTGGGTCTACTCCAGTGAATTCCAAACTAAGTTATTTATCATCTCTGTAGCAGAAAGTCTAACAGGTACATGTATTTCTTTTCTAGGAAAATATTTAAATGAATCCTTCTGATCAGTACATCCAAGAGCAGCATAGTGTCTTTCAAAATGATGACAATGTACAAAATAAAAGGACACACAGAGAAACCAAACTAAGAAGAAATTTCTCAGCTTGTCAATGAGATGAAACAGATTTACAGAGATTTCCCCAAACAGCAAACCTCCAAAACCCTTTTAGATAAAAACTAAGATGTTTGAGGGGTGCCTGGGTGGCTCAGTGGGTTAAAGCCTCTGCCTTCAGCTCAGGTCATGATATTAGGGTCCTGGGATCGAGCCCCACATCGGGCTCTCTGCTCGGCAGGGAGCCTGCTTCCTCCTCTTTCTCTGCCTGTTTCTCTGCCTGCTTGTGATCTCTCTCTCTCTCTCTCTCTCTGTGTATCAAATAAATAAATAAAATCTTTAAAAAAAAAACAAAAATAAGATGTTTGAGAAGTCACATAGCAAGAAAGAAGACGAATTCAGTCATTTTCCAAACTGAATTTCAATTCCTCCTCTAAGTAGTTCAAAATACATATTCAATTATTTTCATATAAATAAGGAATACCTTCAATGCTGCCTTTTAAAAAGAGGCAACATCTCCAGTAACCTCATAAATATGCTGACAGTTCATATCTCTGTTAGTTCTATACCGTCTCTACTCTCCTACTTTCCCTACTTTCCCTCCTAAGTCTTGCTCATTGCTCAAAGATACTATGACCTACTGAGTAGAATAATCAAAAGGAGAAAGGCCACTGGCTCACTCAACACCTTCTTTTAATTCAGCTATGTAATTAATAGGTAACTTAGATAACATATCTATGAGAAAGACTCCTAACGGTGTTCAAACTTTTAAAAACATGAGTTAAATACAATGCTAGGATTTTCAGGAAAAATATGAACTTTCATACATTTCAGTAAAACAATAAAACCCTAGGGTTAGAAAGAAGTGACTTCTTTGGTGAAACTTCACTTTTGCCTTTGCTGGCAGAGGCTAAGGGGCCAAGAATATTTGCAACAAATATGCTTGTGCACATGATTCTGAAGGTCTGCAAGGAAGCACTGTTTTCTCTGAAATCTGGAGAAAGAGCTGTGGTTTCCCAGTCACTGTAGAAAAAGGAGTCATGTCCTATGTTGCAGATGGTCAATTTCCTCTGGTCACATTCACTCTTTGTACATTGGGAAGGCAAAGAGAAGTGTGAAATGATATGGCAGAACAATGATCTTCACACAGGCATAGTGGATTATTTATTTTTAAAAGGTCAGTTAGGAAAGGGTGTCATGCATTGTAGAGTAATACATATGAATATTAAAGCCATGAACACCTGCAGGGGGTTCAGTATTGAAAAGTCACCCAAAGTCCTACAGTAAATGCTCTGTTAGCTGCTGTGGTTACAGTATGAGGTTCTCTGGTTAAAAATATGTTGCAGCTAAGTATTCATTATGCTTTCTATATCATGCCTAGATTTTAAATATCCAGGCATTAAGGTAATGTAAAGCAGTGAAGAAAAACAAAGCTTCTGAATTCAGACAAGCTGACTTTAAATCCTGGCTACAACTCTCACCAGATTTGTGATATTAAGTTATCTACTCTCTCTAAGCCTTAATTTTTGTATCTGGAAAATGGAGCTAAGCCTGATTAAATACTATGTTAGGACTTGCATTTTTCCACTTAAAAATGTCCCTTTGGGGACAAGGTTTTCCCTTTGGCCTCACACGAATAAAAAAAAAAATAGACAAAATATATGAAGAAGCATTGGTTTCCAAGACAGTACATTAGATAACCAAGGACAGGAACCCCAGGATATTGAGAAAAAAAGGAAGTAAGACTTCTGGTTGTTTCAGTTTACTACCTTGAGAAAGTTTCCTGATCACGAAGCAGAGAGGAAAAACCATGGGTGGTCCAGCAGAATCCCTGAGTTGAAGAGACAGAGTTGAATGTCTAGGGACACCAATGCAGCTGGAGCTCATAAGACAAACTAGTGAGAAGAAAGAGTCACACAGAAAGCAAACTCCAGAGAATGACATAGCATCTACCTTCAAGTTCAGCAGGGCATTAATCAGTACGCCTGTGTGATAAAAGTAATGGAGACTGGGGAAACAATCACCCACAAGGATTAGAGGGAATGGTACCCATGGCTCACCTAGAGTCAGGAAGTGCCTATTCTCAGCAGCTGTAGGAGAAATCTTTGTAAACCCCATGGTACTGGAAAAATACTAACAAGGGTCTTGCCTCAGTAGCAGAGAATAATTAGCTCTCAACTAAATATGGCTTGGTACTATATGACAAATCTTAAAAGACAGATCTGAAAGGATCAAAAGGTTTCCAAATAGCTTACTGTATCCCAGAATAAAACACAAGAATATTTATAAAAATACAAAAATATCCAATACCTACACAAAGGTAAAGGTAAAGCTCACAATCCTTAACATCCAATAAGAAATTACCAGGTATGAAAAAAGGAAGGAAAATATGAGAAGAAAGTTTAATTAAAACTGACCCATAACTGACACAAATGTTAGAATTAGCAGACAAGGACTTACAAACACTTACTGGAACTGTATTTCACATGTTCAAAAGATTAAATTAGGAATGGAAATATAAAAAAGACCCAGATAAAATTTTTGAAGATGAAAACTAAAATGTTCAAAACGAAAAAATAAACTGAATGGCATAAACTTCAAATTAGACATGGCAGAAGAAAAGTAGACTTAAAGACATAGCAATGGATACTGTTCAAAATTCAATACGAAGATAAAATAATCCAAAAAAAATATGAAAAGAATACCAGTGACTTGTGGAACAATCCCAAATGGCCTAGTTCATGTATAACTAAAATTCCAAAAGAGGGGGTGATAGAAAAATATCTAAAGCTATAATGGTAGAATTTCCCCACAAATTTGATAAAAACTATAAACCCAGAGACCCAAGAAATCACACAAAACCCAGCACACACACACAAATGGAAAAAAAAAAAAAAAACTACACTACGGGACACCATAATAAAATTCCTCAAAAACAGTGATAAAGAGAAAATCTTAAAAGTAACCAGAGAAAATGGATGTGCTACATATAGAGGAATAAAGACAAGAAACACAGCAGATTTTTTTTTTTTTTAAGTAAGAAACAATGCAAAAATATAGCGGCCAACATGTCAAAGAAAAAAGTGTCAAGCTGAAACTTAATGCTCCGGGAAAATAACTTCCAAACAAACATAAAGGCAGAAAAGTTTTTTAACCCATAAAGAATTGAAAGACTTCATCACCAGCAAAAATACACGACAAGAAATGTGAAAGGAAATTCTCTAGGCAGAAGGAAAGTGACGACACCTGGAAATAGGAATCTACACAAAGGAATGAAGAATGCCAAAGTGGGAGCAACATGAGTAAGTATATAAGATTATTTATTTGTGATTTAAATAACTTTAATAGTTAACTGTTGAGACAAAAAATAGTAATGTAGAACTGGGTTTATAACAGATGAAGGATACTAAAACACACCAATATTACCAAGGCTAAGGAGGGGGAATTTGAAGTAGAGTATTGTAGCCTTCTTAAAATATGTATGAAGCGACATAATATCACCTAAAGGTAGACCATGATAAGTTAACTATGCACACTATAAACCCCAAAGCAACAACTAAATTAACAAAATGAAGAGGTAGAGCTAATAAACCAACAAAGGAGATAAAATGGAATCATAAAAAATACTCAGTTAAGCCAAAAAAAAAATTTAAAAAAGGGAGGAGGGATGAGAAAAGAGGAAAAGGAGAACAAAGAATGAAAGGAATAAATACAAAACAAATAACATAATGACAGAATTATACCTAACTACATCAGTAATCACATTTAATGGAGATACTCTTAACATCCTAATTATATTAAGGCAGTAATTGTCAGACTGGACAAAAAAGTAAGACCCAAATATTTTCAGGTTTTCTTTTTTTCCTAGAAATTGGCAAGCTGGTTTTAAAATTCATATGGAAGTATAAGGGACCTACGATAATAGTCAAAACAATTTTAAAAAAGAAGAACGAAGTTGGAGAAGAACACTACCTGATTTTCAGATTCATCATAAAACTTCATTAATCAAGTGGAGCCTAGGTGGCTTAGTCAGTTGAGGGACTGACTCTTGGTTTCAGCTCAGGTCATGATCTCAGGGTCATGAAATTGAGCCCCCTATCAGGCTCCATGCTCAGCAGGGAGTCTGCTGCAGATTCTCTCTCCCTTCCCCTCTCCTTCTACCCCTCCCCCCTCACATGGGGTCTCTCTCTCTCAAATAAATAAATCTTAAAAAAAGACAAACTTCATTAATCAAGACAGGGTGGCACAGACAAAGAAAGACGACTATATCAATTTAAAGCATAGAATCCAGAAACAGACCCACACGTACATGGACAACTACTTGTTGTTTTTTATTTAGAGAGAGAGAGAAAGTACACAGGGTTGGGGGAGGTCAGAGAGAGGGAGAAAACCCCAAGCAGGCTCCATGCCCAGCACAGAACCAGGAGCAGGGCTCAATTCAAGAACCTTGAGATCATGACCTGAACCAAAATCAAGAGCCTATCTGACTGAGTCACATGTGCCCCATGGATAACTACTTTTCATCAAAGGTACAAAAGTAATTCAAAGGAGAAAGGATGTCTTTTCAACAAGCGGTGATAGAAAAATTGCATATCCAAGTGCAGTGAATAAAATTGGAATCATATCTTGTTTCATATAAAAAAATTAACTCAAAATCAATCATAGGCTAAATGTATAAACCAAACAATAAAAAAGACCTCTTCTAGGAGAAAACACAGGAGGAAATCTTTGTGACCTTCAGTTGGTCAAAGACTGCTTAATGGTGACACCAAAAGTGTGATCCATCATATTGATAAATAAAGACTTTAGGAAATGTACAAATTTGAGCTTTTTTTTTTTTAAGATTTTATTTATTTATGTGACACAGAGAGAGAGATCACAAGCAGGCAGAGAGGCAGGCAGAGAGAGAGGAGGAAGCAGACTCCCTGTCGAGCAGGGAGCCTGATGTGGGGCTCGATCCCAGGACCCTGAGATTATGACCTGAGCCGAAGGCAGAGGCTTTACCCCACTGAGCCACCCAGGCACCCCAAAATTTGAGCTTTTTTATAGATACTCTCAAGAAAATAAGAGATAGATTGGAAGAAAATCTTTCAAATCATGTATTTGATAAGGGATTTATATCTAGATTATATAAAGAATTCTCAATACTCAATAATAAGAGAGCAAATTGCCTAGTTTTGTAAAAATTGACCAAAATATCTGAACAGATACTACACTAGAGAAGATATATACATGGCAGATAAGCACACAAAACGTGTTCAGCATTATTAGTCATAAGAAAAACGCAAATTTAAACCACAATGAGATACTATGACACACCTATTATAATGCCTAAAACACCAGACCAAGTGTTGGTGAGAAATGGGAGAAGTTGGGAGCTCTCAGGTAGGGTTCTTGGGAACACAAAATATGCAACCAGTTGGGAATATAGTTTGAACATTTCTTAAAAATTTAAACATGTATCATTCCACCCCTAAGTAGTTAGAAGATAAATGAAAGCATATGTCATGCGAAGACTTACACAGACTTATTCATAGCCCCAAACTGGAAACAAATCAAATATGCCTCCAAATAGCGACGTATTGATGGGGGCGGGGGGACAGGACATCAAAGTCCTAGAAAGAGGTAGTGTTGGTTGGGAGGAGGAACTAGGTCTGAGAATCAGGAGTCTTGAGTTGTAACTCGGATAAACAACTTCACTTTTCTGGATCTTAGTTTCTTTATCTGTTCAACACAGCAAAAGCATTTATTTTTACTCTAAAGAGTTTCTCATTCCCTCACTAAAAAAAAAAAAAGATTAAAGAAAATGAAGCAGAGATGTTATAAAAAGGATAATGGCGTCTGTTTAATTTCTGTTACTATTCCATTGGCTATTCCAGAGAATCTGCCTGCTATGAAATAAAAGTGATCAGATACGACTGGAAAAGGACTTTTACTCTACAAGGAATAAGGACCCAATAGCTTATTCCTGACCTCTGAACTACAGAACCCAGGGTGTAAACCCAGAGTATAATTCTCTAGGTTTTTTTGTTTTGTTTTGTTTTGTTTTTGGCAACTCCAGTAGAGATCTGTAGCCAAAAGTGTTGTGGATTATTTGGGTTTTTTTCCTCCATGCTACTCCTCCCCCAAATTTCAAGATTATTTCTATATCTTACAGCATTAAGAAACAAAATTATGCAAGTAAACAAACGTTTATCTGCTCTTTAGTCTATCTAATCCCAAGGACACTTGTATGGGACAAAATCTATAAAAGAATACAAATCCGCAAGGTCATTGGATGCCAGCTGTATAGTCAAGATTTCTTAATTCTACAACCTCGCTAGAATCAAATCAACCTTGACATGGTTTTGGGAGCAGAAATGGACATCCAGAAATCCCACAGAATAATTTACAGATTAGCTAAAATTTGGACTGTGTCCAAGTCTTTAGGATATATAAAGAAGTATTTTAATCCAGGAGAATTTGTTTTCTAATGCAAGGATTAACATGAATAATTTCAGCTATGCCCAAGAGAGTGGGTTACATTTGGAAACTTCATTTAAAGAAGTGTATATATATTATCTATGTATCAACACATGTGGTGGTGGGAATAAGCATGATTCTGATTTAGTTCATGCCTTTTCCCTCTGAAATCTTCTGTGGTCTTATGTGAAATGCCACACATTTCTTCACACTGAAGAAATTCCCTGTTTTCCTTTTGCTATCAAAAATGAAGTCCTTTAACATGGACATAATCCCCTGCAAACATTCAGATTTACAATCACACCCACGCACACCCGGGTCTTTTCTGACAGCTTGCAAATATCCTTCTTCTCCTTTGCATGCAGTCCTCACAATTACAAAGCTGAAATTTCTTTGGCCTTTCCTCTCATGTTTATATAGCTCAGCTTTTCAAAGGGTTTTAAAAAATTCTTTAGGCACACCTAAGAAAAATATGCATTTCTTTTCATTACCTGGGTAAAGGCCAAGGTTTTTTAATCCCCATTTACCAAGAATACAGTGCTCTCAAGTGTGCTTTGTATCAGCAAATTAAAGGTGCACTTGACAGAGACTCATTTTTCTACTTCAAAAAGGCCCCTATCATCTTCCCATTTTCTCCTGCCTGTGTTGCACAGTCATTTATTAACCACAACAAGAGCTATTCCCGTATCCTTATTCTACTAATGTGTCTCTGGCTCCTATCGGGTGTCTGACAGAACACACACAACATATACCTCACCCCCATAGCCTTAGTCTTTATAAGCTGTGGAGGGGCATATTAAATGAATAAAGATTTCCTACTTTGCAAAGACAGTTTGTTCCTAAAAACACTTTATGTAATGTCTTAGGTTGGATTCCCCAGGGGCAGACCCTGCGTCGAGGATTGTGTGTAGGTGATTCATGAAAGATATGCAAGAGAAACTCTGAAGGGAATGCAGGAAGCAGAGCCTGGAAGGGGAAGAAGCCCAGCAGGGGTGTGACTCCAGGCAAAGTCTCTTGGTTGCTTCAAGTTCATCCTGCAAGGGGGCACTTGGGAATATGACTTAAACCTCCAAGTTTTTCTCCTATGGGGTCAGGTGGCTGGACCATTGGTTAAGGATGATTTAGGCAGATAGAGAGCCCCAGGCACATGCAGGTCTCTGAATATCCCAACAAAGAGGCTCCAAATGTCCCAGGGGAGCCCATCGAAAAAAGTCACGAAGATGGTATTAGAAACAAAAGCACACAGAAGCCTGGGGAGGGATATGACAAACTCTGAAAAGTTCCTGGTTGATCCAGCCAGAGCACCCACAATGTCCCTGCCTCTGCTGTGTGCTGGGTACTGTCCTCAACGTAAGAAAAACATGGTGAGCAGACCTCTCGCTCATTCCTCCTAAGCTTAAAATGGGGTTGAAAAAGAAAATGTGACTCTTTAGCCAATTATCACACAAATGAATAGAACATAATTAACTATGAAGTGCTTTGAAAGAAGTCAGAAGAACATTTATCGGAGGTTCTTGACTTAGTCTCGCATTGAACAGATGCTTTTTTAAGGAAACAACTCAAAATGTAACAATTTGGATTCCTGGCTATATGAAGAATATTTACACTGTCGTTATTAGTGTTTTAGTGGTTTTGCTAGGCAAAGACAATTTGTATGCTTCCAGTTGCCCTGAAGTAATTCTCAAAGTCAGAATAAACCCTCTTAAAAGCCTTTAAATAGTGAATTTGTGGAAAAAAGATAATAGGAGCGTGTTTAGGTTGAGTGAACCAGAGAATATTCTACAGTCTAAGCTTATAAAGGCATCACAACATAACACAAAGAGCCTGAATAAGTCTCTCTCTCTTTCTCTCTCTCTCTCTCTCACACACACACACACACACACACACATACTCACTTGATCACTAGGCAGCTTTTGACAGCAAGGACGATTTTCTGACTGGGAGTAATGATAGAAATTTCCACAGAGACAATAGGACCTGCCAGGCATAAGGCGAGTGATCTATATTCATTATCTGGTTCTGTCCTAACAAATGGCCCATGAGTTGGGTAGTGGCTTTATCCCCATTTTGCAGAAAGGAAACGACGAGAGAGGTTAAGATGTGTGCCCAGGACACACAGATGCAAAGCAGTTGAATGTGAGGGATTGTAAGGTTAAGTCTGTCTGACTTCAAAGCTGAGCCATATCGGTTTGTTAACTAGGTGGAAAAGCAGTGCCTGCTTGTATGGAAACTCACACTGGAAAGAGAAGTGGAAACCATGGCAGCTTAAAAGCAGCAGGGTACTAGCTAATTATCCACTTGAACCAGAAGACTCCCAAGCTAGCTAATAAGCCCCTTTCCCAGACAATGTGGTTTACACACAGAGTTAGCTGGAGCCCCCTGTTATACTGACATGCTCCCTGTTGCCTTGCAGTCAAGCTTAATGCAAAACTCTCTGTAGCCTCAATCACATCATAACTTAGACTTGATTAGTACCAACATTTGCATCAGGGAATCAATGCCTAAAAGTAGGCTTCTCAGGGCCACCAGACTTTGGCAACTAGAGTCACCACCAGCAAGAGTCTCTTTGCCCATAGCACAAGGCATGGCTTACGAGATTTCACATCAAGTGTCTATCACCCATGCATTACATTGGGATGAGGACTTGGTTATGTCCTCTCTCACATGGTGACTCTGAGAGATTGGTAGTGACCGCCTGGAACACTGCTGCAAAGAAACCAGGGGTTGTATGCAGGATCAGCAGAAAGGAGCTCCAAGATTAACTGGTACAGTTCCTGCTGATGGCTAATGCTAGATGGACGGTGGGGGGTGGGGGGGGTGGGCAGCATTGTAGCCACGCTGGAGGAAGCAGTGTTTCCCAATCCTACCTAATACAAGAATCACTAAGGACTCATTAAAAATCCAGATTACGAGGTCTGGGACAAAGCATCAGCATCTGCAGGATAGGTGCCTTGAAAACAGCATTTTTACATTTCATTGTAGATTACAGACATTGTAGACATAGATAATCTACATTTCCAGGCTTTATGGATTCAATTTTAAAAATTCTCATGGTTAAACTTTATCTGAATTGACCAGGCCCTTCTACAGCTATATGTACGTGCACACACATGTATGCACATAAGTGGGTGCAGTTGCACATGTATGTGACAAGGATGGGTTTTTCTACTATTCAGCTAACCCAAGAAGTAGAGAGGGGATCTTCCCTTCTGCATCACCACCCCTCCTCCAGGATTCCAGAGCTCACACCTTCTTTTGAGTGTGGCAGGAAATTAAAAGCATACTGAGCAGTTCACAGAGGCTCTGCAAATTCTCAAGTGAGAATCATTCAATTGAATGATCATGCAGGATGCACACTAGAAGCTGCCCATGGAATGCCCTTGGTTGCCATGATGAGAACACCCACGTCCCCTGCAGAACCAACAGGTGTTCCCATCCCAAAGGCCAGAAGTGTATGGACAACCAGCTCAGCTTCCGTGTGGTCCCTGCTTCTGATCACTGCTAGTTATTGGCATTCTTTTTTTGTTAACAGTTTCCTATCTACTTGACTCCCCCCCTTCCCCGCCGCCCCGCCGATTCCCTGACTGACCTCTTCCAGGATACAACCTCATGACCTCTCCTTGTCTTTTCAGCAGAGATACACCTCATCTATACTGTTTTTTTTTCCTTCTCTCTGACTGTGCGTGCGTGTGTGTGTGTGTGTGTGTGTGTGTGAGTGCTGTACATATCATAAGCTCCTATATCCACTCCTCCCCTCAAGGCCTTTCTTCTGATTTTTCTGGCTTGCAAGGAATGAAAAAGAAAACAACAATAAATTTTACTGTTCATTTTCTTCTCTTCCTGCTCTAATAATTATAGCTTTTCCGTAGACAATACAAATGTACCTGGCTCTACCTGAAGTTATGATCAGGAAATGCAGGAAAAGCAGAAACAGACAATTTATTTGGCCAATTATCTATTTCATGGTCTTTTTTTTTTTTCCTTCTATTTCTTCACTTGAATGTAAGCTCCCTGAGAAGAGAAACCCTGTGTGGGTTTTTTTTTTTTTTTTGTGGTGATCATTTCAGTGCTTGGTGTAGGGGAAACCTATGTTAACACATCTTTGTGGAATTAATGCATGAATGACCACATTTCCAGTCCTGACTTCTCAGGTGCCATTTTGATATTCACAACTTCCCTAATTTTTCAAGAGACAGCTCAAGTCTCCCCTTCGCCAAGAAGACTCTTCTGAGTATCCCTGCTTTGCTCTTCACCCCTGTGGCATTTTCATCTGTATCTTACAACATCTCCTTGTTTGTTATTTCGATGATTGGTAGCTTATTTAAGACAAATGATGTTTTCAACCACTTTACAACTAATACTGTAGTGAACGTCTTTCAAGTTGTTTCTTAGAAAACCCTCAAAGCAGACTGGTGGTAACACTCCAGAGTCTAATTCAAGAAAAGTAACCTGGGTCAAAACAATGCTCTCCGTGTACATAATTCTTTGACTCTTTGACTTGTCATTATTCTCTTAGTTTTAATGTGTGTCATATTTCCTCCTCGTTTCCTTCATGAACAAAGGATTATGTGTTTTCCTCTATAGAGATGAGCGTGGCTCAAGGCACATAGTAAATTCCCACTGATTACTTGATTGATTTTAAAGACACTAGGGTTATTTCAGAGACTCTAATGTTCTTTCCATGGACAGCTCTGTGGCAAATGTGTCCTTCCTAATTCACAGGAGGGCCCTCCTGGTCTTGGGTTGTGTTTTCAATATTCTGTGGACAATAAAAGAAAATGTGTAGGACTATAAACACATGTGCTCACCCATCCTCCATCAGGATAGAGATGATAATTAAAGTCCATGAAAATGATTAATTAAACCTTACGGGGGGTGTGTTTATTTCTTCTGAAATGTTACTTTTGACTAAGAGAGAATTAATGTTTTTTCCTCTTCCAAGCTTTGTCTCCATTTAGAGCTGCCTTTGTAATTTTTTGCCAGCAAGTGAAGGAAAGAGGGTATTTTTTGCCACAACATTTATCTCCATTTCAGCAACGAAAACATGAATGTTCTAAAGGCACTAACAGCACAGCTCCAATATGAGGAGGTGATTTTTCTCACAACCAGTCTTTCATCCTGAAAAGATGAAACACTGTTGGGATTTTATACTAAACTCCAGTAAACTGTAGCATCTTTGAAGGAAAAGAAGCAAAAGACAATGTGAGAAAAATACAAGATAGCACCCTTAAACAGTGAAGCCTGTACTCATGACAGAACAAGGCCCCGATTCTTTACTCTGAGACCAGTGGTGCTGGCCAGGAATGAAACGATGAGAATTAGTAAGACATGCAGCCTGAGCGCAGCTTCCCTTCACCACAAGTCCCTCACCTCAGCATTTTATATTCTCGAATGCTCATGTTCTTCCCTAGAAAAGCAAACACATATATGTTTGTAAGTGGTTTCTTTATAATCATAAAGCAATTTGAGTCATGGAACAGCATTCTAACTGAGGAATTTTAGATGTCCTTCAGCAAAGATTAAAAAAGGACTCTTGGACATTTAAAGGGCAGTAGCTTTTAAGCATGAGTATTTTCCGAGTATTTGCGATTTTCTGAGAGTGTCTTTTAAAAATTTTTACAAGAATAATATAGTTCTTGGCTTAAAAATAGTTTATGGGGAAGGATCATTTTGTAAGAATGTTCTAGGCTGGAAAACTTCATACATTTGGTGAACACATTACCTCAAGGAAAATGAATTTTACAAGTATTTGAATTCTCCTGAGATTTGGACAATTTCTGGGTGACTAAACACTGGAGGAAAGTGCATGAGACTAGAAAGAAAGCATCGTTCATGATAATATGCTCTTCACATTGGGGCTGACCTTTTGATTCTTTTGCCTATTGGGGACTTCAGCCAGATATTAATTGGAGAGTATTTTTTATATCCTCCACTCATCAGCCAACTTCTACAGAAATAATCCAGGACCACTAGAAAACAACAACAAAAAATCATTATCTTTTGGTCAATCTGGATAAAGTAAAAAATGAGAGACAGGAGCCAATGACAGACTACAGTCTTTACATGCTGTGATTAAAGAAACCCTTATACAGACTCGGGATCACACAGAAAATTAAAGATAACATGCTGCAGAAAGGATCCCTTGTCTCCCCCCACCCCCGCCAAAGGAAAAAAAAAATCACCGCAATGATTTTTCTGATTAATAGTAAAAAATATATCTGAAGGGGAAAAAAGAAAAAAATACCATTATACTGATCCAAAACAAAGACATAATATCCAGTTTCTTGGGAAAAAAGAGATTCTAGTTCCTTCATTTTACTATAGACTGAGAAAAAAAAAAGTAGACTGGAAAAAAAGAAAAAACACGTGAAAGGTTTCCACTGTCCTTAATCATTAAAATGGAAGTAATTACAATAGCAATGAAAATAAGCACTGAACAGGGACAGGCCACAGGGTCAAGACACTGAGAGCGTTAGTGTGAAATGACAGTAAATGAGAAATAGGTCTAGGGGCACCTGGATGGTTCAGTTGGTTAAGCGTCCAACTCTTGATTTCAGCTCAGGTCGTGATCTCAGGGCTGTGAGGAGCCCCACATCAGGATCCAGCTGGGCATGGAGCCTAATTAAGATTCTCTCTCTCCCTTTGCCCCTCTCCCACCTTTTCTATTAAAAAAAAAAAGTCTAATGGATACTGACTCTAAAAGATACTTTGTAATGGTGTCTTGTTCCTTAGCTCTGTTTTTGTTTGATACTCACCTTCGTGTATTTCTTTCACCAGTGGATGCCTGGTCATAGTAGAGAAGTGTGGGCGACTTGGATGGTATATGAGTTAGCTAACCAGCTTAGCTGCTGTAACAAAGACCCCAAAATACCAATGTCTTACACAGGATAGAGTGAATTTCCCTTTCATATAATAGTCTCTAGAGCCGTGATGGTGTCAGGGACAGTACTCCTGATTTTTTGCTCTGCCAATCTCAACCTCCAGCTTCCATTGTGTCCTAAAAAAAGCTACCCCACTTCCGGCCTTCATCAAAGAAAGGTCCTGTTCTTTTGTTTAAGGGCAGGTTTCAAAACCTTTACATATCATTTTGGGTCAAAGTCATGTGGCTGGAGCTTGGTCATGTGACCACTCCCAGCTAGTCCAGGCTGGAAGTGAGGTTTTTGAACTGAAAGCAGTTTGTGCCTGGTAGTACTTCATGGGTCTCTTATTTTTAGTATATGTGCTGCCAAAGTGAGCACATGGGTCTCTTACTTTTCATGACCAAGTTGCTTACGGTCCTTCAGCATTTCACCTGGCTTTCAGGACTCTTACTAGTTTAGGGACCAAATGTATTTCCAGGTACTATTTTATGTATCTTCATAAGAGTAGAGAGTGGTTCCCATCTATTTATTCTAATCATCACCCAGAAGCACTTTCTACTTATGCTGTTGCTCATGCTTGTCAGTTGCTCCCGGACAGATGGAAACCTGGAACATTAAGCTAAAATTTTATTTCATTTTCCCTTGCTATCACAATTATAATAATACTCAAATTCTACTAAGTTTAGAGTCTAAATTGACCTCAAGAGTCTTCAGTTGTTGGATTTGCTATTTGAGCGTGTGTGTGTGTGAAAGAAGTTTTGTTTTATTCAGCGATGGGGATGGGCTTGACAGTGGTGGGGTACACTTGGTAATTTGAAGAACTAGAAGAACTAGAAATTGAAAGAACTAGAAAAGTTGGAAAAATACTTTAAATATTTGAAGACATCATAGAGAAAACCACCAGTGAAAATACTGCGGCTGCGTTTTAAAAGGCGGAGAAAGCTGAGAGGTAAAGCACTTTGGTTTCTAAAGGCATCTGTATATTCTGAAAAGAACCTGAGCTGAGCATTCTTCAGACTCACAGGTGTGTTGCCTTTGTGATCGTTCATCACGCTATGAGGTTAGAATTTTTGTAGTTTCAGTAAGTGTGTTATACTTAATTTTTTAAAAAAAAATACATGTATTTGAAATAAAACAAATGAAATAAATTATGTAGAAAATAATAGAACCAACACCTATGAACCCAAGATTAAAAGGATTCTATCACTTAAAAATTATTATGTATTTCTCTTTTTATGTTTATAAGAAATGAAATGTTTTAGATATAGCCAGTGCTATATCTCCAACTGTGTTCCTCCCATCCTTAGAGAAAACACCATACTGAAGTTGGTGCACCATTCTTACCCATGGATTTGTACTTTTACTATACATACACACACACACACAGTATAATAGTATATATAATAAAATATATAGTAGATATAGAGTAAAAGTATAATATACAGTGTATATGTGTGTGTGTGTGTGTGTATAGTAAAATTTCATAAAGAATCTGGTCATCTGGTCTAAGATTCTGGGTTTTAAGTTTCATATAGAATTCCACTATGTACATTTTACAATTTGGATTTATCACTACATATTGTTTTCGAGACGTATCCATGTTGAAATGTATAGCTCAAATTTATTCATTTAGACCCCTATATATAACTTCAGTGTGTGAATAAGCCACTTACAATCCATTCCTTTATAAGGGCAGGTAGAGGGACTAATTTGTTATTAAAAACAGTGCTCCAGTGAACATCACTGTACATATATCTTTGTTCTCATGTTTGAAAGCACTCCTATAGTAGACATCTAGAAAGGGAAAGACAGGGCACTAGGACAGACACATCTTTGGCCTGATTATACATTGTCAAACTACTCTCCAGATGGTTGTCATAATTAGAGGACCAGAAGCAATATGGAAGCATCCTTGTTTTCCCATCTTCTTGCCAGTACTTGATACTATTAGGTTAGTGATTATTTCATATTTTGGGAGAGTTTGAAATGATACCTTGATGTTGTTTTAATTTATATTTTCCTGACTACTGGTTAGGTTGAACACATCTTCCATATGTTTGCTGGCCATTACTTTTTCTCTGTGAATTTGCCATCATAAAACTGCCCATTTTCTTCTGTTTGGTTGATTGCATTTTTCTTAATGGTCTTTAGGCAATTTAAAAATATTGAGCATGTGACTCTTGGTTTTGGCTCAGTTTTGGTCATGAGAAGGAGCCCTGTGTTTGGCTCCGCACTTAGTGGGATGTCTGCTTGAGGATCTTCTCTCTCCCTCTCCCTTTGCCTCTTCCCCCACTCTAGGGTGGTCTGTCTCTAAAATAAACAAATAAATCTTTTTTACAAACGTATTCTAGAACTTTTCTCTTTGATACATGAGTTGTAGGTATCTTCCCCCAGTGTGAAAAGTTTTTGTCATGAGGAAGATTTTATTATAGTTAATTATTGATGACAATGTAGTCAAATTTGTTATTGTTTACATTATTTGTGTTTTCCCTACCTTAATTAAGAAGTAACTCTTTATCCAATGACATTACTTTGTCTTCCAATACTTTTAAAGTTCTGCTCTTCAAATTTGAGTCTTCAGTTTATCTGGAGTAATGTTTGTACATGACAGGAGGTATTTCTGCAATATATGTAACATTACGCCAACAGCAGATTTCATCCTTTCCCCAGGCAACTGAAATGCCATCTCTCCTACATGCCTAGCTCAAACATATACATTTGCCTTTTTAGATTGTACATTAATGCCTAGATGAAGGTCAACTTTCCACCTGGCATCATTTCTCACCAGCTTTGTAAATAAGTAAAAGACTTAAATGTTTCAGGTGGTGGAGCTGTGTTGTTCTCTCAGCTGTTGCTTATAAGAAAATGTCTTTGTTTTTATTTTTGAAAGATACTTCCACTAGACAGAGAATTCTAGGTTGACAGAGATTTGCTTTGCTTTGGTTTTTTTGTTTTGTTTTGTTTTTGTTTTTGTTTTTTCCCTTTTAGCACTTTAAAATGTTCTTCTGTCACCTTCTAACTACATTGTTTCTAATAAGATACTATCAGGTTTTTAAAGGGCATTTTTCCCTAAATGTTTTTCTCTGGCTGCCTTTAAGATTTTTCTACTTATTTTTAGCCATTTGATTACGATGTGCCTAGGTGTGGCTGTCTTTGTATTTATTCTGCTAGCAGTTTTTGAACCTTTTTTTCTTTTAAGTTTTTGTTGTTGTTTGTTTTATAATTTTATTATTTATTTGAGAGACAGAGAGAGTGGGTGGAGTGGCAGAGGGAGAGGGAGAAGCAGACTCCCCGCTGAGCAGGGAACCCCACAGAGGGCTTGATCCCAGGACCTTGGAATCATGACCTGAGCCAATGGCAGAGGCTTAACTGACTGAGCCACCCAGAAGCCTTGAGTTTTTAAAAACTTTTAGAAAAAGCAGGTTATGATTACCACCAAATATGGAAAATTTTTAGTCATTATTTTCACTTTTTTTCTCTATGTGTCTAAATTTGGATAGTTTCTATTGACCTATTTTCAGATTCACTAATATTTTCTTCTGCAGTTCCCAATCTTTTTATTTAAGTTCAATTAGGCAACATATAGCACATCATTAGTTTCAGATGTAGATTTCAGTAATTCATTAGTTGCATGTAACACCCAGTGCTCATCACATCATGTGCCCTCCTTAATGCCTGTCACCCAGTTACCCATGCCCCCACCCACCTCCCCTCTAGTAACCCTCAGTTTCTTTCCCCTAGTTAAGAGTCTCTCATGGTTTGTCGCACTCTCTTATTTCTTCCCATTCTGTTTTCCCTCCCTTCCCCTATGATCCTCTGAGCAGTTTCTTATTATACCTCATATGAGTGAAACTATATGATAATCATTTTTCTCTGACTGACTTATTTCACTCAGCATAATACCCTCCAGTTTCATCCATGTTGATGTAAATAGTAAGATTTTATCTTTTCTGATGGCTAATATTCCATTGTGTGTATCTATACATACACACCACATCTTCTTTATCCATTCATCTGTCGATGGACATCTTGGCTCTTTCCAGAGTCTGGCTATTGTGGATATTGCCGCTATAAATATTGGGATGTGCGCACCTCTTCAGATCCCTACATTTGTATCTTTGGGGTAAATACCTAGCAGTGCAATTGCTGGGTCATAGGGTAGCTCCATTTTTAGCTTCTTGAGGAAATTCCATACTGTTTCCCAGAGTAGCTGTCCCAGCTTTCATTCACTTGATCCCAAAACCAGACAAAGACCTCACCAAAAAGGAGAATTATAGACCAATATCCCTGATGAATACGGATGCAAAAATTCTGACCAAGATTCTAGCTAATAAGATCTAACAGTACATTAAATGGATTTTTCCCCACAACCTGGTGGGATTTATTCCTGGGCTGCAAGGGTGGTTCAATATCTGCAAATCAAACAATGTGATATGATACATTAACAAAAGAAAGGACTAGAATCATATGATCTTCTCAATTAAAACAGAAAAAGCATTTGACAAAATATGCTGAGCCTCCTCCTTTCTTGATTAAAACTCTCCACAATGTAGGGACAGAGGGAACATACCTCAATATCATAAAAGCCATCTACAAAAAGCCCACAGTGAATATCATTCTCATTGGGGGAAAAAACATAGCTTTTCCCACAAGGTCAGAAACATGACAGAGATGTCCACTCTCACCACTCTTGTTCAACATAGTATTAGAAGTCCTAGCAACAGCAATCAGACAATAAAAAGAAACAAAAGGCATTCAGATTGGAAAAGAAGTCAAACTCTCACTCTTCACAGATGACATGATATTTTATGTGGAAACCCCAAAATTGCTAGAACTCATAGAGGAATTCAGCAACATGGCAGGATATGAAACCAACGCACAGAAATCAGTTGCATTTCTATACACCAACAATGAGAAAGAAGAAAGAGAAATTAAGGAAATGATCCCATTTACAATTGCACCAAAAACCATTAGACACCTAGGGATAAACCTAACCAAAGAGGTACAGGATCTGTACTCTAAAAACCCAATCTACTTTTAAGTCCATGTAGGGATTTAAAAAAATTTTTTTTAATATTGTAATATTTTAGTTTTAGAATTCGTGTGTGGCTCTTTTTCTGTAGTTTCTGTTTTTCTGTTGAGCGTGCCCACCCATGTTCTCATTCTGGCCAGCTTTTCCTTTAAGCCTTTGAATGGACTTCTTTTTTCACTGTTCTAATGTCTTTCTGTGCTAATTCCAACATCTGTCTCATCTTTTATTGTTTTTATTGACTGTTTCCTTTCCTACTTTGGGTCACGATTTCCTGTTTCTTTACATGTCTAGTAATTTTTACTGTATGCACAACTTTATGGGTACTACATTGTTCAGAGTTTGGCTTACACTGTCTTCACTTAAGGAGGGTAGAAAATTATGGTAGATCAGATTTATCCTGTAGAAGCTTGATTTTAGGCGTTTCAGAATGAGTCTAGAATAACCCTTACTATGGAGGCAGAGAAGCTCTGCTCCTCAGGCATGGTATTTCTGGGGTTTCTTACATTTGAGTGGCTGAGTTGTTCCTGAGGTCTCTCCACTTCTCCTTGCCCAATACCATGTCACTCTTGGAATTCCTGTCTTGTTGACTGTCATCCCAGAGTTTTGCTTTGTGCATGCACAGCTGAATGCTTGCTAAACAGTCCAGATAACACTTCTGAAGATTTCTGGGGTTCCTTCTCTGTACAACTTTCTCCTCCTGGGACCATGCTTACACAAATCCCAACTGCTTCTCTATGACCGTATTCCAACATCTGAATTCTCCTTGCAGACCTACCTAGCACTGCGATCTGATAGGTCCCTGCTTCCTGATACCACAGTTTAGAAAGGGTCCCCATGCAGAGAACTGGACAAACGTGAAGCTCACCTCATCCCCTCATCTTCATCCCTTCACCCGAGGATCAGAGCTCTGTGCTGCCTGTTGCCCAAGAGAAGGGCTTCTTTATGTATTTTGTTTGATAGGTATTTACAGTGGGAAGGTGAGTGTGATGCTCATTGCTCCATTATACCTAGAATTAAGGGTGCCTACCTATGAATTTTTTAGTCTCTCTTATATTTAAATTCCTACCCCTTCTTTTATTTCCATCATTGAAAATTGTGCCATCTTACCATTTTTGTTGAGCAATATAATTAGGATTGACACTAACTTCAGCTGTGTCAGTTAGGGGTATGCTGGGGTTGCAGATTGTTTTTGACCAAAAAAAATTTTTTTTAAGATTTTATTTATTTGAGAGAGAGAGATAGTGAGAGAGAGCATGAGTGGGGGGAGTAGCAGGCAGAGGGAGAAGCAGACTCCCCGCTGAACAGGGATCCCAACGCTGGGCTCCATCCCAGGACGCTAAGATCATAACCTGAGCCGAAGTCAGATGCTTTTAATCAACAGAGCCACCCAGATGCCCCTTCCTTAGACACTATTATTTCATTGTGCTCCACGTAACTTCTGAATGCCATTAGCTGCTTTGAGCCAGAGAGCTCTTCTGAAATGACAGAAGACTGTTCTGTCCACATATAGGCAGGTCGGAAGTGCTGGGAATTACCACGAACAACCACTGGCCGATGACTGATAGGAGTTTGTACCTGAACACCCCAGGGCCCTCACCTTTTGGATGGAATAATTTTGAGACATGCTGACATCATTTATGAGGGTTGCTCTTTGGGATTAATCCCCAACTGTCCACTCTCCTTCCTTACCCCCTTGCCAGTGGTTCATGGCCTAAAGGAAAATAAACCATCTCCAACCAATTCTGGTCTTAAGGTGTGCTGCTGGGGAACCTGAACTAAGCCCATTGCATTGTGGTTAGAAAAGGTATGCTATATGATGCCAATTTTTCAATATTTGTGAATAATTGCTTTATGTCCTAACATGTAAGAAAACTTTATAAATGTTCTGTGTGAGCATAAAATATTTATTCCTTAACTGCTGCTACAGATATCTCCAAGTTTTTATTGGATAAAGATTTATCTTGTGGTTGACATATAGAATTTTGAATGTGAGATCAATTCTTCAGTGATGCATATTTTAATCCAAATATAATGTAGACTTGTGAGTTTTTTTCATTGTAATTCTTAGGTTTTAACTTTACCTCTCTAGAGGCTGTGTCATTATGTACATATAGATTTGGGACAGTTACATATTCCTTATCAATTGATAAATTCTCCCTTTTTTCTCTCCCATTAACTACTCAAAGGTACAAGTGATCCCTTACACCATTCTAGAGGAAGCCCGTGCTCTTTTTTTTTTTTCATACAGAAACTTTAATTGTGAACAACTGTAAACAAGATGTGCTGCAGGTGGCAGGAGGGGGTGGGGGGAGAGGAACCCCTTCCAGCCCCACTCTCATTCAGTATTCTTCCCCTTCTTCCGCCTCTGCTTCCACAGAATCCACACCCACCTCTTCATAATCTTTCTCCAGAGCTGCCAGGTCTTCCCGGGCCTCAGACAACTCCCCTTTCTCCATGCCTTCCCCCACGTACCAATGCACAAAGGCTCGCTTCGCACACATGAGGTCAAACTTATGGTCCAGGCGGGCCCAGGCCTTGGCAATGGTGGTCGTGTTGCTCAGCATGCACACGGCCCGCTGCACCATGGCCAGGTCACTCCCAGGGACGTCGGTGGGGGTCTGGTAGTTGATGCCCACCTTAAATCCAGTCAGGCACCAGTCCACAAACTGGATGGTGCACTTGGTCTTGATAGTGGTGATGGCTGCGTTGACATCTTTCAGGACCACATCCCCCTGGTACAACATGCAGCAGGCCATGCATGTACTTGCTGTGCCGAGGGTGACACTTGACCATCTGGTTGGCCGGCTCGAAGCAGGCATTGGTGATCTCAGCCATGGACAGCTGCTCGTGGTAGGGCTTCTCTGCAGAGATGACTGGGGCATATATGGCCAGGGGAAAGTGGATGTGGGGGTATGGGACCAGGTTGGTCTGGAATTCCATCAAGTCCACGTTCAGGGCCCCCTCGAATCGCAGGGAGGCCGTGATGGAGGACAGGAACTGCCTGATCAGACGATTGAGGTTGATGTACGTGGGCCGCTTGATATCCAGGTTGCGCCGACATATGTCGTAGATGGCTTCGTTGTTCACCATGAAGGCACAGTCGGAATGCTCCAGGGTCGTGTGGGTGGTCAGGAAGGAGTTGTAGGGCTCCACTACGGCCATGAACACCTGGGGGGCTGGGTAAATGGCAAACTCCAGCTTGGACTTCTTGCTGTAGTCCACCGACAGCCGCTCCAGAAGCAGAGACACAAACCCAGAGCTGGTGCCGCCCCCTAAACTGTGGAAGATGAGGAAGCCCTACAGCCCCGTGCACAGATTCACCAGTTTTGGTGTTTTTTTAAAGATTTTATTTATTTATTTGACACACAGAGAGAAATTACAAGTAGGCAGAGAGGCAGGCAGAGAGACAGGAAGAGGAGGAAGCAGGCTCCCTGCTGAGCAGAGAGCCCGATGCGGGCCTCGATCCAAGGATGCTGAGATCATGACCTGAGCCAAAAGCAGAGGCTTTAACCCACTGAGCCACCCAGGCGCCCAGATTCACCAGTTTTCAGGTCCGGTCCAGGACCAGGTCGATGATCTCCTTGCAGATGGTATAATGGCTTCTGGCGTAATTATTGGGTGCGTCTTCCTTCCCAGTGATCAGCTGCTCTGGGTGGAAGAGCTGCCCGTAGGTCCCCGTGCGCACTTCATCAACCACGGTGGGTTCCAGGTCCACAAACACCGCTCTGGGCACATGCTTGCCAGCCCCAGTCTCGCTGAAGAACGTGTTGAGTTATCCCCTCCGCTGATGGTTTTATCACTTGGCATCTGACCGTCAGGCTGAATTCCATGTTCAAGGCAGTACAGTTCCCAGCAGGCATTGCCGATCTGGACACCTGCCTGCCCCATGTGAATAGAGATGCACTCGCGCATGGTGGTTGCCTCCTGGTCACACGCCAGATATCACCTCCTCTCACTGCAATGCCACTTGCCCAACTCGGAAGCCCGTGTTCTACGTGAACATGGCAACTTAATTTGCTCTCTCTGACTCTGCCGAAAAGAGGTGGCCAGTGCAGTAACACACTGCATTGCTTTCCTATTATTTTTTTGCCACACTCCTTTAAAAAAAATACAGTTTGTATTAGAATGATTTAGATTTATGGAAAAATTATGTAGTACAAAGAATTCCCAAATATCCCATGCCAGTTGCCTTTCTTGTTAATACCTTATATTACTACAGTAAATTTGTTACAATTAATGAACCAATACTAAGACACTATTACTGACTGAAGTGCATATTTTATTTAGATTTCTAATATCTTTTTCTGTTCCAGGATCAGCATCATTGATCATTTTCCTGTTTACTTTTGCCTATTTCAGAATGTGATATAATTGGAATCATACAGTATGCTTTCACTCGGCAATATGCTTTAAGTTTCCTCTTTGCATGTCTTTATGGCTTCAATAATATCCCATTATATGGCTATACCACAGTTGTCTATTCACCAATTAAAGGACATGTTTGTTACTTCTAGTTTTAGGGGCTATGAATAAAGTTACTATAAAGATTTATGTGAAGGTTTTGTGCGGACTTAGGTTTCAAATCAGGTGGATAAATACCAAGGAGTACAAGAGCTGGATGGTATGGTAAAACTATTTTTAGTTTCGTCAGAATCTGCCAGTCTTTCAAAGTGGCTGCCCATTTTGCATTTCTACTAGCAATGAAGGAGAGTTCTTGTTGTTCTGTATCCTCTCTAGCAATTAGTATTGCCACTTTTTTTTAAAGTATTATTTTAGTTATTCTTACAGATATGTATTGGTATCTATTATTGTTTTAATTTGTAATTCCTTGCTGACAGGTAATAACACACCTTTTTATACGTGCATATCTGTATATCTCCTTTAACTAGGTGTCTGTTCAGATGTTTAATTGGAGATTTAGATTTTTAATTTGGATGGTCTATTTTCTTATTGTTGAACTTTAAGAATTCCTAGTATGTTTTGGACTCAAGTCTGTAACAGTTAATTTTATGTCACTTTGATTGAGCTATGGGATGCCAAGATATTTGGCCAAATATTTATTTGAGTGCATCTGTGAGAGTGTTTCTGGATGAGGTTAATATTTGAACTGGTAGATCTAGTAAAGCAGATTGCTCACCCTAATGTGGATGGGCTGCATCTGCTCAACTGAAAGCTTGTCTAAAACAAAAGGCCATCCCACCAGGAGAAGAAGACTCTCTACCTGACTGTCTTCCAGGGAGGACATCAGTCTTCTGCCTTCAGATTCAAACTTGGACTGGAACTTACACCACGGCCTTTCCTGATCCTCCAGCCTTCAGACTCAGACTGGAAGCAAATCATCAGCAATCCTGGGTCTCCAAGTTGCTGACTGAAGACCCTGGGACTTCTCTCAACTTCTCAGGCTTTATCATTCTATGAGCCAACTCCTTATAATTAACCATACACACACACACACACACACACACACACACACACACACACACACACACACACTTCCTATCGTCTCTATTTTATAATTGGTTCTATTTTACATTGTTCCTAATATAATATATATTAATAGCATATATATATATATATCCTATTTGTTCTATTTTTCTGGAGAACCCAGACTAACACAAACCCTTCACCAGATATGTGTCTTGCAAATACTTCTTCTAGTCTATGATTTGTGTTTGCATTTTACAACAGTGTCTTTCACACAGCAGCTTTTAAATAATAGTAAAGTTCTACTTGATCAGTTTTTGTTTTCTTTCCTGTTTCTAGCCTTGCAGTTAAAAGCTCATCTCCAAACCTAAGTTCACAGATCGTTCTCTCATGTTGTCTTCTATAGTCTTTGTAGTTTTTCATGTTACATTGAGCTCCATGACCCATTTGGAGTTAACTTCTGGGGAAGGTGTAAAGTCTGTATCTAGGTCCTTTCTCGTGCAAATGGACATCCAGCTGTTGCCATCCAGCATCACTACTGAGAAGACTATCCTTTCTCCATCTCCATCAGACTGCCTTTTCTCCTGGGTCAAAGATCAGGGGGTTGTATTTGTGTGTGCCTCCACTCTGTATTACTCATCTGCTTCTCTTTTCTTTCACCGACACCTCATTGCCCTGAGTACTGTAACTTTATAGCAAATTTTTACATCCGGTATCAAGAGTTCTCCAACTTTGTTGTTTTTTATCAATTACTTCCTTTTCCCCATCTCGTTCTGCTATGTGTTGCCACTCACCAAATAAAGGGTTAGCACTGGACTTTTTGCCTCATGTTTTGCCTTCTGAAAGACCAGTGTTATAAAAATGAATGTTTATGATCCGTGTCCTTCATACGTTGAAGTCCTAACCGCCAGTATATATATACCCCCAGTATAGATGTATTTGGAGACCAGGCCTCTAAGGAAGTAACTAAGGTTGAGTGAGGTCACAAGAGTGGGACAGTAATCTGGTAGGATGTGTTTTTATAAGAAGAGACAACAACAGAGAGCTCTGTCTCTGTCTCTGTTTCTATGCCTTCCTCTTCTCTCTATTTGTGTGTGCTCTGAGGAAAAGCCATGTGAGGACATAGTAGGAAGGCAAACATCTACAAGCCAGGACAGGAGGTCTCACCAAAAACCGACCCTGACAGCTTCTTAATCTTGGATTTCTAGCCTCCAGAATTATGAGAAAATAAATTTCTGTTGTTTAAGCCACCCAGGCTGGTATTTTGCTACGGCAGCCCAAACAGACTAAGAAACACCGAATAAGACAATGAGGAACTTTTGTAAAGATCAAGTAGCTGGATTCTGTTTTCTTAATCCAAACTGGTGATTCTCATCTTTCAACTGATGAGATAGTTCATTTAAAGTTAGTCTATTCCTGACAGATTTCATTTTTATCATTTTATTTTATGATTTCTCTCTCACATATTTTTTCTCCTTCCAAAACAAGCATTAGAATAATTAGTTTCCATAATTCTTTCTTTGCTTTCAGTTAGGAAATTATACATGTAATCTTTATGGTTTTATGGTTTATCCATTTATTTAAAAAATGCATGCCTGTCTGAACAAAGTACAAAGTGAATAAAAAATTTTACCACATTTCCAAATGTTACCAGTTTAGAAACTGGTAAAGTTTAGAATCTTAACTATGATTACCCATTCCTTTCTTAAATGTCATTTTTCTCAAAATTTTAGTCCAACTTGATTTTTATGAACACATTCTTCATAATTATTTTCATTTTTCGTATTGTTAACATGTGTTTAGGTTTACCCTATGTTTGCCAATTGTTTTGCCCACTATTGCTTTTGGAAAGCCTCTTCTTCCTTCTGGGTTCGATTTTCTTCTTTCTGAGGTAAATCCTTAAATAACTGCTTTAGTGAGAATATGTGGGTGGTAGCGCCTCTGTGTCTTCTTGTGTGTCTAAAATTGTCCTTACTATACTTCTACCCTTGATTGATCCATTTGTTTAGTTTATAATTCTTGGTTGACAGTTATTTTTTCTTGGGAACATGAAAATATTATTTAATTGTACCCTGGCCTCTACTGTTGCCATGACAAGACTATTGTCAGTAGTTTTCTCTTTATCTTACTTGAAACATTTTATTGTTGGACCTAACGATCCATGTTTTTCATCATTTGTAAAATTCTCAGCCATCTTCTTGTTACTATTTGACGTTTTAACATTCTTTTTCTTTTTCCTCTTAAACTTGCGGTAGACATATATTAGACCTTCTCAACTCCCTCATGACGCTGAATCTCTCTTTCGTGGCTTTAATTTCTTTACCTTTCTCACTTACATTTTACTTCATTTCTTCAGACCTATGTTCTGGTTCAATATTTTTTTTTACTTCAGCTGTTTCTAATATGTTCCACAAGCTGTTTGTTTATTGCTTAATTTTAAGAGTTCTATTTCATTTGTTTTAATCTTTTTTGTTGTTGTTTATTGTGTATTTTTATAGTTGGTTATTTTTATTAACTTAATTATTTGAACACAATGAGTTTATATTCCCTATTAAAATGTGCTATAATATGAAAAGATTGATCTTGTAATGGGACCTGTTTATGTCTTTCGTTCCTTCCCCACTCTGGATTATTTATCTGTGAAAAAGCTCAGTGTGAGAGGCACTTCATCTATGGGAGTCATGGACATATATGCTGTGGAGTGGTGTTGTCTTCACATTAATAAGCACCCCAGAATTATCACTGGCATAGGAGCACGATGATGCTAATTTCTCAGTTTGGGGACTCCTAAACCTTGAGGACTTGAGGTAGTAGAAATTTAAACCCCACAAATGTGCGTGGAAGATCCAAAATACAACTCTCCAGGAATTTAGGCAGAGATAGATAAACTTGCCTGTTGCCTTCCTGCGTCACTGGTCATAACTTTTTCGGTTCTGTGTTTTACTAAGGCATAGACCTTCAAGGTTTCCAGCTCTGCATTCATGGCCTTGCATCTTTATTCTGTTCCTCTGAGCATCTTAAAATTAAAGCTCTTAGGTACTTAACCAGAAACACACAAATCCTGATCTCTCACACACACTCCTACCGAGGATTAACCAACAAATTAATCCCTCACCTATGCCTCCTGGCATTACAACCTGCTTCCCAGATTATCTGCCATGTGGGCATTTTGCTTACTATTCCTGATATCTCAACCATACGTTTTTGAACAATGTTATATTTTATGTGCTTGGGGAAAGGATTCAGGTGATTGAAGTCACATTATTTATGGAACAGGAAGCACTGAAACTCAAGTTTGCATGAATATAGAGAAACCACACCCCAATCTAGGGGCTCAAATTAAGATGTGGAATACATTAATTATATTTTATGTTCACTAGCTATATCATATACTAATTGGAACTCGTTGCTTTTTGCCCTGAGAATGTGAGATGGGATGGAGTTTCACAGCTGTTCAAACCTCCTTCAAAAAGCAGAAGTGTATTAATGACACATGAAGAAAGATACTGGCAAGAAAAGACTCATCTTGAGTTGATAACACATGGATGAAATATCTGTCTCTTTATTAGTTTACAAGCAACTTTAAGGGAGGGAAAGTGATGTATTTATCTCATAATCTGTGCAGTAGAGCATTAAACTTGCTGCATGGAAGGTGCTAAATAACTGTAGAAAGAATAAAGGAAGTAGAGGGTGAGGATGGGAGAAAGAAAGGAAAAAAAAAAGAAAGAAGGAAGGACAGAAGGGAGGGAGGGAGGGAGGAAGGGAAAGAGGAGGCAGCTCCTATCCATCACTATAATACCTATAGAGAAAAAGAAAACCTAGCCCACTTCCAGAAGCTGGGTATTTGGAGCATAAATATAGGTATTCTTGAGAACGACTCCACATTCTTAAAGTCCAAGTCTTGCAGAGATCATCAATATGATTAAAGATTTTAAGACTCTCTTAAGCTACATGTCTGATCTAGAGGAATTTGTGTTTTCGATAGAGTACAATACTTCAAAGTTTGCACAGTGCGGAGGAACATGCCACAGTGTCGGCAAACCTGAATATGTGGATGATTAAAGATTTCTTAGCTGCGTCCATGTTTGGAGAGTTCTGCGTCTTCCTTTCTTAATGACCTAAACTTCCTTTTCACCTCTATAAATTTCTTACAAATTCTCATGTCCTTTCTTTTGGCAAAAATTAAATTTCAGAAACAGGTAAGACGGTTTAGAAAGCTCCCATTTTTTCCCTGTTGTTGCAGAGACCATCAACTGCATAAATGTTTCTCTTCAAAGGGGAGAAGGTTTTATGACTGAATTGTACATTCAATAAACCTCTTTCCAGCTGAGGGGGGAAATGTTCTTTGCTGGACGGGGCATATTAGCCAAATCCAAATGAAATAATGAGTGTGAAGGCACTCTGAGAAACAAGTAGCCTATGGAGTCATTACTGTATTAATGTGGTGAGCATTATACTCTGTGCTAGGAAATGGGATGATGATGGCCAGCCATGGAGAGAAGCATAGACAGAAACTTCTGTGGCGTATAAAGGTAGTAACCCACTCCACTCAAACTGCTTGCTCTTTGCCTTAGTCTGGGCTGGGATAACAAAATACCATAGACATGGTTTATCAACAGTGAAAATTTATTTCTTATAGTCTGCAGGCTGGGAAGTCTAGACTCAAGGCTCCAGCAGATTTGATATTGGTGAGAGTCCATTTCCTTTTTCTACACCAACTTCATGCCCTGTCCTCACATGGAAAAAGGAGGCAGGAAGCTTTCTGGAACCTCTTTTATAAGGGCATCATGCCCCTCTATGAAGACTCCACCCTCATGACCTTATCACTTCTCAAAGGCCGCATCTACAAACACAATTATACTGAGGACTGTGTTTCAACATAAGCATTTTGGGAGGACACAGACATTCAGGCTGTAGCAGAGCCAAACATGCAAACCCCTGCCCCAGAGGTTCAATGTGTGTGACTCATAACAGCAGAAAGTATGAAGAATGTTCTGTGCTCTGAGAGGACCCCCAACAAGGAAAGATTGGTGTCACTGACTTGAGAGCACTTGATTCTCAATCTGGGGATGAAGGTGGGAAGAGTAGGGCCACCTGGTCATAGGATCTTAGTTGATCTTGACATCACTTCCTGCCTTGGCATATTTGACTAGATGAATGAGTTTGTATAAAAGAATATGCTCTCTATTTCCCTTGTCCTATCATTCCTTTGTTTCCTCATCTGTCCTACTCATCTTTCCTTTAAATGTTTTTAACGTAATTTTAAAACAGGTTTATTGGCTTCCCATCAAGGTAACACTGTTTCTTTTATTTTATTTTTATTTATTTTTTAATTTTATTTTTATTCTTTGCCCAAGGGGTACAGGTCTGTGAATCATCAGGCTTACATCTTTCACAGCACTCACCAAAGCACAAACCCTCCCCAATGTCCATAACCCATCCACCCTATCCCTACCCTCCCACCCCCCAGTAACCCTCAGTTTGTTTTGTGAGAT
>LNAC01000463.1:1223658-1238415 GCA_002007465.1 Ailurus styani
ACGAGTTTCTATAGTTGCTAGCAAACATTTGCCTCACATTTGGCTAAGATTGCTGATGCATAGAACTGAATCATTTTTCAGCATATATGGAAAATATATGAAGGTAAACGAATCAACATACTATTATGCCAATATTGAAAAGGCATGCTATCAGAAGAGGACATTTTAAAAGCATTAACAAATAGTTAAAAATGATTCACAAGGGGCTGTAGCAACATATTTCTATATGTCTCCAGAGCCAAGGAAACAAAAGTAAAAAGTAAACTGTTGGGCCCATATAAAAATGAAAAGCTTCTGCACAGTAAAGGAAACAATCAATAAAACTAAATGGTAACCTACAGAATGGGAGAAGATATATGCATATGACATATCTAATAAAGGGTTAGTATCCAAAATATATAAAGAACTGACACAACTCAACACCTCAACAATGAATAATCCAATTTAAAAACGGGCAGAAGACATGAACAGGTATTCCCCCAGGGAAGACATACAGATGGCCAACAGACACATGAAAAGATGCTCGACATCACTGATCATCAGGGAAATGCAAATGAAAACTACAAGACATCATTTCACACCTGTCAGAATGGCTAAAATCAACACCACAAGAAATAACTGGTGTTGGTGAGGATGCATAAGGTAACACTGTTTCTTGAAGCATGATCCATAAACCTCCAGTGATTCCAGGGAATACAGAGTCAGTGCCATAGTTTAGAAGCTAAAGCACTGATAATAATATACTAGTAATGTCATACCACAGAATGTGTACGAGTTTCTACAGTTGCTAGCAAACATTTGCCTCACATTTGGCTAAGATTGCTGATGCATAGAATTGAATCATTTTTCAGCATATATGGAAAATATATGAAGGTAAACGAATCAACATACTATTATGCCAATATTGAAAAGGCATGCTATCAGAAGAGGACATTTTAAAAGCATTAACAAATAGTTAAAAATGATTCACAAGGGGCTGTAGCAACATATTTCTATATGTCTCCAGAGCCAAGGAAACAAAAGTAAAAAGTAAACTGTTGGGCCCATATAAAAATGAAAAGCTTCTGCACAGTAAAGGAAACAATCAATAAAACTAAATGGTAACCTACAGAATGGGAGAAGATATATGCATATGACATATCTAATAAAGGGTTAGTATCCAAAATATATAAAGAACTGACACAACTCAACACCTCAACAATGAATAATCCAATTTAAAAACGGGCAGAAGACATGAACAGGTATTCCCCCAGGGAAGACATACAGATGGCCAACAGACACATGAAAAGATGCTCGACATCACTGATCATCAGGGAAATGCAAATGAAAACTACAAGACATCATTTCACACCTGTCAGAATGGCTAAAATCAACACCACAAGAAATAACTGGTGTTGGTGAGGATGCAAGGAAAAAGCAACCCTGTGTACTGTTGGTGGGGATGTAAACTGGTGAAGCCGCTCTGGAAAACAGTATGAGCGTTCCTCCAAAAAGTTAAAAATGGAAGTACCCTATAATCCAGCAGTTGCACTACTGGGTATTTACCCAAAAATTACAGACACGCTAATTCAAAAGGATACATGCATCCCAATGTTTACAGCAGGATTATCTACAACCACCAAATTGTGGAAACAGCCCAAGTGTCATCAAGTGATGAATGGGTAAGGAAGATGAGGTGTGTGTACACACACACACACACACACACACACACACACACACACACACAGTGGAATATTATTCAACAATAAAAAAAATGAAATCTTGCCATTTGCAACAACATGGATGGAGCAACAGAATATAATGTTAAGAGAAATAAGTGAGAGAAAGACAAATACCATACGATTTTATTCATATGTAGAACTTAAGAAACAAAATAAATAAGCAAAGAAAGAAAGAGAGAGAGAAACCAAGACTCAGACTCTTAATTATAGAGAACTGATGGGTACTGGAGGGGAGGTAGGTGGGGGGGCTGAGTGAAATAGGGCTGGGAATTAAGGTGGCACTTGTCAGCATGAGCATTGGGTGATGTAGGGAATTGTTGAATCACTATATTACATACCTGAAACTAGTATAACACTGTATGTTAACCAGAATTAAAATAAAAACTTAATTTAAAAATAAAATATTAATTAATTAATAAACACATTCATCTTAAAAAAATGATTCACAAGGTAGGCATATTGGGATCAGTGTCAAAAGGCACCACTTACATATGCTGCTGTGGACTTTAAAGGCGATTGCTAGAACTCCACTGTTTGTAAAGTAAACAGGTGGTAGAATATTTTCTTTTCTTTTCTTTTTTTAAAGATTTTATTTATTTGGGAGAGAGAGAGAGCATGAGCAGGGGGGAGGATCAGAGGGAGAGAGAAAAGCAGACTCCCCGCTGAGCAGAGAGCATGACGTGGGACTTGATCCCAGGACCCTGAGATCATGACTTGAGCCAAAGGGAGATGCTTAACTGACTGAGCCACCCAGGTGCCCCCAGAATAGTTTCTCATCATGATCTAATATTGAAGGAAATGAGGAAACCTGATTTAATTACATCCTTGCCTAAAAGCATACATCTTTTTTTTGGTCCAATAAACAGAAAAAAAATAGGCAGCAAGCATTAAAACCTTTCTATTTTCCATTAAAATATGGAACACTTACTATGACCTCTACTACAACAATTCCAACTCAGTATCTTGTCACAGTGTTCATCAGGGTTGAGAAGATAGCTCATGAGCACTGAGTTTTAAACCTTTAACTTAGTGCACTGCATGAATCCACAAACCGTGAAAGGTTTGTAGGCTCAATTTAACAGATATCTTGTGACTGAACCGGGTCAGACCCCAATGAAGGCTATGCTCCTTTAATGAAGCACAGAGTCTCATATGTCTACCAAAATGAACTGGAACAGTGAGAGAAGCAGTGACTGGAGCGAAAAGAACATGGTAATAAAGTCTTTTCTGTATCTTGTACTAGAAAAGGCTACACAAGGCTACACCAAATTTCTGTGGACAGCAACCCCTCTGCCGCTGGTTGTAACCCTTCTTCCTAATGCTTGGTGAAGGAAGACACCCAAGGGTCCTTTGAGGGGAGTTACTAGGAGATGAAAAGCAAACGTCATGCTAATCTCAAAACACCAACTTCTCTGCTTTATTATTTTGTTTTTTTTTTTTAAAGATGTTATTTATTCATTTGAATGAGAGAGAGAGATTACAAGTAGGCAGAGAGGCAGGCAGAGAGAGAGGAGAGAGGAAGCAGGCTCCCTGCTGAGCAGAGAGCCCGATGTGGGCCTCGATCCCAGGACCCTGGGATCATGACCTGAGCCGAAGGCAGCGGCTTTTAACCCACTGAGCCACCCAGGCGCCCTGCTTTATTATTTTGAACTTAAAATTCAATATATCTTCATGGAATTAAATGGTCTGTTCCTTAAAGCTTGTTATGGGTTGAATCGTGCTCTCCCCCAAATGCATATGTGGAAATCCTCATCCCTGGTATCTGAGAATAGCACCCTTTTGGGAAATGGGGTCTTGACAGACATAATTACATTATTAGTTACATTAAGATGAGCTCGTTCTGGAGGAGGGTGGCTCCTAATCCAATAGGACTGATGTCTTTACGAAAAGGGGAAATTTGGAAACAGGCACACACACAGGGAGAATGTCATGTGACGAGGCAGGCAGACCTGCCGCAAGCCAAGGAATGCCAGAGTGTCAGCGAACCACCAGAAGCTGGGAAAGCACAATGAAACAGATCCTCCTTCCCAGCCCTCAGAAAGAACCAGCCCTGCCAACAGGCTGATCTCAGACTTTGAAGCCTCCAGAACAGTGAGACAAACTTCCGCTGCTGAAGCCACCCAGTGTGTGGTACCTTCTTACAGCAGCCCTAGCAAACCAATACAAAGCTTGAGGAGGCAGAAATTATAGTTTCCATCCTGCATTAATAAAAGTGCAGCACAGTCGGTCCACACTTCAGACTTTTGCCAGCACACAGTCTCACCTCATCAGAATCACCACAGGGAGGAAGAGCAAACAAGCCAAGGTGTGTGTGTGCAAACGCATGCTCATTCTTCTGAAGAAACGGACGGCACAGTGCTTAATTGAAACATGTTTCCAAAGAGGCAAAAGAAGGGAATTCACGTTTAAAACAAACATTGACCCCCGTTGCTAAGTAAATGCCTCACAACATTACTATAGCATCAGACCCGAAAATGAAGTCAGAATTAGGCAGTCGAGTTGAATGCTGTCTATTCAGGATCTAATGATAGACAAAGAGAAAGAGTTGCATTTTGTAGGATAATTGGTTGGGGATGTGCAGCAGGCATTTGAAAACCATGTCAGGACATTTTTGCATATCAGAAAACAATCTCATTAACACACTTCATGAGACACTTGTGTAGTCAAAGAATTTTAATTATCCCTGAGGCCTGGGACAAGGAATACGCTACAAACCACTTCAGTGGTAGAAAAAATAAATAAATCTTTGTATTGCCATCAGCAGTGCCAATCTCCTAATTTCATCGTCATTAATATTTCATCACTGTTTTACTGGAATAATTACTACTTTGTACTATGAGTAAAAAAGATGTGCTTATGGAAATAGGAGATATGAACAGCACACTTCTTTCATTCGACTGACAGAGTAGAATCTACTGAAACTGGGAACGGAGAGAGACAGGGTATGAAAGAAAAAATACTGATTTCTTGTTTGTGGTTTTCAAATTTGTACAAAACCCAAAGGCTAAAAAACAGCCCAAACAACAGTTAACCTCCCCAAACTTGGTCTGGCGGTTTGGCTTCATGCCATTTGCACTGAATGAGACATTGGGTTCCACGCAGCTGACTGAGGATTTTTTAAATTACTGCTCCTAGTCTGACCCCAGATTCTTTTTTTTTTTTAAGATTTTATTTATTTATTTGACATAGAGAGAGAGATTACAAGTAGGCAGAGAGAGAGGAGGAGGGAGCAGGGAGCCTGATGTGGGGCTCGATCCCAGGACCCTGAGATCATGACCTGAGCTGAAGGCAGAGGCTTTAACCCACTGAGCCACCCAGGCGCCCCTGGCCCCAGATTCTTGATCTGCTCCACCTGCACGCCAACCTGGATGCACATGGCTCCAGAATCCTTCTGAGTCATTCGGACAGAGGACAGAGCAGCACACGGTATCCACCCAACCAGACCCTGACCAGCCCCATTTCCAAAAGCTGTCTGTTAGAATGAACACAAGGGGGACTCACGGGGCCCCCAACCTGTTTAGGAGCACTGTTCTGTCATTTTAGTAGGTAAACCTGCAAGACAGAAGTCCTCTGTTATGGTGAGGAGTATGCAGCATGTCTGACATCTGAATGGCAGAACAGCCTTGGTACTTTATCATAGTGCTTAGAAGTGCTTACAGAACACCATGTTTTGCACCTGAGCATAACACACACTGAGTGAAGCCATGACCCAATCCACCCTAGAGCTGGGACGTACCGAGATAATGCTTCAGTTTTTCCAAGAAAGACAGTCTTTCTCTTTACTCCCAAACACTACAGAAGAGGCAGTACAGCTAAATGGAAATAAGAGAGATGTCAATGAAAGATGAAGAGCTTAGGGCTCTCTCAAAAATAAGAATGGCTTGTCTTTCTAAGAGAATTCAGAGTGTCCTAGGGGAGTTTTTAAAAATGACAATATAGATTTATCTTTCACCTTTTTTGGGATATCTAAATTCAGCGCACCTTGAAAGATCTCAAAGTAACCTGTAAGACTACATGGTGCCTCATGGTTTTAGGTCTTTCCTGTTTTTATGAAATCCTTGTGGATTTATGGAGAAAAAAATTAGTTTTTCCAAATCAATCTATGAATGTCTCCTATCCCACCTGTGGGTGTTCTTCCTTTAGGTGTTTTTGCTAATTCCCTTTAATCTCCCCTTTCTTCTCGTGGTCTTGCAAAATTGCCTCTGCACTATACAAACAGCTTAATACTTTCTGCCCTTAAGCTTGCTATGTTCACATTCAGAGAGAGATCCAAGAACTCACCCCATCGCTATACTGTATCTTGGTTTGTTAGATTTGTAAACTGAAGGAAGCATTTTCATGTTCATACATATACAGAAGTAGTGATGGAGAAAGAAATAGTGTAATTAAATAAGGACTCACTAAAAAGGACACACTCACAGATAGAAGGAAAAGTCAGCTTAATAAAGAAATACAGCTATGCTAACTGCAACTCCAAACTTATGTAGGGGATACAATGCCCTAATGAGTGGAAGTTAAACTTAGAAATCCCTGAAATCTCCTTCCCAATTAAAGTACAGATTTTTTTGTGTGATTCTGTGATTCATTCAGCTTGACTAGCAGTGGAGAGATAGGGAAACGTCATCTCTGCTCTCACGTTTCTCCTCTTCATGAGTCTCGGTGATGACTACTGCATGAATGAGAGCAAGAGTTTTGGCCAACTGCAGACAACCTGGAAACTGTCTTTTTGCCACTGACGTCTAGTTTTTAAATCATTTCACTCAATGGGCAAGATTTTATGAGCGTTCACAGAGGCAACCCTTTTCCGTTCTAGCTGTGCCAGTAGCTCTCATAATCACCATCTCCTTGATTCAAATGCCATTATTAAATCATTCTTCTGCTGCATCGGGAAAAAATTAGCAAACACATATTACATGTCAGATACCATTCTAGATCTTGGGTTATAGCCATGAAGCATTTGACAAATGTCTCTACCTTTCATAGACTTAACTTGTAGTGAGACAAGATGGACATTAGACCAGTAAGTGGATGCTGTAGGCTGTCTGATGGCTGAAGGTGCTAAGGAGAAAAATAAAGCAGGAAGGGGAATGGGCTAATGGGAGGATGAGTATTAAAGTTCGAGTAGGATGGGCAGGCAAGAATGGCTGGGAAGAAAGTATCCGAGCAAAGGTCTAAAGGAGTGGGGAGGACTAGATGTGGATATTTGCAGGAAGAGGATTCCAGGCAGAGAATTATTCCAGAGAATAATAAACACACAGGCTTGAACGTGCACCAGACAGAATTCTTGTCAAAGTATGACATCTTCTTTGTTCTACCAAAATAAATACCACATAGGACAAAACACTGCTCTAAAAAAGAGTTACCAGCAATATGTGAGTCCTGAACTGATACCTCGGTTTACTCCACTCAGCCACAATTTGATGGTAAAAAATGCCTTGGGATTTGGTTCATGGGTCGCATCCATTTTATGTAGCTTTCTAACTCTTTTTATGTTTTACTGGTGATACAGAAACACTTTGTTGTTAGAAAGATGCAAACAAGACAAAAGTTTATCCAATAAAATGTGAAAGTTCCCCCAACCAACTTCCCCTGTTCCAGTTCCCATCTACCTACTGATCTCCTCATCCCTGAAAAAAACACTGTTAATTATTTGACATACACTCATAAGTCCTTTCTCTGTGTATTTACATACATACATGTATATATTAAAACAGTTTTTTTTTCATGAATGGGACTTAACAATGTGTGGAAGATACAATTGTGTTAATACGGAAAAGTATCTACCTCATTCTTTTTAATGTCGGTGTAGTATTCCATAGTATAAATTTGCTATAAATTATTTAAACTTCCCACTGATGGGCTTGAAAATTTTTTTGATTAATATTCTGTACTCAACTCACGGAGAATGTATGTATTTTTCTAGGATAGACATCCAGAATCTGAATGAGAAGGATATAGGAGGGTTTAAACAAAATTTTTTAGTAACATGTTCATTGAAATTTAATTCATTTACTATATTATTCACCCATTTAAAGTACACAATTCAGGGTGCTCAGTGGGTTAAAGCCTCTGCCTTCAGCTCAGGTCATGATCCCAGGGTCCTGGGATCGAGCCCCCAATGGGGCTCTCTGCTCATCAGAGAGCCTGCTTCCCCCTTTCTCTCTCTGCCTGCCTCTCTGTCTACTTGTGATCTCTCTCTGTCAAATAAATAAATAAAATCTTTTTTTAAAAGTACACAATTCAGTGGTTTTAGTATACAGTTCAGTCATTACCACAATCAATTTTAGAACATTTTCAACACCCTCAAGAAGGAATTTCCTATCTTTAGCAATCACTCCTCAACCCTCTCATCATTTTCAGAAGTAGAGACCCATTCATTTACTTCTGTTTCTATGAAATTTTCTATTCTGGACACTTTATGTAAATGGAATTATATAATTTGTGGTCTTTTGTATCTGGAATCTTTTGCTTGGCTTTATCATTGGCTTTATGTTTTCAAGGTCTATCCACATTGCTGCAATCACTACTTCATTACTTTTTATGGCTGAATACTATTCTCTTGTAAGGATATGCCAGAGTGTATTTATCCATTCATCACTTGATGGATATTTGAATGGTAATTTGAGTTCTCTAAGTGTTCTGTTTTTCTTGGTCAGTCTAGCTATGTCAACTTCATTGATCTTTTCAAAGAATCATCTTTTTATTTTGTTGATTTTCTCTATTGTTTGCACATTCTCTATTTCATTAATTTCCATTCTAATTCTTATTTCCTTCCATCCACTTGTTTTAAGTGTAGCTTGCTCTTCTTCTTCTTCCAGTGTCTTAAGGTGGGTATTTAAGTTATTGATTTGAGATATTTATTCTCTTTTAATATAGGTATTTACAGCTAAAGATAGGTATTTACAGCTAGAGATATTTATTCTCTTTTAATATAGGTATTTACAGCTAAAGATTTTCCAAGTACTTCTTAAGCTGCATCCCATAAATTCTCATGTTATATGTCTTTATTTTCATTCACCTCAGTGTATTTTCTACTAATCTTTGTGATTCTTCATTGATTCATTAGTTATTTAGGAGTATGCTATTTAACTTCCATATCTTTATGACTTTCCCAAGTTCCTCTTTGTGTTTTGACTTCTAATTTTATCCTATTATAGTTGGTTGGCATACTCTGTATGATTTCAATCCTTTTAAATTTTTTGAGGTTTCATATGTGGTTTTTAGAAACATTTTTCATTGATATTGTCAAACAGTCCTCCGAAACAAGTACATAACTTCTTATTATATGATTTTCAAAATATCCAAAGGTTTTATAGAAAACCAAAGTAAAAATAAAATATCTCATAATTCCCTTTCTGAATTTAGTTGGTTTATCACTTAAATTAGCTGAAATTATGGTATTCTTGTGGACACCACAGAATAATAATTAGAGCTCTGATTTATGTTAACACTATGGTCTGTGCATGTGTTACATATTTAAAATACAGTAACTATAATCTTCACTATAAAATAGGTATAATATTTCCATCTTGCAAAGGAGAAAACTAAGTCAGATTATTTCAGTAACTTGTCCAAAATCACAGAAAAAATGGAGGAAGAATTGGGATTAAGGCCCAAAATTATTTCTACCACCATACTCTTTTTTTAAGGGCAAGGAAAAATGGTCACTTGGAGATGATGCTTTTTCCTCACCTTTCCTTACTTCTGTAATAGCCAAGGACTCATCCAGACTCATGTTCTGGTTATTCTTGGCAGCCATAAACTTCCATTTTCCATTTCTGCTTTTACCTTTTTCGTCTTCCAGAGGACAACTGAATCTGCTAATTGGACAAGATGTTTACTGCCTCTCTACCAAGTGAATTTACTAATAGGTAAAAGGAATTCAGAGCCTACTTCACTTAATGCAAATACACTAATATTTTCATTTTAGTCCTTTCTTTTCTTTTGATTTTTCAAGTACTACAGAAGCATAGTCTAATTGTGTTGCTTTTATTTCTCTATGAACCGACTGGATTGGCCAAAAGTTACCCTAATGAAAAATAGCATCATAAGGACCACTAGTGTGTGTAAAGATGATAAGCAGAGTCAGAGTAAGCTAGGTGCTACATTTTACAAAATCTTTGGAAAGTATTTTACTTTCTTTTAACATGAACTTTCATCATTCACCAATGCTGAAATGTGAAAAATCAACTATAAAATCATCGAATAACTGGACTGTGAGTTGCCAAGGAGGGCAGTGTATTTTCTGTCTTCAACATACAGTACAGGACCTGCCAGATAAATTAATAAGCAGTGACATTATTTTTAAGAAGAATGTTTTTACTACCCACTACTGAACTTGTAGTCCTTACTAGCCCTCCAAAAGACTTTATTTATGTGTCCTACGCATTATGTGCCTATTATGTGCCAGGCACCGTGTGAGGAACTGCAGCCTCAGAAGTACCTGAGGAGACACAGACCCTGAATTTACAGATAGGCAATTATCAGTCACTGAGATGATTAGATAAAATTGTGATATGTGATTCAATGGGAAGTATATGGTGCTAGAATATCACATAACAGGGGATCCTCACCAAATTGGGGAAAGGTCTTCCTGAGGGAATGGCATCTAAGCAGACCCTTGAAATAAGGGGCTGCTATGCCAATGTGTTCTCTTAGGCCTGCACAGTGGATTTTCTGTTTTAAAATACTGAATTGTTCATGCCTTTACATAGGGCCTGCATCTCCAGTTATGTGCCATATCTCCTGTGTTGTTCTGACTGGTACGTGGCCTGAGTAAAATTTATGTTATCTGCCTTGCCCCTGCAGTTATCTGAACATGTGTTTTGATATAAAATCTTGAATCTTTAAAAAGGAAGGAAAGAAGGAAGGGAGGGAGGAAGGGAGGGAGGGAGGGAGGGAGGGAGGAAGGAAGGAAGGAAAAGAAAGAAAGAAAGAAAGAAAGAAAGAAAGAGGAAGGAAGAAAGAAGCTCAGTCTATGGTAGATATATAAATGCATTCTAGGGCTCTGTCCAGTACATACTTATTTCCTATATGTGTATGTGAAAGAATGTATACTTACTCCTGAGATACTTTATTATTTTGAAAATATTGGGAGCATCTGGGTGGCTCAGTTAGTTAAATGTCCAACTTTTGATTTTTGCTCAGGTTATGATCTCAGGGTCATGAGATCGAGTCCCATGTCAGGCTCCACACTGATGGTGAAGCCTGCTAAAGATTCTCTCTCTCCCTCTGTCCCTTCCCTACCACTCATGCTCTCTTTCTCTCTCTCAACAACAACAAATAAATAAATAAATAAAAATACTAGATATAGCCCAACAAGTTCATTTTGTTTCATGAGACCATAATGGTCTATAATGTATAGTTAAAACAAAACAAAACAAATAGTCAGAGAACTCAAAAGGAAAAAGAAACTAAATGCCCAGTTTTTCATTGTACCCTAAATAATAATTACTCATCACAAAGAAAAGAGACATCTTTCTTCCTGTCCCACCTTCCAAACTCTGAAGTCAAACTTCTGTAGTTCTTGTTCTTACAGCCAACTCCCTGTATGGCTGACTTTGACCTTCAGAAAGTCACAGTGTAGGACATTGGGGAGGGTTTGTGCTTTGGTGAATGCTGTGAAAGATGTAAGCCTGATGATTCACAGACCTGTACCCCTTGGGCAAAAAAAAAAATTAAAAAAAAAAAAAAAAAAAAAAAGAAAGTCACAGTGTAGGAATTGACAAGCAATGACTAGACAAATTACCCTACTCAACTGCATATACCCTTCCAAAGGCTCTTCTGATTGGATTTCCAGTATTCCCACCTTCATATTGCAAGGCCAAGGTTAGAAGAAGTTAAAATAAGAAAAATGTAAGACCAGGCAGGAGGGAAACAATCACAGAATGAGAGAATTGTTTGGGGCTTTGGGAGTTCATTCTATAGCAGCTAAACAGTTAAGTATTAAAGCTCCAAAATGGGACTTGGATCAGGGTATGGGGCCCAAATGTCCATCAAAGGTCACTTCAGGCAATGCCATTGCAAACATCAGCACGTGATCCTGCCTCTCTGGGAAAGGCCATACCGATCCACCTCCCTATGAGTATTTGGAAAGTTTTTTCATACATCTGCCTCCTCACATCTACCTCCTCCCCCCACACTTCCCAACCACCCCATTACTGCATTTTTTAATAGATTCATAAATCTGGTCTAACAATGAGGCATCATTCAACGTACTCTACCCCTAATAAAAATTCAAAAGAATAGTTTTTGGAAGGGACACTTTGTGGGCAGCTTTAGACAAACAGAAATACTTAATAGCCCTTGTGGAAAAAATTATAGTAGGTTAGAAGAGTGGAGGAAGCCAGGGTAATTTGGAAACAATATATGTTCCTCTGGAACAGACTTAACTAATAGAAGATACTTGATTTTGTTGGTAATAATTACAACAGATTTCCATAATGAAGTAGGTAAAATGCTCCCATGCTTGGAATTTTATCCAGAATTGTTTTAACATGTTGCCTTTCCTTTTTTTTTTTTTTAGATTTTATTTATTTATTTGACAGAGAGAGAGAGATCACAAGTTGGCAGAGAGGCGGGCAGAGAGAGAGGAGGAAGCAGGCTCCCTGCTGAGCAGAGACCCGGGTGGGGCTCAATCCTAGGACCCTGAGATCATGACCTGAGCCGAAGGCAAGAGGCTTAACCCACTGAGCCACCCAGGTGCCCCAACATGTTGCCTTTCCTTTACTGGTATTCTAGAGTCACAACACAGAGTTTCTCTACGATACTAGCAACACTTGTATGGAATTAAGGATTGTTGAGGCTAATTTAAGTCCAAATGGGTCAGTTACTGCAAGTATCAGAAGGATCTTGGTATCCACCTCACCTATACCACAGTAACATAGCCTCTAACAAAAAAAGGTTTCTATCACTTTCTGCTTTGTTGTTCATCTGTACACACACACACACACGCACACATTATTCTCAGACCTTTCCCTGAAAGCATGCATGAGGTCCTACTTGACCTATTTATATGCCTAGAGCAATCTGTTAGGTTGGGTTCTCTGCCAGCCTTCCTTGGGTTTTTGGAGTTAGGTCCATCTGTTTTTGCTACCATTTAGTATTTAACATTAGTATGACTTGGAAATAGAAGTTCAAAATCTAGTCTAGGCATATAACCAGAGACACATACCCTTTCCGTGGCTTTGTTATAACCCTTCCATAGGTGATAGGGTTTGTTGGGTACAGCTTGAGACTTATCTATCATTGTCTCAGGCAGTTTCTGTGCCTCATTAGTCAGAAAAATTGAGAACCAGCTAGATTTGTCAAACAAACTGTTGGCTTCAAATTTGTCTTGCATTTGTCCCACAGTGGAGGACATTAGCAAGATGGCATTGGTAACAGATCAACTCTTGTACCCAAGAGCCTAATGGCTTAGCTGCTTGCCATAATAACTTGCATGTTCTGCAGTATACTGACTGGGGCAAGACAAAAAGCACTGTCTGGCTGGGACAGACAGGGACCCCACACCTGGAGAATAAACATACTTGCCGGGTTTTTGTTGGAAGAACTGTTTGAGAATTCTTCAAGCAATGGGGAGAGGGTCATGATGAGCTGCAGGCATAATGCCAAATGGGTTCCCACACCCCAGCTCGTAATTCCCACAGCTGGTTACAGATGGATGTTTGTGGGGATAGAAGTGGTGAGACAAAGTGTAGCTGCTTGGATCGTTCCTTCTTAAGAGCTCATTCTGTGCAGAGAGTGAGAGAAAACCTTATGCAAACCTCTGACTTTGGAGCCAACAACTGCACAGGTACTCAGAAGCATGGATGGCCTGTGCCTGGGACCACAGCCATACTGCACGAGCTTCTTGTCCACCCTCCCGACTTCTCGGCCCTTGGAGTAGAACATCCTATGGAGAGCAGCAGCTGGAGATAACCTGCACTTTACCATGCCTTATGACAAAAAGATGTTTAGCACCCAGGATCTGCGACTGAGCCCGAAGCCCAGTCCAGCATGTCCACCTTACTGAGCTTCCATCTGTCCAAGCCACTCCCTCTCTGGTCCCTTCCAGGACACCAGCCATCATTTAGATCCTCCTTGTTGACCTCCTTCAGCGATTCTTGCTCCTTCCATTGCTGTACTACTCTTTGAGCACTACCTGGTCCCCTATAACTTCACACTTTCTTCAGCCCTATGCACAGACCATCAGAATGTGAAATTCGTGGGATCTGGGATGAGGCAGACCTGGATTTAACTTTTTGCCTATTTGCCATGGCAGTTTGAGCAAGATGCTTAACTTCTCAACCTTGCAATCCTTGCAGGATGGCTGGAAGAATTAGCTTACCCTTCATTCACCAAATGTCCCTTAAACAGCCTTAAGTAGGAAAATAAGAAAACACATGGAGGAAATTCATGATAAATACAAAGTACGCTTATGACGGTGAATATGATAATACAGACGAAAGTAATATTACACACAGTCTGACCTCGGTCCCGCAACCTTAGCCACTTCATTCTGAGCTTGGTAAATACTGACCCATTGACTGTTGCTTCTGTGACTTTTGCTGGGCCCCTAATTGCTAGTCCATTGTTGGCGTGGCTCTTGCAAAGTTCTCAGGCTGTAGTTTTGTCTTCTCCCCTGGCTAATGTAATCATCTGTGAGAATATGAATGCCTCCACAAGCCTCACATATCAAGTGACTCTCACTAGAACAGTTTCTGTCCTGAGGTGATGTTGGACGACACCCTGAGCAGTTTCCACCTGCCATATGGTGTGGCAAATGTCATGAGGTCCTTGCTTCCTTCATTTCAGGCCAGCATGCCAAGAACCTGATGCCACCTCTGTAACACACAACACTAATGGCTTAACTGTACTCAGGCCATCAAATGCAGCAACTGTGAATGTGCTATCCTCATGGATTCTCTGAAGTCTCCACAATCTCAAAGAGCTTGGGTTTCCCAAGTCCATCCTCTTAAGTACAGCTCTCTAGTCTTGTGTTCATTGTGCTGGGGTTTTGACTTCTAGTTCCTGGAATTGGTTCTTTTTTTTTTTT
>LNAC01000463.1:1238614-1262102 GCA_002007465.1 Ailurus styani
CCCGATGCGGGCCTCGATCCCAGGACCCTGAGATCATGACCTGAGCTGAAGGCAGAGGCTTTAACCCACTGAGCCACCCAGGTGCCCCCCTGGAATTGGTTCTAAGTTAATAAGAGTGTTCCTAGTACAATTGTCAAGTGACTATCCCCTTAATATTTATGGTTAATAAGCCCTAGCTAATAATCTCACAACTTGAAGAAACCTGTTTATAGTTACTTATGAGTGCTTTGCCTATCTTAATCACTTTACAGAGAACTAAATACTGTGTGTGTTTATGTGTTTTGCTTGTTGTAAAGCTTATTTATGTCATTAGGCTACAGCTCCCACAACACGCGTTGTCTAGAAGCCATTGTCTTTCTTTAGCTTAATATACTGTCTAATGTATTAACCACATGCATGGCTGATTGGTCAAATTAGTTGCTTTATATAAGAGTCCTTATATAATACGGTTTTCATTTAGTTTCTTTTTCTTGGTCACATCTTTAAGGTTAGGTAAGTAACAATATAATTTATCCTGAACTTTTTGTAACTTTCATTTACTATAAATTGCCTCATTAGTCACCGTGATATTTTTTCCTAGGGTTGCACCTACGAGTCCCTAAACAGAGTGGTGAGAGCACACAGTAGAAGGTTGAGAAGAAATAATGAGTCCTTGTGCCCTATGGGGTAAACCTGGCATTGCCAGGGCTTTTGATTTTTCAGAAATTAATAAAATAGACACTAAAGACCAAAAAAAAAAAATCAATGGACCAGACTCATTTTATGGAATGACAGTTTACAACCCCTGATTTACTGTCTTAGATGAGTGTTCTAATAATCTTTACATAATGAAGGCCAAGGTACTTTGATACTGAGATCTATGCTATCAGAGACTGAGGACATTTCATTATGCACAGAATAGTAATTATTTTCATTTTATAACTTCAAATATACTTACAGTTTTTAGAGTGTCAGTGGTTGATCTGCCAATCTTTCTGTCATGCCTGGAGTGTGTGTGTGTGTGTGTGTGTGTGTGTGTGTGTGTGTGTGTGTGTGTGTGTGTGTGTAAATGATCTTCAGTTCTCCAGGCATTTTCTTATTAGCATAATGTATATGTCTCTGTAGGACTTTAATTATTTCTACATTCAATTAATGTCTCAGGGACTTTTCTTATTAAAGCCATGGAGATCACAGAATTCTGAATCTTCTCTCAAATCTTCCAGCCTTTGGCTAAAGAAACAACTAACAGGGTGTCTGAATGGCTCAGTGGGTTAAAGTCTCTGCCTTCAGATCAGGTCATGATCTCAGGGTCCTGGGATCGAACCCCGCATCAAGCTCCCTGCTCAGTGGGGAGCCTGCTTCCTCCTCTCTCTGCCTGCCTCTCTGCCTACTTGTGATCTCTCTCTCTGTGTCAAATAAATAAATAAAATCTTTTAAAAAAAAGGAAGAAAAAAAAAAAAAACAACTAACATTCTGGTTGACAAATGCACAGGTCCATTGCTGAATACTTGATAGGGCTCTCTCCCTGTGGTTGGCATATCATGTTCCCCTGACTTTCATAGTGTTAAAATGTCACAAGAATCTAAATTCTCCATTTCCATAATCATTTGTTTCCTTATATTTCTTGATGTGTTCTTAATTTTTTCTTTCTAGCCTAGAAGAAAAAGAAACCATGGCCACTATGAACTAGCCCCTCTTTAGTGGTTTATAACATGTGAGGGAAACTGAGAACATCTTAATAGACTCACACTGAAGTAAATGCACATAGATGGGGGAGAATGGAAGGGGAAAGCAAAATGGGAGGAAAAAGAAGACTTCATCCTTTATAGAAACTTTATGTTATCTTTGGCAAATACAATTAGAACTTCTGCCTGGAGAACAACTGGAAGAATGTACACTTACCCAAAAAAAACCCTCTAGCCCTCCCTGGTAGCCTTTACCCTCACAGGCTCTAGATAGTTTATTTAATGTTTCAAAAAACATACTTCCTTTTTCAAAAGCCTGGGTTAATTCTTAGATAAACCAAAAGAAATATGATCTATCTCTGAGCAAAGATTTTGCTTATATTGCCCCAGCAGGATATTTTTCTATTCCATTAAATTTCAGGTTCTGTATCTTTGGCTGATTTTTTTTTCAATAGATTTGCCAGTTTCAAAATTCAACAGAGAACTAAAATTGCTGTAGCATTCACTGGGATCTTTATACTTGGATCACAAGATGATGGGTACTGTCATACACCACTTAGGTGCCCCCTTCAGGACCAATCATTTCCTCAGCTGCCGCGACTGTGGACCGCTAATGGTTCACAGCTGGGTCTCAGGTCAGTATTAGTGGACAAAGGAAGCTGACATCCATTGACTGGTTCTGGTGGCCTCCTCACCACAATCTGGGACATCTCTGAGGCACCATCACAGTGCCAAAGGTGCCAGGGAGACCAGCTAAGACCTCTGTTGCAACCAAATGTTGGTTTAATTTCTCTCCACAGCCCTGCTTCTCTCATCTCTTCTGCAAACTTTCTGCATACAAATATCTACCTCAGAGGCTATTTTCTGGGGAACTGATTTAAAAAAAGAAAAGAGGGCACCTGGGTGGCTCAGTGGGTTAAAGCCTCTGCCTTCGGCTCAGGTCATGATCTCAGGGTCCTGGGATCGAGGCCCGCATCGGGCTCTCTGCTCAGCAGGGAGCCTGCTTCCTCCTCACTCTACCTGCCTCTCTGCCTACTTGTGATTTCTCTGTGTCAAATAAATAAATAAAATCTTTAACAAAAAATAATAAAAAATTAAAAAAGAAAACAGAGTTGATACCAACAGTGGTTCTAGGAAGCAGACTCTAAATTGGAATTTTTGAACTAGATTATCTGCCAGCCAGCTCAGCAAGGAGAACTACTTCACTAGTGGTAGGTAGAGTACTAATAGCCCCTGACGTGTTGTACTGATGTGATTGTTCCTTACACCAGTGGAGAGATGGGAGGGGACATGAGCTAAAAAGAATGCACTTGTTGGTGGAATATGTGAGGATAGTTTGAGAAGTATGGGAAAAGTAGTAACCAGTAAGAATATGAAACTCGATGGCTGTTCTGGTCTTACTGGTATATTGGATAGAGACAGCAAAATTCTGAGGAGATTAATCTCCAACATAAGACCAAATAAAAATCTTAGAAGGTCTTACTGGCAGCACAGAAAGACACTCAACTCTAGCGACTGAAGGGCGGAACAATCTGAGAACCAAGCCCACTAATTAATTATAAGAGCTACAGAGCTTAAGAGAAGGTTGAATTCTCAACTCCCATCAACCTGCTTCATAAAGATCAATTTCTAAACTTGAGCCTGTATCTTAGATTCAAACTCAGTGACAGAAAGAGAAGCCATACTCTAATACGAAAGGACCTGCAGCACCAAAGCAAGAATGTACAGGAATGTGTCTTCCTATCAGGAGGGAACAATATCCTCTTCCTTGGGTAACCATATACTGGGGAAAGGGGCATAACCAAAAGTTTTGAGGACTCCTTGGCAAGGGTTCTATGTTAACACTGATAGCCAAGGACTTAAATCATCATCATAGCCCTTGTTAGCGTTGTGATGTCTGAGTGCTAGGTAATAAATGGAGTCATGTCCACCGATGTCTGGTTCACAAAGGGTCCAGTTAGTAGCCATGTCTCCATCCACTAAATGTATTTTGATTTTGGAGGATCATGCTTAGCATTTAGCAGAAACCCTTCATTGGTTCCTTGGCTTATGGTAAAATAGCTATCATGAAGAGAAAAACAAAGTAGAAATTGATGAAATTGCCCCTTACTCTATTCAGGAGAGTAAATCAAAAAGACTTTTGCATCACTGAGTAGATCGCCAGTGGTTAGTATTACCCTTAAACATTTAGTGTGGAGGTCACTTTCTTATCCCTGTTTAATTTACCAGTCTGGCCATTGGAAAAAGCAGGTGGAACCTAGCAGACGAGAATGGACTTCTACTAACTCAACCAAGCATTAGCCCCAATTGTACAGGCTACCCTAGATTTGGTATTTCTGCTCAAATAGATCAACATGGCCTCAGGAACATAATTGGGCAAATGCATTCTATTTCATTTCTATCAAGAAGGAAGATCAGAAGCAATTCCCTTTCAAGCAGGAAGGACAATATTTAAAGTCTTGCCTCAGAGTTCTGTTAATTCTGCAACCCTCTGTCATAATGTGGCGTGAAGGGACATCCCACAGAATATTATGATGGCACTGTATTTGAGGGCCATTGTATAACATTTCCCTCCTGAGTGTGGGAGATAAACTCTCTGAATATTTGTGTTTCCTCCACATCAATGACATGTTTAAGAGTAGAGGACCAGGGCATGTTTCAACATTCCTCTAAGGGACAGGACAGATATTGCATCTTACCCCTCCTGCCACTAAGAAGGAAGCACATGTTCTAGAGGCAGCATATCTCACCCCTGGGAACACTGCTCTAATCCATTTACTGAGCAACACAAGGCTGAGAGCCTCAGGTGGAACCCAAAACAGCAAATACAAGTCATGGTAGAACCACTACTGTAAAATAAAATCCACAGACATGATGGTCCGAGAGGCATCTGTGGAAAAGGGATATATTCTGTGGCAGTTATAGTCATCACTTACAGGAAAATCACAATGCAGACTGCTACGAGTCTGGAGAAAGGTCTTGCTATCTGAAGTCTGGAACCATACACGCCATTCAAAATACAGCTCTTACTATGTTATGAGGCCCTGGAAGAGACCGAGCTTCTGACTTGGGCCATGAGCAACCCTGAAGCCACAGCTGTCCATTCTAGCTGGGTTCTGTCCACCACGCCATAGATCATAAAGTCACAATAGTGCCCAACTTCAGTAGCAAATGGCACATCCAGGATCAGAAATGAGCAAGGCCACCCAAGTAAGCTGCACGGTCAAGTAGCCCGGATCACCATGCCATCAAACACTATTTCACTAGCTTCTCTCCTTTAGCTCACGTCTGTGACTGTATAGGAGTCCTTCAGACCACATGAAGCAGGGAAAGACAGGTTATTCATAGATGAGTCAGTTTGGAATGTAGGTACCCACTGAAAATTGACTCTTACTGTACATGGTCTTACTCAGGGATGGTCCAGAGAAAGGGCAGTGAAGAAAAATCCTGTTAATGGGTAGAGTTTGGGGCAATGCATCTATCCATTGACTCTGTGTAGAAAGAGAAATAGTTGAGGAAAAAATAGATATGGATTATTAGCAGTGGTGAGTGGTTTTGCTGGTTGTTCAGGAGTCTGTAAGGAATAAACCTGAAAGATCAAGAAGAAGCTGTGGGAAAATAGCATGGGGGTGGGCCTATGGGAACAGGCACAAAGGGTGGAGATCTTTATCTTGCCTGCTAATACTTTCCCAAGAGCACCCACCCAGAAGGGTGCCGGTCACAGTTCTAGGCAGAGAATAAGTACACAGTAAAGATAGAGTAATTGGGAAATAACAGATAATTGTCCTTGTCCCCAGCAGACTACAATGAACAAAACTAACTATGAGCCATACAGAGATATGAAAAAACCCCAACATTCTCATTTGAGGCATTTTTTAAATATATACAACCAGAAAAAAAATACACAACCAGAAGCAAAAATGAGATAGGAAAGCAACATCATGTGACAGCCCAACCTTACATTGTTCTGTACCACATAACTACCATTAGGGTGTGATGAGGAGAGTATCTTGACTTGGGGTCAGAAAATGGGCTTAACAACAGACACATGAAAAAATATACATCATCACTAGCCATCAGGGAAACTCAAATCAAAACCACATTGAGATACCAACTTACACCAGTTAAAATGGCCAAAATCAGCAAGACAGGAAACAAGTGTTGGAGAGATTGTGGAGAAAGGGGAACCCTCTTTTACCATTGGTGGGAATGCAGGTTGGTGTAGGCACTTCGGAAAACAGTGTGGAGATTCCTCAAAAAATTAAAAATAGAGCTATCCTATGACCCTGCAATTGCACTACTGGGTATTTACCCCAAAGATACAGATGTAGGGAAAAGAAGGGCCATGTGTACCCCAATGTTCATAGCAGCAATGTCCACAACCGTCAAACTGTGGAAAGAGCAAAGATGCCCTTCAACAGACTAAATGGCTAAAGAAGATATGGTCTATATATACAATGGAATATTACTCAGCCCTCAGAAGGGATGAATACCCAACTTTTGTATCAACATGGACTGGCCTGGAAGAGATTATGCTGAGTGAAATAAGTCAAGCAGAGAAAGTCAATTATCATATGGTTTCACTTATTTGTGGAACATAAGGAATAAAATGGGACTCTAGGGGAAGGGAAGGAAAAATGAATTGGGATAAATTGGAAGGAGAGACGAACCATGAGAGACGGTGGACTCTGAGGAACAAGCTGAGGGTTTTGGAGGGGAGGAGGAAGGAGGGATGGGTGAATCTGGTGGTGGGTATTAATGAGAGCATGTATTGCATGGAGCACTGGGTATGGTGCATAAACAATGAATCTTGGATCACTGAAAAAATAAAATAAAATTTAAAAAATATATATATAAAAAAAAAGAAAATGGGCTTAAGCATTGCAAGGGAAAGTTTTTGAAGCTGAGTGGATTCCTTTCTTTCTAGATATTTTCTGGCTTTTTCTTCTGAAATTTTTTTAGAGACAACTGATACATTTTACCATCTGTAAAATTTAAACTTATTCTCACATAAGAAACATGCAGCTGAAAAAAATAAAACAACCCTGATATCTTAATGATTATCTTTTTTACCTTGGGACAAATTTTTAGAATCCAATAGCTCAAGTTCTGTTCTTATCTAGTTTTAAAGAATTTTGGCTAAAATTTAACAGTTTAAAAAATTTCAACTCTGTTTCTTTCCACTCTATGTAATTCAAATATAACTTTCAGATTATTCCTATTTAAAAAGTTAAAATACTTCCTTCTAGTTCATGTAATTCATAATAATACTTTTCTTTACATTTTATCATATTTTTAAGTCATTCTGACATGACATATGATACTGTTAAAATAAAAAATTGCTATTTAAAAACCTAATCCCCTCAAAACTAATACAGACTTAATAAATTGGTTGATGAGTATCATCAGTTCATAATATTTAGGATTTATTACAGCATAAGACTTGGAATGTAATAAAGCCTTACATTACATAGTAACTTAATATATGTGTTCTAAAATTTGACTAAAATCCTAAAAATTTACGTAGCATTATCATAATGCACTGTGGATTAAAAAAAATTTTGTGTGTGTGTGATCAACCATTCCAGGAGTAAAGACTGAATTATCTTTCTTCTTTCTAACTAGGAAGTATTACAAATTTATTGTCAAGTGAATAGACAGCTCAAAAGTATGGAACCAAGAAACAAAGGAACAAAAAGTATTACAGAACTGTGTAAGGGAAATAAGTAATAAAATATGTAATGTTCTAGAAAAAAGTATCTTTGAAAATATTAACACGTAATGCTAGGTCATTCAATACAGAGTACCAGCTTGACTGGCTAATTCAAAAATAATCATTTTCTCTCCATCACACTGTACCTCAAAATATATTTAACATAGTTTAAAAATGTTATAAAAAGTAACACCCTTTGGGCGCCTGGGTGGCTCAGTGGGTTAAAGCCTCTGCTTTCGGCTCAGGTCATGATCTCAGGGTCCTGGGATCGAGGCCCGCATCGCGCTCTCTGCTCAGCAGGGAGCCTGCTTCCTCCTCTCCCTGTCTCTCTGCCTGCCTTTCTGCCCACTTGTAATCTCTCTCTCTCTCTGCGTCAAATAAATAAATAAAATCTTAAAAAAAAAAATAACACCCTTAAAGTACAAAGAATATAGCATATACTTGTTTTTCTATATATTAATACTGAATAATGAAAATTTTAGAAGTTTCAAATCAAAGCCAGAGTCATAAAAGGAAAAATAATAAATTTGTCAATATAAAATTATATTTTTATATGTGAAATAACAATGTTATCATCAATGATAGACAAAAAGAAAACAAGAGGGATATAGTCATAACATGTAACATACAATAAGTCATTTAAATTAAGAAGAGATGCCTAGGGGGCACCTGGCTGGCTCATTTGGAGGAGCATGTGAATCTTGATCTTGGGCTCCTAAGTTTGAGCCCCACATTGGGTGTAGAGACTACTTAAATAAATTAAACAAAAACACAGAGAGAGAGAGAGAGAGAGAGAGAGAGAGATGCTTATATACATAAAGAAGCAGAAACCATAAGAAATTCACAAAAGAAGAATTACAAAGGGGCAATAAAATTTGCACTCTCACAAGTAATCAAAAAATGTAATTAAAACACAAATGAGATACTGCTTTTCCTTAGCAAAGGAATGAAGATGTAACAATAGAAGTTTTACATAAATAATATAAGAACACATTATATAATATAAACTTTTGTATATTGGCAGACCATGAATTTGCTGAAAGAATATTTCACATTTGCATATGAAAATAAATAATGGAAAAGAATTATGGAGAGTTCTCATCTTCTTTTCTAAATTAAAATTTCTTTTCAGATTAAGTTCTGGGGAACTAATGTACAGTGTGATGATTATAGTTAATAGGATTGTATTACACACTTTAAAGTTGCTAAGAGACTAGATACATATTCTCACCTCAAAAAAGCAATGGTAATTATGTGACATGGTGGGGGTGATAGCTAACACTATTTTGGTAAGCATTTTCCAATATATACGTGTATAACATTAACAAGCTGTACACCTTAAACTTACACAGTGTTACATGTCAATTATTATGTCAAAAGAGTTGGAAAATAAATAAACAGATCTTCTTTTTAGTTAGGGACTTTCTCTCATGCATTGTTCAAAAAGTATTCATTACTCACTACTTGTCATTGAACTTAAAATCTATCACAGTTGCCAGCAACCAAATATTTAATATTTATTTGAATGAATTCATCATGATATATGAGTTTCATGAAACACGAGTTTTCAGTCCCCAGACTTGTATTTTCTGATTGTCCAGGTCTTCACCACAGAGCCTCTCACCTCTCAGGCCATGCAGAAGGCTGCAGATCTTGCCAAAGAGGTGAGTGGGACTCTTATCGGTCTACAGGGCCCCGAGGAAAAAAGGCCCTATCGTGTCCAGCCCAGGAAGGAGCAGCAACTTCTCAAACAGGCAAGTCTCAGCAAGCCCAATTATACTAGGACCTTTCAGGTCAGCTATCCAGAGACTGCTCCTGACACATATGTCACCTATGAATTATTCAATACTTAAAAGATTTTCCATTTTTACACGTTACCAAAAATAATGCTGGAAGCTAAATTTAAGCTCCTATGTTACAATCAACTTGTGTCAGCCAGCTTTTATTTAAGGCCTACGGGTATCTATCCACTCAATTAGGAAATGAGGTTGTATGAATTTAGGGGACCAGGTCCCTAAACAGGATTGTCCTAGAAACTACCAAAACTTCAAAGGAATTAATCTTTAATAAGAGCTAACATTTATTAAGTACATGCCAAACTCCAGATATTGTTCTAAGTACTTTGCCTGTATTAATTAATTTATCCAATGAGAAAATTTTACAGTTGAGGAAAATAACGCTAACCCAAAAGATAACTGACTTACCCAAGGTCACACTGGCTAAAAATGGCAAGGCCAGAATTTGAATCCAGGTGATAAGGTTCTGAGACTATGTTCTTAACTATTAAGCTATTTGATAAAGATGAAAGGTAAAAAAATGAATATGGAAGAATTGGTGGCAATTTTTCTGACTAAAAATTGGTCTAGCAAATAGAGAGTTGGAAATTGATGATGCATTTAAATAAATAAAATCACAATGTCAGTACTTAAAGGAGAACAAAAAGATTTCTAACTCAGGTTGGGCTCTGGCTAGGATGGTGGGTTAGACACCAACTGGCTGAATTATGCTTGCCAGGGATTTGCGTCTTCTAAGACGTACCAAGCCAACACTTTAAGCCTCATTACCTCAGTTATATTGAATTACGTTTTGTAATTTAATGAAATGTGAAGTTAGACCATGAAGTGCAGTCATCAGCTCAAAGTGCTGATGTGTTCTCTGGCAAGAGATCAACTGGAAAGACTCGATTCCCAATCATCCCTATTCATGGGGGTGATCAGACAATGGCCTTGCCTTGGACATTTTGGTCCAAGTGCCAAATACTTCTTTCTTTGTATCTTTTCTCAAAGTGGTTATGTTACAAGTCAAATAGACAAATTATATTTTTATTGTTATCTTGTATCATTACTTCTCTTCTCCTTTTGATAAGAAGTTCATAAGTTGACAGACTGTTGGAAAAATACAGCCCAAGACATTGAAGACTAATATAAGGCAGAGTCCTGCTGAGAAGGATGACCTTAGTGTCAACATAGTAGGTAGAGTTAAGTGTCCTTGTGTGTTTTTTGGAAAGATCCTGGTACTTTGGTAACTAGATCCCACTAGATGAGCTGCAAGAATTTGCTTCAGGCCTGTTCAGATTTGACTGTTTTGTTTTTTATTCTTTCTTTTTATAATTATTATTTTTTACAGATTTATTTATGTAGTTGGTACGTGGGGGGGGGAGTGGGAGAAGCAAAGGGGATGGGAGAGAGAGAGAATCTCAAGCAGACTCCCCACTGAGGGTGGAGCTGACATGGGGCTCCATCTCATGACCCTGAGATCATGATCTGAGCCAAAATTGAGAGTCAGAAGCTTAACTGACTAAGCCACCCGGGCGCCCCTACTCTTCTTTGCTTTTACTACAGCAAGAGGACATTATTACAGTGAGGATTCAGAGCACAAAAGCTGAATGGATACTCTAATGTCCCTCTGAAAGTAAAATAAAGGCAGTATGTCAGAGGAGAGGAGGAAATAGAAATGGCTTTTGTCCTAGAGTCTCATTCTATTTTCTCTCTGGCCAATTACTCTACAAACAAAGGGAAAGAATCAAAAGGCTTCACTGACAGCAGTAGTTCACAAAATGTGGTCCTTTGGCTATCAACATCAGTGATACCTGGGAATTGGTCAGAAAAGTAAATTCTTGGGTCTATTAAATCTGAAACTCTGGGCAGGGGGCTGTCTCAGCAGTTTGTGGTTTGACAAGAGCTCCAAGTGATTCTGATGTACACCCAAGTTTGAGGGCCACTGGCTGAGGCTACTCTTAAGATCTTCCCAAATGCTGATTACTAATAGTTAATAATTAACATTTTGGGAGTAAACAACTAATATTAACCCAAACATAACAGAAATAGGGATACAGCCATTATGAGTTGTTTTCTGATCCATGGAGCTGTGTCAGTTCTTCACCTTAGGTCCAACTGTGTATCCCAAGTTAGATGTCACATCCAGAGTTGAAAGTGACAGGAAAGAAGAGCCAACATCACCTTGGTTGTCGATGCCATTTAAGAAAGAAACATCCTTTTCATCCTTGTAGATGATATTTGTACTCTTGCCCAATTATTTACTTAAAACATATTTTAGGAGTGGATTTTCAGAGACTAAAAACCATGAATATCAAAAAAATATAACCTATTCTAAAGAGATCCCCCGGAACACTCTAACAATCTGTATTCTTAACCCATGGGGGCAACATCAACGCATGGGTTCAGTCTCTCCCATTTCTCCCAACTGGCCCAAAAATGGGGCATTTTAAATGTGTTTCCCTCTGGTTAAATACCATGAAATAATCTGTGAGATAGAGTTACTTGTATTTCTTCTTTGAAGAGCTTTTCTTCATTCTTTTTTCTTTTCTCATTTAGCCTCTCAGAAAATCCTAAAGGGTACTGGTAGATTTGTTGTATTCCAGGGATAAATTCCAGGTTGACATGATACACGTGTGAGTAAACACACACTTTAGCATACTCGCAGGCACACACTGCCTTCCATTAACCAGAGTTTCTAGTAGACTAGATATTTTTTCTTAAACTTTTTTCATCTGACTTGGGTATCGAGGTTATACTTCCCTGACAAAATAAGTTAGATTTTTTCCCTCTATTTTTTTAACTGTCTTAACAAGTTTTTTCTTAAATAATATATGAATTACCTGTTTATTATAGTTTTTGGTAAAAGCTGCCTAAAAATCTGTTTGGACAGGTGGGGTTTTTTTGGTAGGAAAATTATTTTTGGTATAATGTCACACCCTTTGATAGTTATCAAACTACTGAGCTATTTATTATTGAGTTATTTGATAATTCACATTTTCTAGAAGACTATTTTACAAGTAGTGACTCAAAAGTACGGAAGAAAACTGATTAATCAATTATAATAGAGAAATTCAAAAGCTATTGAGGTCCCTACAATTTAATTAATCAAGTCTGACTTCTTAAAAAAATCTTTTTGACATAATTTTAGACTTACACAATAGTTAGAGAAATAGTAGAGTACTCATAGACCCTTTATTCATCTCCTCCTAATGTTAACATTTTACATAACCAAGGAAACATTATAAAAAATAATATTGTTGCAGTGTTATTAACTATAGATTTCATTTGAATTTCACCAGTTTTTCATAACTGTGTACTAGGATCCAATTCAGGATCCTGATCACGGCACTCAGTTGTTATGTTTTTTCCAACTTGTGACAATTCCTTGATCCCTCCTTATCTTTTACGAACTTGATACTTTTGCAGAGTACCGATTAGGTGCCTAGTAGAATGTCCCCTCCATTTGGGTCTGTCTGATATTTTCTCAGTATTGGATTAAGCTTATGCTTCTTGGGAAGAACCAGAGAGACTTGTCCTTCACAGTGTATCCTATCAAGGTTTACAGGATATTTGTATGTCTTACCAGTGAGGAAGTTAACTAGAATCATTTGATTAAGGTATTATCTGCCACATTTCTTCACTGTATTTTGGGAATGGATGATACTTTTAACTTATACAATGTCTTGTTTCTCTTAAACTTTTACCCAGTAATTTTAGCAGTTATTTGTGGGTTTTGCCTGCAGCAATTATTATGGTATTCTATGGTATTTTCTTTCTTACTCTTTCCTTCTACATTTATTAATTGGAATTCTTCTGTAAGGAAGACTAATCCTTCCTTCACCCTTATTTATTCGTTCAGTTATTTATTTATATCATCATGAACTCATAGGTATTTATTTATCTTACCCTAACATGGAAATCAAGCATGTCTCCAAGTAGCCAAGGTTGTTTTTATTAGAGAATGATATTTTGGAACCAAGATCTAGACTGTGGATGTTTTAATCTTATCTTATAATCTGTGTATTTTAAAAAGTGAATCTAATTCATTCATATTTTATTGTGGAGAATGATGTATTTGGAGTAATTTCTATCACCTTTTTATGTTCTGTTTACTATGCATTATATTTCATTTTTCACATCCTTCCTACCTTTAATTAACTTGATGAAATTTTCTTTAGTCTTTTTTCTTCTGCTGACTTTGAAGCTGAGGAGTGTATTACATATTTAGTTATTACTATTAAATTTTTAGTATAAATACTTATCTAAAACTTTTCTAGCAAAGTCCAACATTATTCAGTATTTCCAGCCCCCTTCTACACAAGGTATCCCTTCCACAGGATCTAGGCACTGAATTGTCCACATGACTGCTGCCCTGAATCTTACTTCAGCATTTAAAAAACTAAGTATGCATATCATAAGGGTACAATTTGGTCGATTTTCATAAAATGAATAATTAAGCACACTTTATGACATCATGCATATCAAGAAACAAAGTATTATTCACACCCACAAAGTCCCCACTAACTCTCCCACCCGGGAATCACTTCCTTCCCCTGAACCCCAGCATGGGTTAACCATTACTTGACTTCTGCAGCACAGATAAGTTTTGACTTCATTAAGACTTTTATATAAACAGAATCATACAGCTTTTACTTTTCTTTTAAGCTTCCTTCCCTTAGTATTATTTTTGTGAGAGGAATCTCTGTTTTTGGACAGAGTTAACAGTTCAGTCTCATCGCTATACACTGTTTCATTGTGAGCACAGTACTTATTTATACACGCTACCATGAAGAGGCACTTGAGATCCGGCACCCATCACTTTTTAGAAGGACAAGCACTGTTTCAATATTTGTCTGAAGCAGAATGATGCCCTCACCTAGGCCAGGTGACAGAAACCTGATCCTTAAATTAGTGTTGTGCACAATGAGCACTGATGTGGAGAAGAATTAAGAAATGCCTGTATTTCACTATGATTTATAGTGCTTTTTGGCCTTCCTGGCCCACCAGCAGGAAGGAGGCAACTTTAGGAATTGTGTTTGTTTCCATTAAGCAACGGTTGTAAGTCTTCAGCTTAGGAACATTTGGGAAATTCTCCTTCCCTTTGGAATGTTGGCCAGGCCTGCATTCTCCCCTGCACTCAGGAATAAATGTGAACTGCCCACTAACTCAGGTGTTTACAGACCATGAATTTTCTGAGGAGTGGCAATGTACTCCGTACCTGCTGGGGATCAGAAACTGCGCAACCGGTATTCAAAGAGAACTTACAGGAGATTCCCCTTTTTTACGAAACCAAATCTCTCAGTGGGATAGTTTCTGAAGAAGCAGAATGAGCAAACTTCCTCGATGGAGAGGAAGAACACATATAGCCAGGACATACTTCCAATGTGAATGGGTGGAAGACTCCAGCAAGATGCTCCTTCTCCTCTAACTAAAAGCCCAAAGACAAGCAAGGTGAGAAGACAGCTCTGGGAATGTTTCCACAAGAGCTTGTGAGACGCTGAGACACCAGCCCCAAGCAGAACTGCCAAACCCTTGAGAAAACCACAACCACAGGGCCTCCTAAAGCTTTCAGCAGGGCCAAAAGAGGGGGTGGGGGGAAGGATTAAATCCACCCACCTGATTACATGAGCTATTCATTTTATGGCCTTGTGGTCCATAATTGTCATCTTCCTACTTGAGCATCAAAGATGGATCCAGATAGGGACCCAGTTAAAACAAAAGAGAAGAAAAATTCAATTGTTGTATCTGGTTTATCTTTTTTTGAGTAAGCAGTGAAACCACTGCAAGGCACAGACCACATACTTCACATCTTGGATCAACAAGGGAGCCGGGCCAAGTGTCAGATTAAATATTCCACAGCTGAGGTGTTTGCATAACTTTTCAGTGGCTACCATTTAAAGAAAGAAAAACAGCGATGGGCCTTTAAAAAAAAAAAAAAAAAAAGATTCCCTTAACTTGACATGCTCACAGTGTCCTGCCAGCAATCGCTCTCAACTTGGAAGGCAAGGCCACGCATATCTCGTCCCCAGAGTGTCAGTGCCAGCTGGCAAGCACGGCCCTGGGTTTCCATTTGCTCCAAAGCATGAAGACCCACTGTGCGCCCTGAAGGCCACAGCTGCACTGCTGGATTGTTTAACCCTGTCTGGTTCAGTTAAGAAGCAAATCATTTAAAAAAGGAATTTCCTGATTCTTGAAATGTCTGTTGTGTTTCAATAATGAGTTTGCAAGCGCTGCGTGTGTTTTCAGTTTGGGTTGGCTCTGTGGGTCTGCTGAGGAAACTGGAGACAGGTCTCTTATTGAAACATAATAAGTCTGAATAAATCGACTTTATTGTCATTGGCTCTGGCGTGGTTTGGATTAATTTTAGCTTTATATTTCTAAACGACCGCTCAAGAGGTGACGCTCTTCAATCAGGTTATGTGAGGGAAAGGAGAGAATGGATATATCCTAAGCACCTACTAAGTGTCAGGTGCTTTCATCTAGTACCCCAGTGACTTTTCCTAACAATCTAAGGAAGTGGTCGCTCCGCCGTTCACTTTACTGAGAAGGAAATTGAGCTGCTGTGAGGGTCATTCCCTTGCCTGAGGTCATGTAGTCAAGAGCATGAACTGTGAAGTCCAACTGGTTGGTTTCATTCCACGTCTGTCATTTACTTTCAAGACCTTACGCAAGTCACCTCACCTTTCTGCTCCAACTTCCCCATCTGGAACATAGGAATAATCATCAGAATACTCCATCAAGGATGAAATAATACATCAAAGTGATCAGTACAGTAAGTGATCAGTAAATTCAGCCACTGTTACATGATAGTGCAGATATTTCAACCTAGTACGGCTCCTTTCCAGGCTGGTGTTAATGCCATTCACTACCCTGCCAGTCAGCACCTCTCTCCTCCACGGGGAAGGCTGAAATCAACACTGATATTCAAGAGACTCAAAGTAGAAGGTGATTTAATGTCCTGACTTTAAAATTATTTTCCCTACTGAGGCAAACTAGGCCTGTAGTTATCGCTCAGACTCCTATGAAAGCAGCTTTGTCTGATAAGACACCAGAAAGAGAGGAGACCTCTCTTGGGAGGGGAGATATATGGGTTGGAGGGCTCTCTCATCTGATTGTCCAGGCCAGTAGCATGGATTCCGAATTTTTTTTTTTGAATTTTATTTATTTGTCAGAGAGAGAGGAAGAGAGAGAGAGAGAGAGAGAGAAAGAAAGAAAGAGAGAGAGAAAGAGAGAGAGAGAGAGAGACCGCACAAGCAGGGGGAGGGGCAGAGGCAGAGGGAAAAGCCGGAGCCAGATGTAGGGCTCAATCCCAGGACCCTGCGATCATGACCTGAGTCAAAGGCAGATGCTTAACCAACTGAGCTACACAGGCATCCCTTTGATTCAGAATTTTAAAACAAAAAATTAATATGTGACATATTTTCAAGACGGCTGACATCTGCTTCATTCACACAGCAAAGATGGAGTTTAACTCATGATCCTGGGATCAATCATAGTGCCTGGTGCTCTGGCCCCACCTCCAACTGCTTCCTGTGTACCAGGCTCTGTATCAGCACCTGGGGTGCATAGCAGAGTAAGATATGACCACTGTCCTTGCAGAGCTCCAGACAGGTGGTCAGATGAGCCCACTCTACACATAGACCTTCCTTTCCATTGAGTCTGCTAACCTCCAGCTCCTCTGGAATTCATTCTAAAGGAAGCCTTACATACTTCTCAGTCATCACACACCCAGGAATTTGGGATGCTTTGTGAAGCAGCTTAGGTAATTTTCTTTAATAATCTTCAAAATCAACAATTAGGAAGGAGGCCCATCATGCACCCAACTAATCACATGGAATTTACCCCAGTCTTGCAAGGATTTCTTGGGCACCAGGCACCACCCCTAGGGACCTGGCATCAGAAGACCTGAACGTGAGCTCTGCCCTTGTCACTAAACAAGCTGTACAATTTTAGCCAAAATCACTCAAACTATCTGAGTTATATTTTTGTGTCTATAAAATGGGGAAGATGAATAATGTTGAGGCTACAGGTTTATTACCAACAAGTTAACAGATTAATGTCTTTAAAAGCATTTTTATGCAGTAAGGACTTATAAAATATTTATTCTTATTACTTCCCTTCATACCTTCACTTCCATTTATTTTTAATAAATTTTACACAGTGTCACTTAGATTGTGTTTCTTGCTTTATATTCTGATGTTTGTGAATATCTTAATAAAGAGAAGGCAGAAACAAATAGCATCAGTGAGTAATCTTTCAATATCATATCCATGAGGGACAATGGGTAAAGAGAGCCCACCTCTGTTCTTTTGTTTCCTTTTTACTGTTATTTTATTATTATTTTATAATTTTTTTAGAGAGAAAGAGAGTGAGAGTGAGTGGTGGGAAGGGGCAGAGGGAGAGGGAAAGAATCTCAAGCAGACTCCCTACTGAACAGGGAGCCCAATGTGGATCTCGATCTCAAGATCCTGAGATCATGACCTGAGCTGAAATCAAGAGCTGGACACTTAACTGACTGAGCCACACAGGCACCCCTCTTTCTTTTTTAAATTATTACTGTGATTATTTATTTTATGTCAGGTATTGTTCTAAATAGTGTATGTATGTTTGGAAAATCTTGGAATATTCTCATTCTCACAATGAACTCATTAGATATGATGGCTTCCATTTTACAAATAGAGCAACCAGGGCTCTGAAAGCCTAGGCAATATTCTCAAGGTCAAAAATCTAGTAAGCAGTTAACTGGGATGTGAACTTCTGTCTGTCTGACCCCAAAGTATAGGTTTTCAACTACAATCGATTCTGAGTCTGAGGATAATAATAATTACAGTAATCTGAAATGGAAAAGAGAAGACCAATAACAGTGTCCATATACTATGTTTATAGGAGCCTGAAATGAGATACGACTTTAAGGGTTGGATAATTCCTATAAATATATACCTATGGATAGGAAGTTATGAGATGTGATCTAAACAAGCAACAAGTAGAAAGTATAAAATATAGTTGACCCTTGAACAACACAGGGATTAGGGATGGAAACACCCTGCACGGCTGAAAATCTGTGTAAAATTTCTGAGTCTCCCAGAATGTGACAACTAACAGCCTCAGTTAGATTTGTTACCCCAAATCTAGAATGCCACTTAGTACACAATAGCGCTTAATACATAGTTGGTAAATGAATGAATAAATGAAGAATGAACAAATATGGCTCTTCTTCTTTTTTTAAAGATTTATTTATTTGACAGAGTATGGGCATTAGCAGGGGGTAGGGGCAGCCCCCCCCCCCCCGCCCCGATGAGCACAGAGCCTGACACAGGGTTTGATCCCAAGACCCTGAGATCATGACCTGAGTTGAACCCAAGAGTCTGCTGCCTAACCGACTGAGACACCCAGGCACCTCTGGCCCTTTTTCTTTTATATCATAGTTGGTTATATGTGGGTCTTACCTCACCTAGGAAACTATGACCTTTTTGAGGACAAGATCTATGCCTAGTTCACCTTTACATCTCTCTAGGCATAGTACTTGCAATTTGCTTATTGATAGAAATTTTACAGAGATTTTATATACAATGTTTCATTTGCGACCTAACAACTCTTTAAAATAGGTTGGTATTCTTACTCCCATCTGTCTCAGTCAACTTGGGCTGCTATAACAAAATACCACAGATTAGGTACCTTAAACAGGAGACATTTATTTCTTACAGTATTGGAGGCTGGGATGTCCAAGACCAAAGTACCGGCCAGTCTGGTTTGTGGTATGAGCTTTCTCTCCTGACTTGCAGACAGCCACCTTTTCATTGGGCCTTACATGGTAGAGAGAGGGGGAGAAAGCTCCAATCCCTTTCTCTTCATATAAGGATGCTAACCTCATTCATGAGGGCTCCAACTTCATGACCTCATCCAAAGTTAATTACCCCCCAAAGGCCGCGCAGCTCCCAATACTATCACACTGGGTTTGGGACTTCGACATGTGAATTTAGGCAGGGGAGACACCAACATTTGGTCCACACGAAAGAAAGCATAACACAAGGAAATATAGTGATTTTGCCAACGTTGGAGATAAGAGATAATTCAGATTTGAAGCCTAATTCTTTTTCTGTAAGTCTAGGAGTCTCTCTTTAAAGGACCACTATCTCTCTTTGTGTTAGAACCCATAAATAACTACCAAACCAGGAATGAATAAATAGAATACTGAAGCAGGGCTCCCTCCCCTGCAAGGTCCAGAACAGGCAGGACTCTTTAGGAATGCAAAAAGCCAGTTTACATGAAGGTGTATTTCTACTTTGGGGTTGTGGGGTTTTTTAAATTTTTACTATTTTTTAAATAGGTTTCTGAAGTTTGTTTTGTGATAGCCAATCCATCCTCACACTGCTATCTCCACTCCCCCTCCTGCTTTCAGTGGAAAGAATGGAGACTCTGTGAGGTAGAATAATTCCAATAGGCCATATAACGCTAAGATGGGGAGAGAGGATTTGAACCCAGGACAGGTTGCCTCCCAGTTTTACCTGCAAGGGAGTGGACTGAGAAAGCACGGTGGGCTCTTCTGTTTGGTCTGCTTGCTCCAGTGAGCAGGGATTAGTATAGTGTTCTCTTCTCCCACAGAAGTGGACAAGATATAAGTCTCTGAAAGTTTAAATCCTTGACTATGCACTGTTCCTAAACATGTACACATACAGACATCTATATATGTCTACAGACACATATACACATATGTGCACGCATGCATGTGTGCATGTGTTTGAAAAGTCCTTAAAGCCCATGTATTTTTTTTTCTGGTTTTGATGAGCTCTTTAACCTCCAAATATTTCTGCAATCTGTCCTTAAGCCTCAGAACTCCTCAAACCCTCAAATGAAGTTAACCCAGATTCCAAACTTAATCAGATTTATCCACCACTAATCTCTGTATCTATTTTTAACAGAAATATCTTATTTGTTATTTTCCAGACAGAACATGTCTCTATAACAAGCCACTGCAGCAAATTCTTCATCCTTGTAGATCAGAGTATAAGACCTAGATCTCAACCCAGAGACTGTTTTATCTTTCATTTTTTAGGATGGACTATAAAAGGAAGGGCTGTGTGACATAGGCATTGCAAAGACTAACTTACATTCAAGGCTACATTTAAATGTGTATGTCTGTCAATGCATGATTATGCCACTTAATTGGCAATTCCATTCTCAGTTCTATCCTACCCTGGGCCAAAGCAAAGTGAATCAAAACAAACTAAAAACCAAGAACTTGCTTTATTTGATGATATAATCATAAAGGTGTAGCATTCTTTCAATTCACACAATGCGGTGCTTTTCACTGGTACCCACTAGACATGAAAATTTGTGTGTCCCTAGGGTGACCTAAGTTAAGAAACTTCAGAGGAGCTGCCTCAAAAGGCTTATACTAATGACACAAATAATGCCAGAACCCTTGTGAACTCTTCATTGGAAGTGGACCCATCTTTTACTGCTGACTTGAGAACAGAGAAGAAATGTGAGGCAGACAAAACTCAGATGCCCACCATACTTTCTGCATCTATGATATGAAGGATTTGGGTTGATTAAGAGAATGCTAAGGACCATTTAAGCTGCAGTACTCTCTGATGATCCGATTTTCCCCTGTATAATATGCTTCTCTGCCAGACCCAGTGGTATTTTCACAGAAACCCACACTACTTTACCACGGAGTAGGCTGCTTAATATGATTGCCCCGTGAGCAAAATAAAATAGCTTTTTTGAGGCCAGAAAGGGATTCCTAGCATATCAGTGCTAGAGCAGTTATTTCTTTCCCTTGGGTTTCTTATTCTGGACTTATGAGCCACAGAGTACAAGACACAGACAGTTGGCTGTTTACGCTACTTCCAACTAGCTTCAGAAATTGTCAAGGTCTGTGGGAGAGCAATGAAGAGACTAGAGGTCTATCATCACATTTCCAGAAAGCCTAGAGTTCCTGAGAAATAACTTTTTCAAACTTTAACATGTTCTAAAGTAGCTTGTTATTTTAAGCACTGGCATGGTAACGGATCCCTTCCTCTTGCCGATAGCATTCCGTCAGCTTTTCTATTCAGCAAGTCGAAAATTTTCTTAAGTTGTATTTATTTAAAGTGAAGTACACCCACGAATAAGTAAAAGCATTAAACTCAGGAGAGGGACAAAATCTCTGGTGAACCGGCGGTTGCTTGCATCTGGCGCCCCACATCAAGGCCATGGGGCTTCCTCAATATCAGTGCATTTAGAAGTTAAGAATCTTGGACATGTTTCTTAAAAGCACACACTTATTATAGCCATTTGTCTGTGACTACCTACAGAGTGCATATCGCTTCTGACTCTCCAAAAACTTAACTACTACCAGTAAGCCTAACTGATAACAGAAATAGTCAATTAGCTTGTGTTTTGCATGTCATATATGTATTATATTCTTATCATATTAAAGTAAGCTGGAGAAAAACTGTTATTAAGAAAATCATAAGGGAGGGAAGGTACATTTATAGTACTACACTGTTTTGATGGGAAAAAAAAAAAGAAGAAAGTCTGCCTATCATTGGACCCTCAGTTCAAACTTCTATTGTTCAAGGGTCAACTGTATTTTCTCAAACGGAGACACACAGAGGCCTTTTTCTCTTCTCCATGGACAACTGTACTTCTAATTCCTCACTTAACATGGAAGGGGCTGGCCAAAACAGGCTGCTCTGATTAAGAAAATAATTTGGGGATACCACAAGAGAGTCATCTTTGAACACCTCTGGACCTGATAAAATTTTCATCTCCAACTTTTCCTGAGGGACACTGCGTAAAAGATTTTCATCGAACAAAAAGATTTGTTTCCATAGCTTCAAGAGGATCCACTGGTAGGGTAGAGCTGTATCATCAGCACAGAGCTCCACGTGTCACGTGACCTGACCTGGCTCAGGGCAGAACCACGGTGTTACAGACTGAATGTGTGGGTCCCCTCCAAATTCACATGCCAAAACCTACTCCCCTGTGTGCTGGTATTAGGAGGTGAGGTTTATGAGAGGTGGGCTGGTCATGAGGGTGGAGCTCTCACGAGTGGGATTAGTACTTTCATAAAAGATACCCCCCCACCTCCCCCACCCTTTCGTCCACATGAGGAGAGAGGGAGGGGACCACCATCTGTGACCTACGAAGCAGACAACATCGGACACCAGACACCAAATCTGCTGGAGCCTTGATATGGGACCTCCAAACTCCAGAACTGTGAGAAATAAATGTTTCTTGAAGCCACTGAGTCTACTGTGGTATTTTATGACAGCAGCCTGAATGGATGAGATCACACAGTAGGCCCTGATCCTGCCTAACTGTGCTGATAAGAAGCAATCTGATAAACTCTCCTTACCTTTTAAGGAACGCTAGCTTCTTCCCCTCGACATCTTGTAAGCTCATGGAAATGCCTGTCCTCTGTTCCTTGGTCTCTCTGAAGCTATTTATGGCTCAGGTTATGTCCTCCTCCAGGCTACTTTTTTTTTCTAATTTCATAAACTGAGTATCATGTCACAACTTGTTTTAATTGTTCCCTCCACCATTCCCCATGTGACATATACTTTAAAGTGGTTAAAGAAAAAATTTTACACATCTGCCTAACATTCAATGAACATGTATATGCAAAAAATCTAGATGTAAAAAACCTTTGGACGTGGAGCATCCAAAGTTGAATCAGACTGAGACCCAGCTCTCACACAGTTTCAACTTACAGGAAAGATGTTTAAACGAAGGGGAGAAGAAAGGGCAGAAGAAAGTATTAGATGTCAGTAGTCAGTACCATAGCAAGTTCCAAGGGAAAATGACATTTGGTCTTTCCAGGGAGATCAGGAAGAGTCTCATGAAAGTCATTTTTTGAAAGTATTCTTCTTAAAAAAGTCTTAAAAGAAACAATATATTTCCTTTTTCTGATGTCACAGTCCCAGCAAGTGGTTTTATACCAAATTTAATGGCAGTTACACATGATGTTTTGTGCGTAGGAGGAGGAAGAAAGAGAAATAACCACAAAATTCAAAAATACAAAAACAAAAACAAAATCCTGGATAACTTTTAGCATCTGTTCCACTCCCACATTAATAAAATTCACCTGGGAATTCTGACGAAAAGGAGAACAGAGAACAAGAGTTGGGGGGAAAAGAATGGCATACTGGTGAATAAAAAGTCACAGGAGGAGAGAAAAGCCACAGAGAGCCCAAGGACAGACCTCACTCCCCCTCCCCAAACCAGGAAGACACTGCTGGGAAGCTGAGGCTCTGCTGCTTCTGTCCCCACAAGAGCTGCCAGGAAGAGGGGGGAGGGCAGCAGGGAGCAGGGAGGGAGCAGACGGGGGGGGGGGGGGGGGGGGG
>LNAC01000463.1:1262290-1328855 GCA_002007465.1 Ailurus styani
AGGGAAGGAAACATTTAGTTGAGCAGATGGCAAAGGGTGAAGGAGCTGTGTTGTATATTTAGAGAGACGGACAGTGCTGAGGAGCTCATAAACTGAAAAACAAATGTCCTAAACTTCATGATTTTTTAAAAAGAAAGATGCTCTTGCTATCCCTACCCTACACCCAACTTAATAACTTAGTTCCTTTTTCTTTTCTTCTTCCTTTTTTTTTTGGGGGGGGTGTTTTATTAATACTTTGGTCTTACTTGAGAGAGGTCAGTCAGTGATCTCACTGAGCTGAGGTGTGGCATGGATATGCCTTTACCCAGAAGGATGGTCAGAACATCTACTGACCCCAGCCCCACACTGTCAGGTAATGCTACTGCCATTCTGAAGGCTGGTTTGCCATTATCCTCTGTGCAAAAACCCAGGTCTAGGACCCCAGTGCTGGGCATAGCCTGGGACTTCCCCTCATGGGAACTATTTCAGTATCTGGCAGGGCTTCTCAGATGGAGTGCTAAAGGCCACATCTAATAAGCTTAGACTCTATGGCTAAAGGCCACTTCTAATGGGCTTAGACACTCTACAACCTAGAGATCGGGGTCCATAAATATAGAAGGCACACCATTCTTCAGCACAGTGAAGGAGTCAGGACCCCTAGGGCCTCCAGGCTTGCAAGGTGGTGCCTCTGCTGAATTTTGAGGCAGGTTATTGGGATGGTCACGTGTTTCTTCTTCTCAGACACCAGCATCTTTTGGGAAGTTTCTCTGCCCCCACTGGGGCCACGGTAAGGAAATGGCACCTGTTCCCATGACCCATTGTAGGCTTGTGTGACATCAAATCAGGCCCCACTGAAAAACATGTTGGTTCCCATGGTATTCAGGCAGGTCATATGGCTGGAGTGAGAAGTGGCTGGGTCATTCCCACTGGACTGAAGGTTGGCATTAGAACATGAAATTTGAGGATTTTGTGTATTAACACCCATTCCTGACATGCTATTCACTGATGGCAAGTTGGGTGTAAGAGTTAGAGGGGAGTTGTCATCTGAGTCAACTGCAGTCTTGATAGTATGATGGTATAATCAGGTAGATGCGGGCATTGCAGACTTGGATATTCAACACATCATAATGGAGAGCAGGTCTGGGAAAGGAAAGGCTATGGAGGCAAGCTATACCAGAGAGAAGACATCTGGATATTCATAGAAGCAGAACAAGAAGAGTGGCAGCAAACCCTAAGACGGGGTTATTTAATGAAAGCACCAGTGTCTGAGCCTACCATCAGGCCCACCACATACAATGGAATCTGGAGGAGCTTGAGGTTCCGCAGTGGCAAGTTTGGCACTGACGACTGGGTTACACACGGTAGGACGTTTCAAAGAAATAATATGAGCAGAATGCACATGGTGGCTTGCCACAGATTTATTCATGGGCTTCTACCTTACCTGTGTCAAACTGGGGGAGCTGTGTGGAAGCTAATGGGGTTTCCAGAAGAACTGACAAGTAGCAGCGACTATGACAAAGCTGGCAATGAATCCTTTGGTGGGTCTGATTGGCTCTCTGAGATTTTGCAAAACTATTGTTGCCTCCTGGACCTTGAGACACAGGAGAGAATGGCCTGAGGCCCATGCCTTCCTCCTGCAGGGTGCTCACCATATGCCTGAGAAACCACCCTCTGCTAAGCAGACAGCATCTTGGAGCCACCTGAGTGTAATTCATCATCTCTCCAGGGCACACCAAGCCTCTCATCTTTTAAGGTATCATCTGAGAGTTGGATCCTGTGTTGACATTTAAATTGACATCTCCCTTCATGACATTAAGGACCATCCCAAACTCAAAGCCTAACCAGGGCCCATCTGTGGGGCACTGCTTTTGGAAAGTCATCACTTGGTAAAACTTAGAAAATGGAAATGTTCCTTGAGAGCCTGGGATCATCCTGGTCATCTCCATGTGGGCCTGATTCTTTCCATGCTTATTCCAGGGAGAAGGTCTGGGCATTCTTTTATCAAATGCTATTGAAACCTCTTTGCAGACAACCTTTGGGGATTTTGGAAGTGCTCCCCTCAGTCAAGACCACAAAAGATGGCTTGGCCAGGAGAGTAGTTTCAATCATCTGGGATTTTTAACCTATTGTCCAGCCCAATGACTCAAGAAAGATCAGGTCTAGGTGCACGACTGGGGACATCTGTCTCTTCTATTTCTGAGCTTATCATTCCTGCAAATCCAAGGAGGCCTATCTGTCCCCTGACATGTTGGGGTTGAGGGCAATGGCCCGAGGGGCAGAGAATGTGGCATAGCGATACTATCAGAAGATGGCTCTTCTTGCCCTGGTACCTAGCTTTTATCAGGAGTCATCTGCTATCAGAAAGCCCCCTGGATCAATTTGAAAATCCATGTTAATAAACATTCATACCTGGAGGGAGTATTGTGGTATAACCATTTGTCCCTGATTCCTCTACCACTCTTCATAAAAATGTCTCCTGAAATTTCAGCCAAACTCTTTGCTCAGGATTTATATGACCTGGATGGTTCAATCCTATGGGCCCACATGGGAGTTCATTGAAGGCAGAACCACATTAGCTGCAGAAAAGGACACATGTCTGTTTCCTGTAAGGACAAGCAGAGCCCCCATATCTGTCAGGGCCCCAAGTCCCTTAACTAGGTATTGGTATTGAATCATCATGGGCTGTATAAAAACCTAAGTTATGGTTTCTTGGGAGTTCCACATAACAGCCCAGTATTCTGCATTGTTTGTGCTACTGTGAATACTTTCTCATTAGGTAAAAGCATATGTCGCTTATTTCTGAGAATTTGAAAGGAAAGCTAATGATATTCCAGCTGCTCATGAGACAGTCCATCTGGATTCTCTCCCAGGGTGTGGGGGGTCTCCATCTAACACTAGTGGAAGAGGGGTGAGATATAAGTATTCTCCAAAGACCTGTTTCCCTGGTAGGACACAGAAGAAACTGTTTGGTTTGGGGGCGTCAAACTTACTTGTCCCAATACCATGTAGGAGCAGTGGAGTAGAGCTGGCCAAGCTATGGTCTATCTGTTTGTTTTCTACAGGCCTGTCCTAGGCCAGGGGACACATGGGAGCAGCTGGCCTGGATGCTGGTGCCAGAATGGAGTTGTGGGCAGTTGTCCTTCAGAGAGGGATTATGGCTCTGGTTGGCTGGAAGTGGCGGCTATTGTAGGAGAGGTTTTGGATCATTCCAAAGGCAGCTATCTGTGTGTTCAGAGAGGCTTTGGTTCTCTCTCTGTCTTGGTCCCAGGGATGTCCTGGATTTGGAAAGGAGTGGCAGTTTCAATTTGACCCTTAGTGCAGCTTCTGCAGTCTGTAAACATACGCACCATTTGAGCTAACATTTTCTGAGCAGGTGCGGGATTTGGACAAGTCTGGTTGTGGGAAAGTCTGGAAGACCTGTGGGTCATGGAATTTGATAGAGTCATCAGTGTGCTAAGAATCCTGGGACTTCCTGTGGTCAGCATAATTACTTTCTTTAGTTCTAGGAGCTCTTTGACCAAAGGAATAGATGAAAATATCTTGCTCCCTTGGCACCATTTCCAATTCCATTCTTCAGGCCCATGATCTCATCTGGCCCAAGTAGTGCTTGAGGGGTATGTCTTCCACTCTTGGAGTCACAAAGAGAAGGGGGAAGGAGACTGGGGTTAACTGGCTAGTTTCCAGGTTACTCTGCATAGAGAATTTAGGAACAAGTTGGGGTTTTGCAGAAGGGGACATCACTGTAGGAGGAACACCCATCACCTCCCACTCTAACTTGAGTTTTGACTCTCTTTTGTGATGGGGGTTTCTCTCTTAGGGTTACTGGAGTTGACTGAACTTGCAGTCACAAACAGGAACAGGCTCTCTAAGTTCTTCTCAGACGGCAGCAGAAACAGCTGTGTGACAGTGACCTGATGCTCTCTGGGTATGTCCCCTCATGCTGGCCATCTGAATGCCTTGTTCCTCTTTGTTCCTACATGCACTGAAGTTGATCTTCATTCCATTCTCTAGGTGAGCTTCCTGCTGCCAGAGGAGAACCTTGTATTTTGAGGGCACAATAATACAGAGCGCTTGCTGATCCTGGAGCTCAGGGGTCCAGGAACCATTCTCAAAGGCAATCCACACCTTTCAGAACATTTGATTTGTTCTTTTTCTATAATGGGACACAGAAGAACTTTCCAAGATAATCTCCGCCTCCCAAACAGAAGTGAATTTCTAAGCCAAATTGGGCCGACATCAGCTAGTTCCATGTTCAGTCTCTGGAGGTGGAGTCGGGGCAGGGAAATGGGGAGCTGGCTTTGGTCCAGGGCCTAGCCAGCTGCTAGGCCGGCAGCCCCTCCTCTCCTAGCCCCTGCAGCTCTTGAAGTGTTTTAACCACTGGAAGGGACCATATAAATGAAGCATATAAGAAATGAGGTTGGGGGAACCTGGGTGACTCAGTTGGGTAAGCATCTGATTCTTGGTTTCTGCTCAGGTCGTGATCTCAGGGTCATGAGATCGACCTCTGCCTCAGTCTCCCTGCTCAGCGAGGAGTCTGCTTGAGATTCTCTCCCTCTGCCCCTCCCCCACATGCACAAGTTCTCACAAGTGCATGTTCTCTCTCTCTCTCTCATTCTCTAAAATAAATAATCTTTTTAAAAAAAGTGAGCTTGGAGAGGCAAATTGGGATTAAATTTACAGTGTTTTGATAGGGAGTGAGAAATTACGAAAGATAACTACTGCACGTGACATTGACATGATCATAACTTGGCTTCAGAGTGATTCACTCTCTCATTATTGCTTAAGGGAAAAAGAGATTCTTTTGGATGCAAGCAACAGAAAACTAAATCAAGATGGCTTTGCTGACAGATATTTATTAACTCATATAACAGGAAGTCCTTAGCTATAAAGAGAGATTTGATTGTCTTTTACAAAGCAATGGTGATATTTGAAACCAAGGGATTGGCCGAGGGTGTCAAGAGAGGACAAAGACAAAACAACAACAAAAAAGTGACCAAAAATAGAAGTTCAGAGAATGCCAAAGAGGAAAGCTAGGAGGCAGGAAAAAAAAATGAGTGCTTAAGTGCTTATTATCCAATTTTTTGCCACTTCTATCTTAACACAAGAATTCACCTCTCTCCCCTCAATGATTATATTTAAAGGAAAGTGATTTATTTAAATTAAATGAAAAAGATACTCCATCTCTCAGGAATATTATATTTCCATTTCAAAAAGCAAACTTATCCAAGCCTAAGGATAACTAAGGGTCCTTCCTCCACAGACAAGACTTCCAATCCAGGGCGCATGGGTGGCTCAGTGGGTTAAAGCCTCTGCCTTCGGCTCAGGTCATGATCCCAGGGTCCTGGGATCGAGGCCCACATTGGGCTCTCTGCTCAGCAGGGAGCCTGCCTCCTCTCTCTCTGCCTGCCTCTCTGCCTATTTGTGATCTTTCTCTCTGTGTCAAAAAAACAAAAAAAAGACTTCCAATCCATTTCTAAGGCGTTTTATTTACTGTTACCAAAAGCAACCAGAATATTCATCCCTAGGGGTCACTTGTCACTTTATGAGAGGCTTCTGCATGTATATAGGGAGTACCCATAGAGAAACTTAGTAACCCACCGATCAATGTCCCACTGAAAACAGGAAACGTGCTATTTCCCAGATGTGCCACAACTGTCTGCGGCCAGACTGGGCACTCAGCGAGAGTTTTAGATATGAATGTCCAAGTCAGGACATGTCTTCGTGTATCTTGGCAGAGTATCCTCTAAGATGTGATTGTAATCACCATGAGATTCTATTTTGCATTGCAGGATAAAGGGATATGGACCTTGATATTACAAAATGAAAAGACTACTTTCCCTCTTTTACTTTTTTTTTTTAAGAGAGAGAGAGGTGGTTGGGTGAGGAGAGGAAGAGGATGAGAGAGAATCATAAGTGGCTTCACACCCACTGAAGAGCCTGACTTGTGACTTGAAGCTCAATCTCATGACCCTGAGATCATGACCTGAGCCAAAATCAAGAGTCGGACACTTAACCGACTGAGCCATCCAGACACCCCATGCCCTCTTTCACTTCTCAGCTAGCTCAGTTAGGTTATCACCTCTATCACTCTTATGAGCATTTGAGGTATATGTGTCAGCCCCCAGACAGGGCAGACATCACTCAGTGCTCTGCCACCTGTTTCCCCACCAACAGACCAAAATGGCCCCATCACAGGACATGGGCACTAATAATTCCAGGGGAAACCAAAGGGGATGATGAACCTCTAGATGATGAAGTCATTGTTAGGCAACTAGCTCTTGCCAAATGACTCCAAGGTCCACACCTAAGGACTCAACTCTTTGCTCTTGGGCAGATGTGCTTTTGCCACAGAAAATAACAAAAACTACTTATCTTGAATCCAATAGTGCTATATCCTGTAAAATTATATCAGAGCTTTTAATTTAGAAAGGCCAACTGTGTAATTTTTAAATTAATCCTTCAGATACTACACATTTCTTGAGCAGGTCTGAATGAATGCAAGAATAAGTAAACATGAATAGACATGTAGCTGCAGATAGTTAATATTTATTAGTTAACTAGTGACCTGGACAGGCTGAGCAGCAATCTTCAAGACTGCAAAGGAAAGCTACTAATTAACAGAACCCAAAACACTCCATTCTCTTCTGGAACAATGTGTCCATGGATATTTGCCTCACAGTTAGTTGGTGAGAGTTCCACGATGGCTCCTCCAATCATGTCTTTAAACTGTGCAGTTACAATATGCATACAATTTAATGATTAGTTCTCAGCATCTTGTGAACTAGGAGCTATTCCCAGAACGACTTAGTACAGTTTCCTCTAAAGTTCATACTAAAATAAGAAATAATTAGGCTCAGAAGTGTTTTACCTAAAACCTTGTGCCTCTACTTATCTAAAATGACAGTGTTAATTAGGCTTCTCATAAACTTCCCTGCCATACTTCGCTCTGAGGACCACACCTCAGATGTTCCCTCAGGGTCTGGCATGGTGCTGGAAACCCAGTGAGGCAAGAGCTGGTCCATCTGGAATTCCTTCAGATACGTAATTCACTTAGAGACATACAGTTCTTGTATGGTAGTGTAGCCAAAAGTGGTTTTTGCCCTAACCACATATCCAAGTCAATCTGCTGGGAGTTTAAAAAAAAAAAAAAAAAAAAAAGGTCTAAGCAAAGCTACAGCAAATGTTCTCTATGGACCGGGTGATGGCCTGTGAACTGTCACCAGAACATGGAGTGATATGCACAGAAGTTGAGAGTAAACACTGAGAAACTATTATAGAATCTGATGGAGTGGAGTAATGTTTTATCTATTAAATTTAATATTTTTAAAATGGGGCTTATATTTCACGTGTCACAATTTTCTGTTTCGTATTTATTACAGTTCATCTTCTAATAGTTGATTTTTCTTTCTTCTTCTAGTTCACATTTCCTACCTCTTTGCATACCTGCTAATTTTTTAATTGGACTGTGGAGAGTGTGCATTTCCACTGCCGGGTGCTGGCGTTAGACATTCCTTTACACAGCAGTCAACTTTGTTCTGAAATACAGGTATGTTACCACAGATCAGGTTGATCTTCTCAAGGTGTGCTTTTGGGCTGCCTCCAAGCAGAACTCACTGTGTTTGTTTCCCTTCTGTGAAAGGATCATACTGGGACTTTTATCCAATATCTGAAAACCATTGTTTCATATATTTTGCTGCTTTCCTAATCACTTAAGGTAGAAGGATAAATCGATCCCTTTTACTTCATTATAGCTAGAAATAGATGTCCTAGGACTTAACATCCTTCATTTTGGTATCCAGTAATTCACAGATAGTAATTTTACTGTATCTTATAAAAGTATTAATTTATAATGGAAGTGAACTTAAAAAATAAAGCAAAGCAAAACAACCAAAAAAGCCAAACAACTCGATTTAAAAATGAGTAAATGGCTCAAATAGACATTTCACCAAAGAAGATCCCCAAATGGCCAATGACCCCATGAAAAGATGCTCAAAATCACTAACCATTAGAAAAAATGTCAGTCGAAACCACAATAATATACCCACCTCATACTCATTGGGATGGCTACTATAAAAACAACACTGTGATGTCTACAATAGCCAAACTGTGGAAGGAGCTGAGATGCCCTTCAACAGATGAATGGATAAAGAGGATGTGGTCCATATATACAATGGAATATTACTCAGCCATCAGAAAGGATGAATACACACCATCTGCATCAACATGAATGGAACTGGAGGAGATTATGCTAAGTGAAATAAGTCAAGCAGAGAAAGACAATTATCATATGGTTTCACTTATTTGTGCAACATAAGGAATAGCATGGAGGACATTAGGAGAAGGAAGGGAAAAATGAAGGGGGGGAATTAGAGGGGGTGATGAACCATGAGAGATTATGCACTCTGGGAAACAAACTGAGGGNCAACATAAGGAATAGCATGGAGGACATTAGGAGAAGGAAGGGGAAAATGAAGTGGGGGAATTAGAGGGGGTGATGAACCATGAGAGATTATGCACTCTGGGAAACAAACTGAGGGTTTCAGAGGGGAGGTGTGCTGGGGGGGTGGGTTAGCCTTGTGATGGATATTAAGGAGCGCATGTACAACAGGGAGCACTGTTATATGCAACAATGAATCATGGAACACTCCACCAAAAGCTACTGATACTGCATGGTGACTAACACAACAACAACAACAACAACAACAACCACCAGAAGCCCCAGAAAATAATGTGCTTATTAGCAAGGGAAAATTGGAACCCCCATCCCTAACAGGAATGTGAAATAGTCCAGTCTACGGCCATACCACCCTGAACGCGCCCGATCTCGTCTGATCTCGGAAGCTAAGCAGGGTCGGGCCTGGTTAGTACTTGGATGGGAGNCATCCCTAACAGGAATGTGAAATAGTCCAGACTCTATAGAAAACTGTATGGTGGTTCCCCAAACAATTAAAAACAGAAATTAGCACATGATCCAACAATTTCACTGGATTGAAAGAATTGAAAGCCGTGACTCAAACAAATATTTGCACACCCGTATTCAAAGCAGTATTATTCACAATAGCTAAAAGGTAGAAGCAACTCAAGTGTCCACCGATGAATGAATGGAATGAAAAATGTAGTATATTCCATGCAATGGAATGTTATTCAGCTTTACAAGGAAGGGAATTCTGACATATGACATAGCTTGAATGAACCTTGAAGACATCATACTAAGTGAAATAAGCCACTCACAAAAGGACAAATACTGTATGATTCCACTTACACAAGGCACTTAGCCTAGTCAATCTGGGGGAGTCAAAAAGTAGAACTGGGGCTGCCAGAGGCTGGGGGAAGAGGAGAAGGGAGAATTATTGTTTAACAGGTGCAGAGTTTCCGTTTGGGCAAATGAAACATGTTTTAGAGATGGACAGGAGTGACAGTCATATAACAAGGTCCTTGAATGTACAGTGAATGTATTTGAATGTATGGTGTTTGTACTTCATGACCCTGAACTGTACACCTACAAATGACAAAAGGGTAAATTTCAAATGACGTGTCTTTTATTCCCAAAAAAGAATATTTAAAAGCAAAACAAAACAAAAAGCAACTGGATCCTTCTCTCAGGTAGCCTGAGAATCACTGATCTATAAAGGCTGAAGGTAGGAAAAGGCCTAAGTGAAGGGGAGTCTGATGAGTTTTCTACCCAAGATCAAAGATGACAAACAAGCTTTTCATGCCACACAGGGACCACCCAGCTAGGCAACCAGGAAGGTCTAAGTACGCCAGACCTATAGAACCTACCATGGTGGCTATTCTTCTATCATCTGTTTTCCTACTTAATTAGCGGTAAAATCTTTAGCAATGGTCTATGTGGTGGGCTTCACACACAATGAGGAAAGTAGGATTTGGGAGGTTGTATTGTCTTCTGCAGTGAGTCTGGGGGACAGACTTCAAGAAGTTGGGGGTGGGTGGTAGCAGCTGCTCTGAAGATAAACAAAGGCAATTAAGTCTCTGTGTTCTGAAGGGAGGAAGAAGAACAACAGTGGCCCAAGACATTATTCATCCTAAAAGGAGGATGTTATTAATAATATGTATAACATGCTCCCATTCCTACATATTAGGAAAATAAATATATATATTACATTAAGAAAGTGTATATATATATATATATATATATATATATATATATATATATATATATATAAAATATAAGAGAGANGAAATAAACCAAAATGTGAACATTGGTTGTATCTGTGTAATCAGGTCATGGACTTTTTACTCTCTCTGCAAGTTTTTTTCATCATCTGTTGTCTTCACAATGGGTAGGTAAAACTCTTTCACAATCTGGGCAAGAAAGCGATTTTTATTTAGAAATTAGAGAATGACTGAAGGGAGATGTTATGTGGCCCAGATTTGAGGTAACTTTAATTTTCTTTTTGGAGATTTATGTATAAATTAATCCATGTTTCAATACTTCTCATTCCACTTTTGTTTTTAACATTAGAGATCCAACCAGCAGTTTATGCATTAAGGTAACAACGCTCGCTGTTTTATGTGCTAGAAATGCATCTCATTCATCTAGGTCAGATAAGATTAGAGTAATTAAGGTCACTGGACTTTGTCATTTAACAAATCCTTAAATCCAACTCTAATCTCATTCATTAATGCCACAAACAAAGGGGTTAGTTGCTAACATACAGTGTGTCATACCCATCCAGACACAAATGTTATAATATTAAATGTTATTAATGTATCGCTTTGTATCTTTAGACAAGGGCTGATGTATTCACTACTCTAAGAGTTAGAGATTTATTAGTTCTGAAGAGCTTATCCCCCGGGTAACTCATTATCACTCGCACAAACACGGAATGTTCTGTGACAGGAGAATGTCTGAGGTGGAACAACCCAATTAATCAAGACGGGGCAGGCATGCGGTGGTTCTGCACCAGGAACACATGCTGTCAACTCCCGAATTGTCACCGTGCCACCCCGTGGCTGAGGCAATTTCCCCAGTGAGCACAGACTGGCTTCCAGCGCTGACAGGGGGGATCCTGCTGGCCTGTGGCCACATCGGACTCCTGCTCAGTCGCCTCGCTACAGCTCTGCCCAGGCCGGAAAGGACTACCACGTGGCTTTACGATTCTCCTGCACCAAACCTTTCACCATTTTAAAAAGGAGACAAACGAACTGATTTGAGTCTTAATGGATCTCTCTATCCCTCGCTCCCTCTCTGCAAACCCCCCCCTGCCCCTTTCCTTTCGCCAATTCTGACAAAGGTGCTAAGGAGGAGTTAAATTTCCTANCTGAGTCTTAATGGATCTCTCTATCCCTCGCTCCCTCTCTGCAAATCCCCCTGCCCCTTTCCTTTCGCCAATTCTGACAAAGGTGCTAAGGAGGAGTTAAATTTCCTAAAGGGTAGGCTCGAAAGGTCAGCCTCCAAATAAAAGTATTCTCTCAACATGTGGAAGCCTCTGCGGCCATTAAAAATGATGTTGCAGAAAGTTTTTGCAGACAGGGGAATGTGTTCACTTCATGCTGTTATTGTGAAAAGAGCGACTTATGGATATGACCCCATGAACACAGGGGACGATTCCAGTTTTGTAAACTAAAAGGATGCAGAGAGTCTCCATCTATTATAAAAGATGAGAAGGAGTAAAAGACCTAGTATTAACATTTGAGGGGGAGAGGAAAGCTTTGCTGGGTTGTGTTTCTTAGTTTGTTTGATGCCTATATACTTTCCTCCATTTTCCCAATTGCAAAGTAGAAATATGTCACTTTCTAAAAACTACAAAAGACTCCCCAAAATTTTACTTTTAGGGTTATTCTCTAAACCAGTGATAGGACAGATTCTATTTCTTGCTATCAATTCCAATGCAACAGCGATTTTCCTGTAAATCTTTATCTTGTCATGTTGGGATGAAGCTCAAATAGAAATTGTCCAAACCTGCCACCTTTTTCTCAAACTAAAATCTTACACATATATTGACCTTCTTTATCACAAAATCAGAAAACCCATCCAGAAGTGGGGGTGGGGGGGTGGGGAGNAGTTCTGATTTTTCTCAAAACTCTATGGGAAGATTTCATAAAGAGGCTGCCTTGGGCCAAGGGGTCATTTCCTTTGGGAATGCTTTCCTCTCTTCTCACCCTGCTATCAGGAAGGAAAAAAAAAAAGCCCTAACAAACAACAATTGGCATTCAAACTGTGCTCAGAGCTTTGAAAGTACTTTCACACATAGCAAGAAGGATGCAAAGAGAAACTCTTTCCTGAACAGTCCGATACCCTGCTGACAGACACGTCCCCACACCGAGTACATTGTAACTGGGGTCACAGGTGGCAGCACAGGGACTCGCAGAGGCTCGTGATAAGGGAGCTGACTCGTGGAGCTGCTGTCATGCCAGCCCCTGCTCACATCATCTTACATATGCCATGCAACCCTTACGGCAACGCTGGGAGGAAGGTAGCATTACTGTATCGGGGGTGAGCAAACCACAGCGCATGGGCCAAATCCGGCCCGTAGTTTGTGACGGTGAGGTGAATTAGGTTGTATTGGAACACAGCCACACCCATTTGTTTACTGTCTGTGGTCACTTTCCTATGACAACTGTGGCACTGCATAGTAGTTGCAACAGAGGTGCTTTTCCTACAATGCCTAAACTATTATTTGGCCCTTTACAGAATGTATTTGTCCCCCCTGATCTACTGATACCTATGAAGAAGGCTCAAGGCCCCTCAGCCACTGACCGGCAGGACCAAGACATAAACATGCATCTATATTACTTTAAGCCCACATGCTTTCCATTTCTCCAAACCAGAGCTGCAGGAGTAACACCCTAGCTTCCTCTGAAGCATATCATACAAGTGGTGCCTTACAATATGATAAAGAGGACACATGAAAAACTGTGCTATTATTTTTAAGACGCATTAAGAAACACAGTAACTGTTGGATTCCTTAAGGGAAAGAACACATCACTGTAAGTTATCTTTTGTTTTTCAACTTTTAACTCTACGATAAAAATTATAAGCCAGAAAAAAAAAAAACTAGTGGAATTTTACATGCAAAATTGACATTAGGTGGGGCGCCTGGGTGTCTCAGTGGGTTAAAGCCTCTGCCTTCATCTCAGGTCATGATCTCAGGGTCCTGGGATCGAGCCGCACATCGGGCTCTCTGCTTAGCAGGGAGCCTGCTTCCTCCTCTTTCTCTGCCTGCCTCTCTGCCTACTTGTGATCTCTGTCAAATAAATAAATCTTAAAAAAAAAATTGGCATTAGGTTTCATTGCATAGCTTTCACAGGAAAAAAGACCCTAAAAATAATGTGTTCCTTTAGTGTAATATGGTACCATCTGTCTGAACTTGCTAGCTTCTTCCCAGCCTAGATAGGAAGGGGTAAGAAAACAGGTGCCTAAAGTAAGAGTCTAACCTAGTCTTCATTTTTAGTATGGCTTTTGTTTTAAATGTCAGTTTCTCTTTCCAAAATGCTTTTGCTAACTTCTTAACCACTCAATTAGCTGGGGCGTAGAACTTTGCAGAGACTTTCTGTAGGGGCTTGATGGGAGAAACTACTAACTCTTACGTGCTCATACTACCACTGGTGACACAAAGGTGCGAGGCATGAAAAACAGAGACCAGAGAAGGGTGGGAGGCTGGTGACTTTCTCTCTGGCAGCAGCAAATGTAGGAAAGGAAGCATCTCCCCAAGACCTCGTCTTTCTTAGAGTCCAGCTGAATGGAGGGAAAGTAAAGAAATACCTAGAGGACTGTCCTGGGCATGTCCTCACGTGTGGTGGGAAGGGTCTTGTTCATCTTGCTTCTTCCTAAGAATCATCAAGGAATATGGCCTGACTCTGGGAAAAGGCAATTCCCCCAATGTTTACAAGAATGGATGGAGATTCAACCATCTTCTGGAAGAAGCTAGCAGGGGGAGAATGAATATAGAGGGTGACAAGTGATATCCTTTGCCTGGAAAAAAAAAGGAGGGATATGAAAACAAGGGGCTAGAAATAAGAAGAGTGAAATAATCTGAAGCCCATAAAATCTTAAATGAGAGCTCGCAGAGGAAGCTACAATCATACAAGGAAAGTAAGAGCCTCGTTGCCATTCTAACTTTATATTATGAAGAGTCAGCAAGAGAATGTAAGGGGAAAGAGTTTCCCTTCAATGTCCTTTAAATAGCCATACTGAAGTAAAACTGACATACATTAACCTTTCCATATTTAAAACATAGTTTGATAGCTCCGACTTTATGTTAACATGGATGGAACCAGCACCGCAATCAGGATAGTGAAGTATCTGTCACCACCAGGAGCTGATTCAAACCCTCCCTTCCAGTTCTTCATTCCCACCTCCAGGCGACCATCCATCTGGCAGACAGTCTGCATTCTCTAAATGTTAACATAAATGGAACATATCATTTTTATCTGGCTTTTTACACTCAGCATATTTTGAGATTCATCCATAGTATATTTTATAATGTAGCTTTATGTCTTCTTATTGCTGAGTAATATTCTACCATACAGATAAGCCACAGCTCACTTATCTGACCTACTAATGGGCATTTCAGTCATTTCCAGTTTGGGCTATAATCGTTCGTGTTCAAATCTCTATAGGACACACTTTCATTTCTCTTGGGTAAACCCTTACAAGTTGAGAGGATGGAGCAAATGGTATATGTTCATTTAAATTTTGAAGAAACCATTAACTTTTCCAAAGCAGTAATACATTTTACATTCTCATCAGTAGTGAATGAGAATCCAGTTGCTTCACATCTTTACCAACACTTGGTATGGTTAGTCTTTTTAAATCTAGTCATTCTAATAGGTGTGTATGGGTATTATCTTGTGTTTTCAATTTACATTTCCCTAGCAACAAATGATGTTGAGTATCTTTTTCATGTGCTTATGTGCCTTCTCTATACCTCTTTTGGTAAAGGGTCTGTTCAGATCTTTGGCCCACTGTTTAGTGAGGTCCTTCATTTCCTTGTTATTGCATTTTGTAAGTGCTTTAAGTATTCTGCATATAAGTCCTTTATCAGATACAGATTTGTACATATTTCCTCCCAGTGTGTGATTTGTTTTTCATTCTTTTAACAGTGTCTTCCAAGAGCATAAGTTTTTCATTTTAATGAAGTCCAACTTACCAGTTTCTTCTTTTAAGGACTGTGTTTTTATGTCACAGCTAAGAAATCTCTAACTCAAAGTCACAAGGGTTTCCACTTGTGTTTTCTTCTAGACGTTTTATAATCTTAGGTTTTGTGGTTAAGTCTGTGATCCATTTTGAGTTTCTATTTGCATATGGTGTGAGCTGTGGATTGAATTTATTTATCTCTTTGTATATGAATAGCCAATTTTTGAAAAGGCTACTCTTTACATTAAATTGTCATTACACTTCGTGAAAAATCAGCTCTCCATATATATGGTGGGTCTATTTCCATGCTCTCTGTCCTGTTCCATTATCTAGCATTTGTCAATCTTTATACCAATAACTCCACGCTTTAATTACCATATCTTTATATTAAGTCTTAAAATGTGATTGTGTTAGTCTCTCAACTTTGTGCTTTTCGTCAAAGTTGTTTTGTCTATGTTACATCCTTTGCATTTACTGTGAGTTTTTTTAGTATAGTTGACACACTGTTACATTGCTTCATGTGTAACATAGTGATTTGACGACTTTATGTTATGCTATGCTTACCCCAAGTATAGCTACCATCTGTTACCATACAACACTACTACAATACCATCAACCATATTCTCTGTGCTGTACCTTTCATGTCCATGACTTATTCTATAACTGGAAGCCTGTATCTCTCACTCTCCTTCACTCATTTTAACTATCCCCACTCATTTCCCTCCCCTCTGGCAATCATCAGATTGTTCTCTGAATTTACAGGTCTGATTCTGCTTTTCATTTCTTTGCTTATTCATTTGTTTTGTTTTTTAGATTCCAAATATACGTGAAATCATATGACATTTGTCTTTCTCTGACTGACTGACTTCACAAAGCACAATATACTCCAGGTCCATCCACTTTGTAATAAATGGGAAGATCTCATCCTTTTCTATGGCTGAGAAATAGTGCATTGTATATAAGTCCCACATCTTCTTTATCCATTTATCTATTGATAGACACTTGGGCTACTTCTATATTTTGGCTATTGCAAATAATGCTGCCATAAATATAGGGGTGCAAATATCTTTTCTTTGAATTAGTGTTTTTGTTTCCTTTGGGTAAATTGTCCAGTAGTGAAATTACTGGGTCATAAGGCATTTCTATTTTTAACTTTTTGAGGAACCTCCATACTACTTTCCACAGAGGCTACACCAATTTACCTTTCCACAAACAGTGTACCAGGGTTCCCTCTTCTCCATATCCTAACCGTGCTTTCTATTTTATCTTTTTGATTCTAGCCATTCTGACAGGTATAAGCTAATATTTCATTGCAGTTTTGATTTCCATTTCCATGATGATTAGTAATGTTGAGACTTTTCAAGTGTCTATCGGCCATCTGTATGTCTTCCTTAGAAAAATGTCTAGTCAAGTCCTCTGACAATTTTTAAATCAGATTATTTGGGGTTCTTTTTTTTTTTGGTGTTATGTTGCATAAATTCTTCATACATTCTGGATATTAACCCCTTATCAGATATATCATTTGTAAATGTCTTCTTCTATTCATTAGGTTGCCCTTTCACTTTGTTGATGGTTTCCTTCAGAGTGCAAAAGCTTTTTATTTTGGGGTAATCCCAGTAGCTTATTTTTGCTTTTGTTTCCCTTGCCTGAGAAGACAGCTATAAAAATGTTCCTATGGCCAATGTCAAAGAAATTACTGCCTGTGTTCTCTTCCAGGAGTTTTATAGTTTCAGTTCTCACATTTAGGTCCTTAATCCATTTTGAATTTATTTTTGTGTATGGTGTATGAACGTGGTCCAGTTTCATTCTTTTGCATGTGGCTATCCAGTTTTCCCAATACAATTAATCAGAGACTATATTTTTCCCATTGTATATTCTTACCTATGTCATAAATAAATTACCCGTAAAAGCGTGGGTCTAGGCTCTTCTTTTGTATATGTGAGTTTTAGAATTAGCTTGCTAGCTACTGAGATTGTGATCAGGATTGCACTACAACTCCAGATCAATTTGGGAACAACAAATATCTTAACAATACTGAGTAGTTTACTCATGAATGTGATGTATCTCTCCATCTACTTAAATGTCCTTTAACTTTTCTCAGAATAGTGTTACAGTTTTCAGTATGCAGGTCTTTCTCATCTTTTGTTAGATTTATCCCTAAGTGTTTCATTTTCCGATGCTATTTATTTAAGTATTTTACTTAAATTTCTAATTGTTCCTTGCTAGTCTATAGAAATATAATAGAATTTTTTTTTTTTTTAGATTTTATTTATTTATTTCACAGAGGGAGAGAGATCACAAGGAGGCAGAGAGACAGGCAGAGAGAGAGAGAGGGGAAAGCAGGCTCCCCTCTGAGCAGGGAGCCTGATGCGGGCCTCGATCCCAGGACCCTGAGATCATGACCTGAGCCGAAAGCAGAGGCTTTAACCCACTGAGCCACCCAGGCGCCCTAATAGAATGTTTTATATTGCTCTTATATCTTGCAAACTTTTTTTTTTAAGATTTTATTTATTTGAGAGAGTGAGCTAGCGAGAGAGCATGGACAGGGGGAGGAGCAGAGGGAGGAGCAGAGGGAGAGGGAGAAGCATACTCTCTGCTGAGCAGGGAGCCCAAGGTGGCTCTTGATCCTGGGACTTCAAGATCATGAGCCAAAGGCAGATACCTAACCAACTGAGCTACTCAGGCGCCCCAGATCCCACAACCTTTCTAAACTTGTTAGTCCTAGCAGCTTTTCTTTTCATTTGAAATCTATCTGCTTTTCTAGATAGTTTCTCATGTTATCTGTGAATACTGACAGTTTTCCTTCTTCCTTTTTAATCTGGATGATTTTATTCATTCATTAATTCATGCATTCACTCACTGATTTCCGGTCTTATTGCATTGTTTAGAACCTCCAGTAAAATGTGTAATGGAAAGATGAAAAGACATCCTTGATGTTTTCCTGATTTTATTCCCATAGATTATTTTTAAAAGCATTTTTTTTAAGTAGAAAGAAGGAAAATATAAGCAGGTTAATACCATTTAAGTGAAGAGTTAAGAGGGAAAAACTATGGCAAGGGAAGAACCAGCATATGGTGGCTGTGTTTCAGTACCCAGGGACCTGTGGACAGGTCAGGCACTGTTTTAGTCTTGGGAGAATCTGATGAAGGTAAATAGCACTTGTAATCTCCATAGCTAGACATCAGTGCAGGGAAGCTGGAACACAGACGACCACAACCTGACAGCACTAGTAATCAGGGATCTGTCCCTCCTATGCACTCCACATCATAATGGTGGAAACCACATTTTAATACATGCTAATAACTTATTTATCAGTCAGTAAGATTGAAAATATACCTCAAATGAAATATATACTTCATTATAATTTCTAGGTTGCTAGGACCTGACCCAGCTTATGGACATGATTAAGTAAAAATACATCTTTATAAAGTGACCCAAAAGAAAGCAAACTTATCCAAGCTCCAAGGCAGCATGAACTTATTTGTCAGCAAAGCTTGATTATTGATGGGCTCTTCCCAGTGTTTTGTATGATAGTATCCCATGAAAAACAAGTTGAGTTTAAAATAATTCTGCTTGGAAGTGAATAATAACTCCTCAAAATAGAGGCAAAGCCTCATGTGCATTGCTGGGATTTACTGCATGTATCTCTTTGTATTATGATATGTGAATTCAATCATCAGCTTACAGGCATGTATTCAAGTAAGCCTGGTAATAAAAAGAGCACTCAACCAGGAGTCAGGAGCTTTGTATTCTAAGTTCATCAGACTTTTTAAAAAATCTATGGAACAAATACAGAGAAGCATATTTGGGCAGTGGGAAAGAACACTGGAGTCACTCAAGTTAAGAGAGAGAGAATGTCTCTAAGAAGAGGTCACAGCTATATGGAAGAGTCACAGAAGTGAGATCTGAGAGCTAGAGCAGGGCCAAGGAACCTGGGCTCTATAGTAAGAGAGACCTAGGTTTCCATCCTGGCCTTAGTACTTACTTTCCTGTTGGATTCAATTAGATTCTTTAATTCTCTTGCATTTGCCTCTCATTCTTTAAGTTAGGATCACGGCAGTGCCTGCTACACAGGTGTTTTGTGTGGCTTAAATGATGCCATGAAAATGTGCAAACTCTTATAAATATTCCTGGAATATAAGATTGCTGTGGCTGTAAATCCAGGCTAGAATCACAAGGTGCCAGTCTGAAGACTAGTGAGGTGAAACAGGGGAGGTGATGTTCATGCAGATGCATGGTAGTAACAGAAGAAGTGACAAATAGTATTTTGAAGACAGAAGCATGAGGTTATTAGGAAGAAGGAAGAATTGGATGTAGGGTGGAAGAGAAAGTGAAAAATCAGTATGACACTGAGGTTTTCAGGCCGAGTAACGGGAAGGCTGAACCTGCCATCAATGAGACAGAACACAGACTTGAGGGCCGGATCAGGAGTTCAACTTGAGGCATGTTACACTGGAGATGTCTACTAGCCACAAGTATCCATTTCTGTGATTCTCAAATGAAATAAAGTATATAATTTGTACAAATCTATAGAAGAAAGAAACAGATGGGGTAGGTTGTTCAGAGAGAATTTGCCTGCAGGGAATATACCTTCAGGCCAGAAAATGTGAGGTCACTACTTTCATCCTGTTGTCTATTAACCTGATTTCTCTATTGTCACTGTTTACATTTAAAAGCATTTAAACGTTATATGAAGTTACAGGACTCCCAAATTTTCTATTTTGCCTATTACATTTCATCTAAAATGTATATTCCATCCTTAGTTCCAAATATGAAAGATGCAATAGTGAAGTTTGGCTGTCATCTGGCTGGTGACAAGGGGAATCCTGGACCGCTTGACAGCTTACCATCCTCCCACCTCATTCAAGCCATCACTACAAATACCGTCACATAGTTGCCTTACATCTGGACTAAGCCAGGCACAACATAAAAACACCATTTCCTCTCTTCTACCCTCTCCCCATACCGTGTTGTTCTTTAAACACTTCCTGTGCCTCCTCTCACCATACCCCCCTCATATGTTATATTGGGTCTATCACGGGACAGGGTCCCACTGAGCCATCTGTGGAGAGGCCTACTGGGCGCCATGTTCTCGAGATGCGCTGCAGGTGCTCATCAAGAAGGAAGCCCTGAAAAGTACGGGAGATGAGGCAAACCCATTGTATCGGCCACACAAGTTATCTGAAAAAGTGACCAGTCGCCTGGAGTTTCCTGACCACTACTGAGGACTTCCAACCTGGGCAAGGAGAAACAGGTATGGTGATCTTTATGGCACTTTCCCACAGAAGTGCTGATAACAAATTGCCGCTGAGCCTTGTTCTCTTGGAGGCAGCAGATGTTTGTGTTTGTGATTCATATCATCAAGAATCAAGGAGATGCCTTTCTGCCCCTCTGTTCTCACGTCCTTTTCCTATAAACCATTTTTCTGAAAGGAAGATGGAAGGCGCTGGAGAGCTACCCAGGGGAGCTATAACAACACTGCTTTATTTCCCCTCACTGTTCACTTGTTTAAATATACCAAGTCACCTCAAAAATCAATTTCTGACTTGTAACTTACCAAAAAAAAAATGTTTTTGATGTTGTTCGTAAGATACATGGACTGAAGAAAGTGAAAAAAGTCCTAACCAAGTTTATCCTGAGATTCAGAAGAATGAGAAAATATGGTTCTCAGCTGAAAAGCCACACTGTTCTTTTGAAATCTAGTTAGGGTGCAGGAAGACATCAATACTTTGCTTCCGTGCCTTAGGACTTAGAAGAGATATATTGGGCTCTATGATTTAACGGCCAAATTCGACATTCATATCCATCTGGACATTTTCAGAAGGATCCTTGAGCCAGTGAGAATTGGCAGTTGGCTGTATAATCACACCTGCATATGGCACAGGAGGTTTTTAATGGGCAACAGTCAGAGCAAGAAAGTACCGCATGATAAGCATTCATTGAGAACCCGCACTTAAACATGTTTGCACATGTGAGTAATTATATTTTAGAGCTCCTCGTTAACAAGACTTTGTTCTTTCTTTCCTACAAATCAAATTAGTTGGGGACATAGTTCATTTTGAAATTGTTTGGAAAATGTTTTGGTGTTCTAAATTTCCTTCGTACCAAACTTTTGCAAAGTTAAAAGGCAAGCCACAAACCTCCACAACCAGTGAAAGCAAGACGCATTAAACCAAAAACAAATTAAACATGATAAACACATACTAAATAGGAAGGAGAGTGTAAATAAAGCTTATGTCTCTAAGTATGCTAACCTCCATGTAGGATTTAGGTCCAACTCACTGTAGAGGAAGATAATCTTTAATCATTATATAACTGCAAAACCTGGCTTCACAAAGATCATATTTGTCTTGGTCCATTTTAGGCTGCCAGGTCTCTCCTCCCATCTCCCTTGTAAATGCGGGTCTAATTGCAATATCCCAGCACCATCTGGGAGTGAAGCTGATGTGTTCTGGGGGCTACTCTTTGAGATGATTTTCAAAGAAAGATCAAAGGTAATGGGGAAGGAAGTCTCCTTATTCGGAGCCCAAGTAGGAAACTGTCATGACCCACCTATTCTGGAACACAGAGCCCAGTTTGGGAAAGGCAATGAGATAATCTACAAAAAAGCACTTGAGACGGTCTTATTATGGATGGCCCACTGACCCTAGCTTCTCCACTTCTTTAGAATAAAAGTCACTGTGTGAAAATCCCATGAAGAACGGCCATTCATCCCTATGTAGGAGATTCCATCTAAATAGCTTTTGTGAAATGGTTTAATAACTTCCAACCACCAATCTAGAAGGAAACATCTAAGAACACTTGGAAAATTCTAAATTATATATAAAACACAGGGTAGGGGCCTATAGGCAACTTCTATCTTCTATGTGCAGGGAATCTGTGGCAAGTTTGGTCATGCTGGGCATTTCCTCTTCCACACCCTCCCCTTTTCCTGCTTCCTATCTTCCCATCTGTCTCCTGGCTGAACCATCAGTTTCTGACACAAAAAGAAATTATGATCCTTTGTGTGTAGAAAATACTCTTGAAAAATCAGAGCTGCCTAATATAACAAAAAAATATGGTCATCACAAATATCATTTAAAAATAAAATTGTGTTGCTTACTAAACTTGGCTCTCTTTCTTTGGTAGATGTAAAGCAGATCTATGAATTTATAGGATAAGACTCATGTTTGCTTTTGACTCCTAAAATAAATGGAAAAAAATTATTTCATATTTCTTAGCCAGTCAATAAAGGAATCGCTCTTGCCTTTCCAAATGGGAAGGGCTTTTCAGACTTAGATGGGGCAAGTGTCAGTACATAAGGTTGTCTATTTATCACAAATATGACTTGAACACTCAACTTGGGAGGGATGCATACTGTGGGAAGGGTGGGGATAACATTTAGAAAGAGAGCTGCTCCTAATGAGGATAGTAAGTTTGGACTGCACAGTAGTTTTCTTATGACTAATTTTTGTTTCTGATGGACAAAAATCAAATTTTTAAATGGAAAGAAAAAGGCTCATATTACACAAAACATAGCTCAATTCAGGCACTATCAATGACGAATTCAGACCTTACAGAGATGGACCAGTGAGAATTCACTAACAGATAATTCACTAACAGATAACAGGAAACCATTCAAGCTGTTTTAAGTGGTAAAGGATTTAAAAGGAATTAAATGTTTACAAATGGCTAAGCTGACTTTTGCTTAGATGATTTGTGGAATAACACTGAAAAAGCTGCTCAGCAGGACAACTATCCTCCATCTTCACGAGATGCCTAAGGAAATCAAGGAGCTTCTGTTCCCACTGCAGGCTCTAGATCTATTGCACCTCTGCTCAGCTCAACTCCAGTAAAATGGATCCCCTACCTCTTGATGTCTAGGAAACTAGGGATGAACAGTGGGGACCATTAACTGCTTCCAGAGCAAAACTATAACTGCTTAGTAACACAGAGTCAGACTGCTTCATGAATGCCTTTGGATCATGCCCAGATATGAATTACTTGGTGGAAGTTAGGTCATCTGAAAACATAAAATAGTTGCAAAATAGAATATTTAGTTCCCCAGTCTCTAGCATGACATAAGGCCATGGTTCTCATACTTTGCTGCATGTGAGAACTATGTGGGGGAGCTTTAAGAATCCAAACACCCAGGCTATATCTCATATAAAGTCAATTTAAATCTCTGGGGCTTCATATTTTGGGGGGAGGGATTCCGATGCACAGCCTGTGTTGAACCAGACACAAGGCGTGACTTCTCAAACATCCCTGTACATATAAGTATCCTGGGTATTTTGTAAAAATGCAGAATCTGCTTCAGTTGGTCAGGGTTGGGGTCCAAGATTTGGCATTTTCACAAGTCCTCTGGGGATGCTAATGCTTCTGCCCAAGATCCTGTGAGAAGCAGAGCAGTACTGCAGCAGCCCTTAAAGGTTAGTGCACATTGGAATTGCCAGAGAGTTTGTTACAACACACATGGCCAGGAGTTTACAATTCAGTAGGTCTGAAATGGGGCCAGAGATTCTGAATTCCTACCAAGTTCTTGGGTGATGATACCAAAGCTGCTGTTCAGGAGACCACAGTGCCACAGATACCACTGAGGGAGCCGATCACACTATCTGTAACAGATGGCCACCACGTGGAGTTTCTAATGAATTCAAAGAGTTTATATTCCATTTGGATCCAACTGATTGAGAGGGACTCAGAGGACAAAGTGAAATGCAATTACTTACACCAAATCCAGTTGCCTTTATCTGTCTTCCTTCCATACATGGAATTCTCGGTGAGTTAGCTGGGGCGACCTCACAGGAACATGTAGCTGGATGGCAGACACAAGGATAAGAAAAGAGAGAATATCGTTTTATAGATCTCAGTAAACAGACGGGGCTGTGTATCTCCACATCTCCTTCTTGGAAAATCAAGGAAGAATATCTAAATGTTAGATGTAGGGCAGAGGGAAACAATCGACAGCTCAGGTGGTTCCCATGGAAGAGGTCCTCGAGTGACATCCAGCTTACTGCTAGTTCACTAGACACATATCAAACGTGGGGGTTGGGGGATTGTGTCTTCACTGCGATGCAGTCTGGGGGTTAAATTTTATCTCTGGAGGGAATGCATCATCAGCCAATAGCTTTTAAAAGCAGCCTTATCATAAGCTAAGGCAATAACAGTCTTCAAACAGTGTGTTTATAACTTACCATATCAGATAGAATTTCACTCAAAATCATCGTTTGGGGTCATTACTTACACTTTATTAGGATATCTCCTATCTCCCCATATTCACTCCTTCTAATCCACATTCACAGGGTATTTGTGAACTTATAAAATGGAGGCTCAGTATCTCACTCATGGTCATCACATGAGCCAAATGAACCTGAAAATATCAAGACCTCCATGTATTGAGGAATGAAGACAGCTAAGCACCTGGACTTAAACGCAATACCCTCCATCATAAGAGGAGGAAAAACTCCATAAGAGAGTTTGGCTGATAGTTTCTGACTTTTTTCTTGAGTTTCATCTCAAAGTAAATTACAATATTGACCACTTGCCCCACTGGTTCAAAGCATGTTCTCAGACACTAGTAGAGAATCTGTCAAAACTACTGAAACACATGGTTTACTCCTAAGCCTTGGAAATGCAAAGATATATATGAGAGTGAGCTGATTTTACTCATTTTTACATTTCTGACATCAAAAAAGAGGGTTTTCTTTTTCCCTCACAGCAACCGATTCTCTGATTCTCCAGACACCAACTGGGTGTCCAACAATTCAATTAAATCCTGACACTAACTACTCAGAGTTAGCACAGACCCCACATGTTAAGGGCTCAGTCCCAAAAGAGTGTGCTCCTACTTCAGATGCCAGCCACACATCCCAGGACTTCCATGTTTCAGATCAAACAGTTATAAACTGGGATTTCCCACAACCTCTTCCCTCAGGTTCAGTAATTTGCTAGTATGGTTTACAGAACTCAGGAACATACTTTGCTTACATTTACCAGTTTTTTGTTTTTTGGTTTTTTTTATAAAGGGTACAACTCAGGAAGAGCCAAGTGGAAGAGATTTCACGGGGCAAGGCACGGAGGAGGGTGTGCAGAGCTTCTACACCCTCTTCACCTGTGCCATCCTCCAGCACATCCATGTGCTCATCAACCATGAAGCTCCCCAAATCTCATCACTGACGGGTTTTTGAAAAGCTTCCCTTACATAGGCATGATTGATTAAATCATTGGCCACTGGTGACTGACTCAATCTACCCTCCTCAGAACAAAAGATGCTCTCATCACCTTTATCACTTAGGAAATTTCAAGGGCTTTAGGAGTTCTGTGCCAGAAACTGGTAACAAAGATCAAATATCTTACTATGCTATCATAAGGGTGTAGAGACCTTGAAAGTCTTACAACCAAGCTGTGGAGATAAGACATGGGACAGAACATAACTAACAATACAACAAAGCATCATCTTTGAGAGTTACAGATTCAAAGTGTTACAGGCATTCAGAAAAGACAGGGTTCAGTGACCAAGGGCAAGGAAAGCCTGGTCCAACACAACCTCCACGGTGGCTGTGGAGGTTTCTACGCTTACTCCATGTCAGGAGAGGCACAGCCACACAGAAAGAAAACCCCTGAAGCTTAGTTAGTTTGGTTTGGTTTGGTTTGATCTGAGGAACAGTAGGGAAAAGGAGAGAGTGAACTTAGGAATGGAAGGTGGGGGAGGGGGTGGAACTTAAGAAATAGATGAGTGACACTGGGAGGTACTGGCTTGCCTTCCTAGTCCCAGTGAACACTCACCTATAACACCCCTAGAGGACCCCCAGCCTACACTTTGGCACCAGTACAGAGATAACACAGAAGTGATAGTGTTGGGGAAGGCAGCAGGAGGGAAAATGATGCAAGAGCATTCTGCACACCACACTCTGTGTGGGATGTGAGGGGGCCCAAGAAATCATTGGTTCTCCATAAGGAGATGGTGACGTTCTGAGAGAAACCATAGAATGGCAAAGGTTCAGGGAAGGATGGAAGATGCCTCTGTGGGCAAGGAAACCCACAGGCTCCAAGACCATGAGTGTTGAAAGAACACTTCAAAAAGCCAAAGGGGCTTTTTGAAGCCCCTCAGCAGGAACCCAACCAATGAGTTGACCAGTCTGTCCACTCCTGCTGCAGAGGCCAGCAAAAGTCCAAAGGTCATAGCAAAAGTTTTGTTAGGGCAGATAACTTAAAGAAGATCAGAGAAAAATATAGGCATATTCTATTATTCTAAGAGAAAATATAGTTGGGTGTTTGGATATGGGATTCATATAAAAATAAAAACTGAAGTCATACTAACAAAAGAAATCTCAGAGGAGTAGGATAATAGGAGCCACTCAAATGGGAAGAAGGACCGTGGCTGTTAAAGATGGAGAGATGACCATGATTAAGTTTTCACCTCTCTGTTTTGCTGTAGAAAGGGATGCTCAAGGGAGGGACAGCATTTGGTGATTTATAAAAGATGTTGCTGAAAGAGATTTCTAATGCTACCCAAAACCTGTTGCCAATTCACTATTCACACATCAGATGCTGAGAGTTGTGTTATCGACACCATGTGGCAAGAAAATTCCATTAAAAATATTCTGAATTTTGTCACTGTATCATCCATTAACAATTATTAAAGAAAGACAGCAGAGCGGCTTCAGATGGAGACAAATGCACACACTGCAAACAAGGAAGAAGAGAGCTTTATGAAAAAGTGAGTCGTCAACAAGGCTGAATCCACTGAAGCCTGAAGTCTAAGCTAAGGCCTTGACAGAGGTGAAAGAATCCAGTATAAAAAATGGGGAGTGGAGAAGAAAAAAAGGAAGAAGACGTTTCTACTCCTAGGAGAAATTTTTCAATAAAAAAGAAAGATGGTGTATTTCAAAGGTTTTACAGAAGAGTTTTTGAATCATCCATCATTTACTATCTTTTTTGGAGATTCCTACTAAGTTAGGAAAATCTGCTCCCTATTTACAGACAGAGAGGAAAGGACTTGTAGGAAAAATGATGAAGGATACAAGAGAAAGAGGGGTATGCAAAGAGCAGTGGAGCCGCAGGAAAGAAGGAAGGGCTCATGAGGTGGGGAGGGATGCTGGGGCTCTTCTCTAAAAGATCAGAAGTGGGACAGCATGAGGAAGTCCAGACCACAAACTGTGAACAGAGTAAGGACACGGTCATTGCTCACAGCATGGTTTCTCAACCTTAGCACTGTGAGCATGTTGGGCTAAATGATTCTTTGTTGTGCGGCTGGCTTGTGCAGGGTGTTTAGTGGGATCCCTGACCTCTGCCTGTTGGATACAAGTAGCTGGTGTGACAATAAAAATGTCTCCAGACATTACCAAGCATCTTCTGAGGAAGACAGGCAAAATCCCCTCGGTGGACAAGCACTGGGTTAGAGAGACTGAGTGGTGGCACCAAGGTGAGGAAGCTGCTCACATGTCCCAGAGGCCTCAAACCTCCAAGAGGTGAGTCCACACAGGAGAAAGAGGAATGTGTGTGTGCAGGACACTGGTATAAACACTGGGGCCTGGGTTACAGGGATGGAGAAGGGGTTAAGTCCCATTAGAAAACTCCCTCTGTCTCTTCAGCTATCTCAAAGCAGCTATATCAAACCATGGCCTGGTTAGAACAATTCACTACCCTTCTGGAGAGGAGGCCTTAAATCTCACAAAACCCCCAACACTGTTACATATGCTGCGGTAGGTGAGCTTTAGAGGGGACACATCCCTGCTCCTGTAAAATCACACAGTGATTTGTATTTGTAGGTTCAAAAGCCTTGCAGAAAGTTTATACTAAATTATTGCAGCTGCTGACTTTTAAAACTGCACATGAAAAGGCCACAGGAGGCACATCCTGCCACACAGTGGGTCGACATAGCCTCTTCAAAACCCCAGGGCCACCGTGTCACATGCCATGGGATGGGGAGTGTGGTCGCCAGGCCCAGGGCCCAAGTATGCTTAGTCTCCATGTTCTCAAGGAAGTTCTGTGGGATAAAGATGGGAAGACATAAACAAACTAGAGATTCTAGAAACCCTGGCTTCTGAATTACAATTAAAAGAACAATAAGTTTGCCACTGGCAAGTGGAAGCTCAGGGAAGTGGATTGCTTTGTGGCAAGGAGCTGTCTCCCTCAAACTCTCCTCATCTCTAGCACCCGTTGCCACAACATGACTGGAAGCAGGGAGTAATGGGCACAGTTTTTCTTCACATAGTAGGTGACTACAGAAGCAAAGCTACAGATACTTTCCCTGCCTCAGTGACACATAGAATAGGATTAAGAATCTTATCCTGGCCCTGGATATAGCCATCCATGTCGGTGTCTAGTTAGAAATACACTCAGACACTGCTCATCAAGCCAGTGACACAAGATGGGTAACATGCCCTGAGAAAGTGGAGGACAAGAGTAGAATCGCCCCTGTCTTGCCTAGTGATACATGTGATGTCACCAAAGTCAGAGATGCACTGGTCTACAGAATTAGTGAAGCATCAGTCTGCTCACCCTACTGATACCCTTCATCTTTTCAGATGCATTATTTACTTTCATGGAGACATTGACTAAATCGTCACCTCCTATCAGCTGTGTGTAAAATTCAGAGATGAAGAAGCCAGCCTTCTAGTGATGTCCCCTGTCACAGGTCTTTTGACCTCATCATATCTCAGTAGGCTTCCTTCTGAACAAGGCAGAAAAACAGTGCACTGCCTGCTTCATAGGGATATTTTGAAATTTAATCACTAAATGCTTGTTAGAGATCTCCAGGAAGCCTTTTGATGAAACAAATTCTCTGACTACAAAGTACTGTTTAATATGGAGGTACAGCCTGGAGGCACTGAAGTCTCCAACAAGGCCTAGCTCCTTTTTAATGCAAATTAAGCACCACTTTAATCTACCTGGCAAATTACTGTGCTCTCAGCAAGGTTTAGTCAGGGGCTCTGTGGGTATCCTTGCTACCTCCTCCCAATTCCTCTCTACTTTTCACTGCAGTTGTTTCAGTGTGTTCCTGTCAGAAAATCCTACAGGTATCATCTCACATTAATGACCTTCTTGACATCTGTGTGTTGCTATTCTGGTGGGGTAAGACTGTGTTGTGTGACTTAGTGTGACTGAACTAACTGACGTTATCACTGTTGTACCCACCATCATCTTCTTGCCATAAAGCCCTGAGGAAATGTACCTAGAGGTTTGGCTGTGTGGAGTTGAAAGGTGGTAGAGAAAGTTATCAAGTCACAACTATCTGAAAGCGCTGAGTCATTTAGAAGCTAAGAGGAGAGGACCAGACAGAGAGGTAGCAGGAAGTTGGAAAGCAACTGGTGGAAATTCAGCCAAAGGACCTCCTTCTCCTTGAAATCATTTGCATTTCGCACTGATGGTCTTAAGAGAGAGAAGGCAAATATTGGAGATAGGATTAAAGCAGAACTTTCCAAGAGATGTGCAGACAATGGCTTACAGGGTGTGCAAAAATGCCTAGATACTGGTATCCAGACAAAATTATTCTCCTCAGCCAATGGAACAGTCTCCTGGCCTAGGATCCCTACGCATGTCCCAACATCTGGAAGCCTAATCAGGGGCTACAAATTCCCTCCAGTTTAAACAATGTATAGAAAAACATCATTTTTTCATGTGGTCCATGATGAAAACACTAGGCACAAGTGGACTAATGACCTTCCATAGCTTCCTCTGTTTTTACTGCTTCCTTTCTCACCTTTCAGGTTAATCTCCTGCAGGATCCACCTGGATGTTGTGAAAAATGCCTTGTAGTGGTTCAAATCCTTCCAAAATTTCCCATTATTCTCAGGATAAATCCCCTAATATGGCTAGAAAAACCTTCATGATCCTCCTCTCTGTACACGTTAGCCCATATATCTCACCATTTCCCACTTCATTCAAGCTAAACTGTTTTCAGTTCTTCCAACATGTCATGAAGAGTCTCAATTCCAGGTTTTTACACATGATACTCCCTCTCTGTGGAACACTATTGCCCACGCCCAACACACACATCCATAGACACACACACGGGCAATTTGTACTTGTTACAAGGGAAACAATCCTATCTGTTTTGCTTAATATTAGCATCCAATGCCTACTACATTGTTGCCCATATAGCAGTCCCTGTGAGATGAGTAGACAGACGAATGCATGAGTTTCTTTCACACTGGAGAGTCAATAGTTTTGTTCCTTTTAACTTTTTTTAGGTTTGGTTTGCTTTGTTTTTAATTCTACATGAACACTGAAAATAAAATAGCTTTCTCCCCAATAAACCTCCTCAATCATCCCTGACCATATTAGATAACAATTTGAACAAAAATCAAGGTTTTGTTAGCAAAGAAGGCGGCTGGAAATGGATGTTGGGTAAGAAACCACTAGTATGTTTTATAGTATTCAAGAGAAGGGCTGGAGATAAAGGAAGGAAGTCATGAAGGAGGGAGTACATGTCAACAAGTACTGCATTCCTGTTGTACAATGGGTATGATGCTAAGTACTAAGGATAAGGTGGTGTACAAGATAAATGGTCTCTCTCTCCAGATACCTTGGACTTGAGTTGGGAATCCATACACTCAGAGAGGTAATTTTATTTTGACAAGGATATAAAGAAGAGAAACAGAGTTGTCATGAACAAGTACAATGAGTCCATTTAACTTAATCCAGTGAATAAACCAACACTTTGTTGAGGAAGGGACCCCTAAGCTGAAATGTGAAGACAGCTGAGGCTTGTACAAACAAAGTGTGAAGAAAAAAAGTGTTCTAGGTTGTATGCCAAAGGACCAGCTTCCATAGAAAGAATGACAAGTTCCAAAGGCTGAGAGGATATCAGTATGATTGGAAGGTAGAAAGTGAGGGATGTGCTCTGGATGAAGTAAGTGTGGAGGAACAGGCAGTCCATGTTACACAGAGCCTTGCAGACCGTGTTATTTGGAGATATATCCCAAAGGCAAGTGAAAACAAGTACCTTATACTGAGGAGTGACATGATCAAATGTATTTTATAAAAATCACCTTGCCCACAGTGTGGAGACTGTTGGAGAAGGACATGTGGGAATGCAGGACTCTATGCAGAAGGCCCCTACAAACCACCACAGATGCTGGTGCCTGAACTAAGGTGGCAGCAGTGGGACTGAAGGACAGTATATGGACTGAAGAGACACTTAGTACACAGGCAACAGAGCTTCATGATTTAACCAGTTAGTGGAGGGGAGTAAAAGAGAAGATAAGAGGGAGACTTTGAGGCTTCTTGCCAAGAGAAAAAAAACAAACAAACAGGTAAATGTGCTGCCAATTTACCACAAGAGGGAAAAACTGGGGAGTTTGGCGGGTGTAAGGAGTGAATAATAAGCTCAGTACTTCATACATGGGTGTGAGATAACTGAGACACATCCATACTGAAAGAGTCCTAGTATTTGTCGCAACAGTGGTTCTCAAAGTGTGGTTACAGAGTCAGCAGTTTCAACATCACTTGGGAATTTGTTATAAATGCACATTTTCAGGCCCCACCCCAGATGTACCGAAGCGCGAACTCTGGGCGTGGGGCCCCTGCTCCGGAGCTCAGTGTTCTTCTACTGAAAACTCAGTATCACACACTGCCTTTTATATAGAGTAGGATGCATGAGATGTCATGGAAATAATAACACATGGAATTCAGAAGATAAGGGTTCAAGTCACAAGGCCCTCCTTCCTCCTTTAACAAGACTTCCAGGTGAGGCACTTCCAAATTGGGGACCCACTGGACTATGGCCAATCTATGAAGAATAGAAATAAGAAAGGGTTGGAAGCAAGAAAGAAAGCAGTACAAAGAACATATCAGACCTACTCTACTCTGGGAGGGAAATTACTCTACTTTCTCCTACTTTGCTCACCAAACTGGATTGATGGTTTTAATTTAACGCTTCTCTCTGACCTGCTTTGCATCTTAGTGATGGTTCTTTCTTTCAAGGGGCCTCCTTTCCTCCAACTTCTCTTAGGCTAATTTCAGATGGCTGCTAGAGGCATCTTAATAAAATACAGCTCTGACCATAACGGTCCTCACGTTAACAAGCTTCAGAGGTCCCAGGGCCCCACTCAACAAATCCCAAGCTCTTTGGTTGGCATTCAAGGCTGTCAGCACTCCAGACTTGGTGGGGCCACTCATCCACCTGCCTTTACCCTTATTCATACCCTGTGCTCCAGGTCAAGTGAAATGGCCATTATTCCCAGAACATGCTTGGCACTTGCCTGCTCTTATGATATTCCATTTGTTCTTTCTTCTCCATCTATACACTAACTTCACCTGTTGATATCCTACCTATAGCCCAGAAGTTTTCAGTGACAGTCTCAGGCAGTGATGTGTTGGGACTGGCTTATACACATCTTTTCCCAAATCAGCTTTTGGGAACTTCATGCTGGTAGCTTGAAGTCAGCCATGACAGGAATATTTACAACACAGAAATTGGCAAACATTACAAATCAGGTTTTCCTCACCCAGAGATCCACTTATTAAATATTTGCTAGTACACCACTGCCAAGAAGGGATGAGCCTATCTTCCTATTACCCTCTATAGCAAAGACAGACAAACTGTCTGTTTCAGTCCATTTGAACTGCGGCCTGTTTTTATACATACTGTGTCAGTGGCACACAGTCGCAGCCATTCATTGATGTGTTGTCTACAACTTCTTTCACACCAAAATGGGAGTAACTGGGCGCCTGGGTGGCTCAGTGGGTTAAAGCCTCTGCTTTCGGCTCAGGTCATGATCTCAGCGTCCTGGGATCGAGGCCCGCATCGGGCTCTCTGCTCGGCGGGGAGCCTGCTTCCTCCTCTCTCTGTCTCTCTGCCTGCCTCTCTGCCTACTTGTAATCTCTCTCTCTGTGTCAAATAAATAAATAAAATATTAAAAAAAACAAAAAAACAAAAAAACAAAATGGGAGTAACTCCAACCGAGACTCTATGGCATACAAAGTCTAGAATGCTATCTGGACCTTTACAAAAAGTTTCCCAACTCCGCTCTCTAGGACAATATTTATATTTACTACCTATCACACGCTGTTTTTTATAAATACTAGAGAGCAGCAAGATGTCATGGAAATAAAACTTAGAATTTGAAGATGTGGTCCAAGACTCTCTACTGGCTAAGCTATACATCTTCATCAATGTACCTAATCTTGCTGAATTTGAATTTCCTCATCTAAAAAAGGATGGCTTACCTCAGAGTAATGTTTTAAAATCAAACATACATGAGAACACCTTGTAAATTGTGAAGCATTATGCAAATGAGAGCTGACACAATTTTAATTTATATGCAGATCTTCTGCTGCTGCTGCTAGACTCTCTCGGGACAGGTTTCACACCTCCTTCATGCCTGCCTCCCTCACAACCAACACCTTCCACGCAGGCGCTACTCACCGTAAGTTACTGTGGAATGAAGCCTGAATGGCAGGGATTTGCTTTTTCAAGCTCTAACAGCTAACCTGGTTTCTCAACCATGACTCTAAGGTTAGCCTAGCAAAAAAACAAAACAAAAAAACCAAAAAAAAACCCAAAAAACTGAGAAGGGATCCTATGGCCTTCTTGTTTCCCTGACTGCCCCATTCCCTAGTTTGTCCCTGCTGCTGCTGCTCTTCCTATCTGAACCTCATTCCCTCTGGGATCCACCCTATGCCTATTAAATGCAGATGTCAACTGTGTGTGCTGATAAAAAAAATGGTCAACAGTGTTTTGAAGAGTCTCAGGTCCTTGGGATATAAACATGAGAGGGCTTTTTTTTTTTTTTTTTTTTTTTAAACGCAGTCCATCAAATTTGCCTTGCTGGAACCACCAGTTCCTAGTTGGAACTAGGAACCACCTAGTTTGTGGATCCTTTAAGGCTATCATTTCTAGATTTTATTGTTTTCCTATCATTTTCAGCATTAGCCTGTGTCAGTCTCCTCTGATTCTCTTACTTTGTTTCCCATTTTCCATACCCAGAAGCAGCATTAGAAGATAGTAGGTGATTAATAAATATTCATGCGATGAAGGAATGGCTCCTGGTATTTAATGTTCAGTCCTCTCTTAAAACTTACGTGTTAACATCCTTCCTCTGTTCCAGCTTTGGCCAGGCCTGTCTGGGGGAAGAGGAATGTGCTATGCTGTTCATATACTTCTTCTCTCTCTCCCTGGCTCTTTCCCTTAGGTGTAAGGCAAGGAGAAGAAAACAGAGAGGCAGTTTTACTCACTGCCTTGGGAAGGCTGAAGTCTTCTCAAGGTGGGCTCCTTCAGGCTCCCTTGCCAGCACTGACCAATTCCAGCATCTTCTCAAGGCCTCCATCCATGGGCTGCTACCTGTCTCCTGAGCTGAGCAGATGCATTCCTCAAGGAAACAGCTAGGGTCTCCTCAGTGCCTGGTATCTGGTAAGGAGATTCAGCGGGGACTTCACCTTTCCCATCAACTCCTCCTTCATCTACCTCTTGGGTGGTCCACAACCCCCTGGTGATCTGGTCCTGTCATTCAGGTTGCTTTCCTTGGGGGAACACTAGCACACTGTCTTTTGTTGGTGCACTCGGTCTGAAAACAGTTCACACATTCTCACCACACTGGGTGGCTGGAGGACAGGCTTCTTGGTCCGCACAGTCACTCTCTGGTCGTTGTCAGTTCTGTTTGGAAGCTGCCTCACAGGGTAATGAAATGGCAGCACTCCCAGTGGAACTGGTGTCTCCAGTGACCGTCCTGCATTGGCTTCAGGGAAGCTGAAGCTCCTACCTTACTACCATAGTGTTAACAGAAGAGAGAGCTTCTCTCCAAGAACATCAGCCTTCCTAAATGTTACCACCCAGTCTCTTGCCATAATGACCAGGTTGGGGGGAGGAAAGAGTGGCTGGATTAACTGAGCTGATTTTGGGGCCCCTTAATAAGTCTTTTAAACTGGGAGGACAGCTGTCAAGGCTGGCAGCCCTCTAGACTACAGAAATTGCCTTCTTGGTGATTTTGGTATTTACTTTTGGCCTTAGTCACAATTCTGGGAACACAAGAAAATGCATTTCCACAGCCTGTTATAATTAAACAGTGAAACATTTTAAATTCTTCAAAATGTAAAAGCTGGGCGCCTGGGTGGCTCAGTGGGTTAAAGCCGCTGCCTTCGGCTCAGGTCATGATCCCAGGGTCCTGGGATCGAGGCCCACATCGGGCTCTCTGCTCACCGGGGAGCCTGCTTCCTCCTCTCTCCTCTCTCTCTGCCTGCCTCTCTGCCTACTTGTAATCTCTCTCTCTGTGTCAAATGAATAAATAAAAAAAAAAAAATCTTTAAAAAAAAATTAAAAAAAAAAAAATGTAAAAGCTAAAGTAGTTACCAATGGTAGAGGGGGAAGTGATAGGGTCAAGGGCTAGGAGACGCCATGGGAAGCTGCCAACCCACCACCCTAAGAGGGCCTTCTGCAAAACCATGAAGTAAGACTATTTCTAAAGCCGGAAGTTTCTCTCAGGATTGCACTTCAAACTTCATTTACTGTTGGACACCAAGGCCTACATTTTTGTTCCAGGGAGTCGGAATCCAGGAAGACAGTGGGAAAGGCAATGCATGGGCAAAAGATAAAAATGAGCCAAGGACAACTGAGATGAGCATGGAAGAGCAAAGCACTTGACTTTCTGAGGAGAAAAATTGTGCAGATTCTGAATCAGGAGTCTGAGTAACCCAGCATCTCCGTAAACTCAAGTAAAGTGACCATTTAAAACTTAATGGGAACTACTTGAAATTCTTTAAATTTGAGAAACTGTCATTTTTTATTGTCTTTCTTCTCTTCCTTCCAAATACAGACATCTTGAACAATGTTTAATTGCTGTTTTCTGACGGAATATTTCTTTCTCACAAAAAGCCTCTGCCACAGAAATCAGTGAATAATCTGTAAGTGCTCTCAAATGAGAAAAAGGGATGGAAGTGGAAAAATAATTGCATGTCTTGCACCTGCCTCCTGAAAATCATTTGCAGCTTATGGTGCTCTGAAATCCTCTTTGAGGATGTTAAAACAATCACATAATTGTTCCGTGTCATCCTGTGTTTTATGATTCCAGCACTTAAGTGGCCCAGATGCACAGAAAGGTTTTAGATACACAGCCTGTTTTCAGATACAGAATAGATCTCTGCATGCCATTGATTCTGAATTCTCACCATGGCTCAGAAGCACCTGTTTTTGCTTCAAGGGGCCATACCGACTGGAAACTAGTGAATTAAGGAATGCATGAAGCAAAGAGAAGTTTGAAAACTTACACTTTTAAAGTAATTTCATAAGCAGAAATCTTGAGTCAGTCGTTTCTTCACTGCTATAATTTATTTAGAGGAAATACTTCATTTCCTTACACAGAAATGCCAAACAAACTGAGAGGTTCCAGTACACAGACAGGAGAATCTTCCTCCTTTCCACATCCCGCTCTGATGTTCCTCCAACACTGTGAGACACACACCATCCCTGACTCCACTGGTGGCTCTTCCTTCTCAGCGCTGGGTTGAGAGGGCTCCTGCTGTGTGCTTCACCCAATGTATCCCCCCCAGTCATCCTGCAGAGTTTTCCTGGCCAACATTTTCACAGAAGAGGAATCCTACTTTTCCTACATTCTTTCCTCAAGCCATTTTGGTTTCCAGTTGTTTGTGAAAGATTGTCTCTAAACGAGGAAATGGCAAAGCACGGCTATCATTTATTAAGCCTGTACTATGTGGTGCTGTGCTACATTATCAATGCTTTTCTATGACAATCTAGAAAAAAACAAGCGCAGTTTATAGCGGGGAACTGAGGCTCAGAGAGATTGTAGCTGGCCAAAGACCCCCCCCCCAAGTGGTTCTGTCTCAACAATGGTAAAAATAACTTGAGCACTGCTAAGAGTTCTGAGGACACATATCTGAGGATTGAAGCCAGATTATTTAAGAGTTCAAGTAAATCTGGTCAATTCATCAAGAGTTAGTGTAAACCCCTATGTTCTAGATGCTACTGGGGATAAAGAGCAGGTACACGATGATGTCCTCCTGCCCCCGGGAATTTACGTTTCACCGACCAGATAAAATTACCCTAGGAAAAAGGGAATCAGATACAAAAGGTACAAGACAGGATATTCACAAAGTGCAAAACTGTGTGGCAAACAGAAAGTGTTCGAGAGGGCCAGAGCCACAGGTTTGATTTTAGGAAGGAAGAACAGACAGGCCTGTGAAACTCATTGGGATTTCAGCTAAGGCAGTAGAGAGCAAAAGGGTTTTCACACCAAATTTCAACCAGTTGCTGCCTGACCAAATCCTGGCCTTCCCCCTTTCTGTGTAGAGGAGAAACTGTCCACTGCTTTCATGTGATGCCTGGGAACAGAGAGTTCCCCCAGCGTCAGCCTGAGGAGCTGACCCAGGCTGCTCTAGGCAGCCAGCTCACAAACCTAAGGACTCGGTCAGAGGAACTGCAGCCTCCCTCAGGCCGCTGCTAATTGTGCTCAGCTCAAGTTAGGTAACTAGAGGTTGAATGTGACATTGCTCTCAGAGCTACCTGCAGGAGCTCTCCCTGCCTATCATAGTCAAAACAGGAAATAGGCAGTACATTGGGCTGCGTACCCTGTACACCCTGTTGTGTGCCCCCCAGTTTCGCACAATCTGGCATTGGTCATCTTTCCGTCAGACAAATGGTTCTCTGGCAACCACACTCTGGTCACTGTTCTCCGCCCTCAAGCAGGCTCTTTTGAGTCAGCTGTTTTTATACAATGCTTTCAAATGTTCTGGTAGAGCACATTTATGAAATTTTCTAGCATTCTCTAACCTTACACATTTTATGACTGTTCTGCCCTACATACACATATATTTTTAAATATATATACATAAACGTATGTATGTTTAAAATGTTTATATATATGTTTAATATAATGGTATTAACAATGTAATATTTTAATAATATAATTAACATACACTAATAAGCTTAATGTAAATATATGTATATGTTTAAAATGTTCGGCTTCGTCCTGGTGTGTCCTAGGTACCCAATCACCATTAATCTCTTCTTCTTATTGCTTTCTCTTGCAATTCATAAAGAAACTGCAGCTCACAGAGATTCAGAATCTTGCCAAAGTCACAGATATAAAAGTATTGGTCCTATGAAATGAGCTTAGGACTGAGGGAAGCCTAAGTTCCTCTTGTTTCTACTGGACAAAACTGCTTCCAAAACTATGATCGAAAGTAAAGTTTATCTGTGATACATGATTCAGATAGCCTCTCATTCTTGTCCATTCTCTGTTTCTGTTTCTCTGTTTTGGTAAGATTTATTGAACTATAAGTTGCATCACTAAATGTGAGTCATATTAAGGATACAGTCTTATGGGTTTGACAAAGCTGTACAGTTGTATAACTAACACCACAATCAAAATGTAGAATTTGTCATCATCCCAGAGTCTCTGCCTACCCCTTTTTTAGTTAATGCCTTCCTCCAACCCGTAGGCCTTGGGATTAGATTTCTAATACTATGGTTTTGTCTGTTCCAGAATGTCAGATAAATGGAATCATATAGTATACAACCTTTCTAAAATTTGAGATATAATTCATATACCACAAAATGTACTCCCTTTAAGTATATTCAGTGCTCAGGTTAGCACATTTGCAAGGCTGTATCACAACTGTCTAACTCCAGAATATTTCCATCAGTCAAAAAAACAAAAACAAAAACAAAACCAACCAACCAACCAACCAAAAAAAACCCTCATGCCTATTAGCATTCATTGCCCATTCCTCTCTTCCTCCCAGGTCCTAGAAACCAGTCATCTACTTTTTATCACGATGGATTTGCATATTCCAGACATTTCCTATAAACTGAATCATAAAATATGTGGCCTTCTGTGTCTTGCTTCTTTCACTGAGCACGTCTTCACGGTTCATCTGTGTTGTAGCATGTTTCAGTACTTTTATTCCTTCAATAACATTCATTTGTATGGATACACCACATTTTGTTTATTCACTCATCGGCTGATGAACATTTGGGCTGATTCTACTTTTGGCTATTATAAATAATGCTGATAGGAACATTCACGTAAAATTTTCTGCATAAACGCATGTTTTAAATTAGTTTGGGTATATACCTAGAAGTGGACTTGCTGGCTCATTTGGTTAACTCTATGTTTACCTTCCTGAGCAACTGCTAAACTATTTCACAAAGTGGCTGTATCATTCATTTATAGTTCATGTGGTTTGTCTTCTTTACAGTCTTTTATCTGACTTCTTTCACGGTGTAGAATGCTCTAGAAATTCCCTCATGTTGTTGCATTCCTGCTTCCTCTAGTGTAGTGTTCCACTGTATGGATATACTGTAATTTGTTTATCCATTCCCTAGGTGATGAACATTTGGGTTGTTTCCAGTTCCAGGCAATTGTGAATAAAGCTATGTTAAACACTCCTGTACACGTTTTGTTTATACAGAAGATTATTGCATCATATGATAGTATATGTTGATCTTTATTTTCAAAGTAGCTGTCCAATTTTGCACTCTCACTAGCAATGTATGACTATAAAATAATTCATGTCTTAATAATTGCTTGTTAGCGCTCAGATTTTTAGTTTTTATAATTTAAGGCATTCTGGTACATATATAGTAGTATCTCCTTGGGGTTTTAAATTCCATATGTAATAGGCAATGTCTAATGATATCGCTCCTTTTTCTTTTTAAAAAAAAATTTTGTGGGGGGATTTTTTTATTTGCTGTTTTGAATTTAGACGCTTTTTTAAATGAGCACTTTCATGTTTACAGAAAAATTTAGTAGAAAGAACAGAGTTTCCATATACCCCATCACAATGCCCATTATCCCAGTTTCTCCTATTCCTGTTATCTTGCACAACTGTGCCAATATTGATACACTATTATTAAGCAAAGTCCACAGTTTATATTAGGGTTCAATCTTTGTGTTACATAACCTATGGGTTTTGACAAATGTATAAGGATACATCCACCATATGGTATTATACAGGATAGATTCCCTGCCCTAAAAAATCCCCATGTTATACTTATTCATCCCTCTTCAACTCCTCCCCAGAACCGTGACAAAGACTTGTTTCTGTCTCCATAGTTTTGACTTATCCGAAAGGTTATATTGTTGAAAATGTAGAGTATGTAGACTTTTAAGACTGCCTTCTTTCATTTACCTATACTCATTTAGAGCTTCCTGCATGTGTTTTCATGGTTTGTTAGCTCACTGCCCTTTATTGCTCAACACTATTCCATGTAGAGATGTAGCACAGTTTATCCATTAACTTAGGGGACTTCTTGGTTACTACCAAAGTTTGACAATTATTAACAAAACTGCTATAAACATTTGTATGCAGGTTTTTGTGTGGACACAAGATTGTAACTCATCTGGATAAACACCAAGGAGCATAAATGGTAGCTATTGAAGGACACTGGGATTCCTTCCAGAGTTTGGCTATGATAAATAATGCTGCGATAAATATAGGGGTGCATATAGCTTTTCAAATTAGTGTTTTCATATTCTTTAGGTAAATACCCAGTAGTGAAATTACTGGATCATATGGTAATTCTATTTTAAATTTTTTGAGGAACCTCCATACTGTTTTCCTCAGTGGCTGTACCAGTTTGCATTCTCAGCAATAATGTACAAGGGTTCCTTTTTCTCCACATCCTAACCAACACTTGTTTCTATTTTTTTTTCCATTTTAAGTTTTTGTTTTAATACCAGTTGGTTAACTTATGGTGTTAAATTAGTTTCAGGTGTACAACATAGTGATTCAACATTTCCATACAACAACCAGTGCTCATCGTGACAAGTGCCCTCCTTGTTCCCCATCACATATTTCACCCTCCCCCAACCCCCCTGCCCTCTGGCAACCACCAGTTTGTTATCTACAGTGAAGAGTCAGTTTTTTGGTTTATCTCTATCTCTTTCTTTCCCTTTACCTTCCCTTGTTTAAATTCCACATACGAGTGAAATCATATGGTATTGGTCTTTCTCTGACTTATTTCACTTATCATTATACTCTCTAGCTCTATCCATGTCATTGAAAATGGCAAGTTTGTTTTTTTTTTAATTTGCAAACCACTTATTTTTTTCAGGTTGAATTTTTAAAATTTTTTTATTGTGTTATGTTAGTCACCATACATCATTAGTTTTTATGATCTTTTTTATGGCTGAATAAAATTCCACTGTATACATACACCACATCTTCTTCATCCATTCATCAATGGACACTTGGGCTGCTTCCACATCTTGGCTAATGTAAATAATGCTGCTATAAACATAAGGGTGTATGTATCCCTTTGAATTTGTGCTTTTACATTCTTTGGGTAAAAACCCAGTAGTGTGATTGCTGGGTCATAGAGAAGTTCTAGTTTTAACTTTTTGAGAAACATACATATTGTTTTCCACAGTAGCTGCCCCAGTTCACACGTCCACCAACAGTGCACAAGTGTTCCTTTTTCTCCACATCCTCACCAACACCTGCTGTTTCTTGTGTTGTTGATTTTAGCCATACTCACAGGTGTGAGGTGATATCTCATTGTGGCTTTGATTTGATTTACTTGATAATTAGTGATATTGAGTATCACTTCAGGTGTCCACCGGCCATCTGGATGTCTTTGGAGAAATGTCCATGTCTTCTGCCCACTTCTTAACTGGATTACTTCTTTAGGGGGTGTTGAGTTTTATAAGTTCTTTATATATTTTGGATACTAATCCTTCAAGAGACAAGTCATTTGCAAATACTTTCTCCAATTCCATAGGTTGTCTTTTAGTTTTGTTGACTGTGTCCTTTACTGTGCAGAAGCTTTTTATTTTGAGGTAGTCCCAATAGTTTATTTTTGCTTTTGCTTCCCCTGCCTCAGGAGATGTATCTAGAAAAATGTTGCTATAGTCGATGTCAGAGAAATTACTGCCTGTGTTCTCTTCTAGGATTTTTACGGTTTCAGTTCTCACATTTAGATCTTTAATCCATTTTAAGTTTATTTTGTGTTTGGTGTATGAAAGTGGTCTAGTTTCATTCTTTTGCATGTACCTGTCCAGTTTTCCTAACACCATTTGTTGAAGAGACTGTCTTTTTCCCATTGCATATTCTTGCCTCCTTTGTCAAAGATTAATTGACCATTTAATCATGGGTTTATTTCTGGGCTCTCTATTCTGTTCTAATAATCTATGTGTCCGTTTTTGTGCCAGTGCCATACTGATGATTACTACAGATCTGTAGTACATCTTGAAATATGAGATTGTGCTACCTCCAGTTTTGTTCTTCTTTTTCAAGATTGTTTTGGCTATTTGAGGTCTTTGTGGTTCATACAAATTTTAGGATTCTTTTTTCTAGTTCTGTGAAAAATGCTGTTGATATTTTGATAGGAATTACATTAAATCTGTGGATTGCTTTGGGCAGTATGGGCATTTCAACAATATTTGTTCTTCCAAACCATGAGCATGGAATGACTTTCCATTTCTTTATGCCATCTTCATTTCTTTCAATGGTGTTTTCCTTTTCAGAGTACAGGTCTTTCACCACCTTGGTTAATTCCTAGGTTTTTACTGTTTTGGTACAAATGTAAATGGGATTAGTTTCTTAATTTCTCTTTCTACTACTTCATTATTAGTATATATAAATACAGTGGATTTCTGTATATTGATTTGGATCCTATGACTTTACTGAATTCTAGTAATTTTTTGGAAGAGTCTTTAAGGTTGCCTAGAATCATGTAATCTGCAAGAGTGAAATGTTTACTTCATTCTTACCAATGTGGATTTTATTTATTTTTCTTATCAGTTTGCTGTGTCTAGGACTTCCAGTACTATGTTGAATAAAAGTAGAGTATACATCCTTGTCTTGCTCTGGGTCATAAGGGAAAAGCTCTCAGTTCTTCATCATTGGGTATGATGTTAGCTGTGGGTTTTTTCTATGTGGCCTTTATTATGCTAAGATACATTCTCTAAATCTACTTTATTGAGGGTTTTTATCATGAATGGATATTATACTTTGTCAAATTTTTTTCTGAATGGTTTTTATCCTTTCTCTTAGTGAAGTGATGTATCATTGTGGATTGATTTGTAAAACTGAACCACACTTGCATTCCAGAAATAAATCCCACTTGATCATGGTGAATGATATTTTTTAATGTATTGTTGGATTTGGTTTGCTAATATTTTGTCAAGGATTTTTGCATCTATGTTCATCAGAGATATTGGTTCATAGTTCGCTTTTTTTTTTTTTTTGGTAGTGTCTTAATTTGGTTTTGGCGTCTGGATAATGCTGGCCTCAGAAAATGAATTTAGAAGCTTTTCTTCCACTTCTATATTTTGAAATAGTTTGAGAATAGGTATTCACTGTTCTTTAAATGTTTGGTAGGATTCATCTGTGAAGTCATCTGGTCCTGGACTTCCGTTTATTGGGAATTTTTAGATGACTGATTCAATTTCATTGCTAGTGATCAGCCTGTTCAAATTTTCTTTTTCTTTCTGATTCAAATTTGGGAGGTTATATGTTTTGAGGAATTTATCCACTTCTTCTACATTGTCCAATTTGTTGGTATATAATTTTTCATAGTATCTTCTTATAAATCCTCTGTACTTCTGTGGTGTCAGCTGTTATCTCTCCCCTTTCACTTCTGATTTTGTTTGAGTCCTCTGTCTCTCTCTCTCAAAAAGTCATCACCAAACAAACAGGTCACCTGAATTTTCTACTATGCTATCGTCTAAGAGTTTTATAGTTTTCCATTTTCCACTTAAGTCTATAATCAATTCTGAGTTACTTTTTGTGAAAGGAGTGCGGTATATGTTTAGATTCATTTTTTGCATGTGGATGTTCAGTTTTTCCCATAGCATTTGCTGAAAACACTTTCCTTTCTCCACTGAACTGCTTTTACTCTTTTGTTAAAGATCAGCTGATTTCGCATAGGTGTATTTCTGAGCTAACCACTGATGTATTTGTCTATTCTTTTTTTTTTAAGTAGCAAAACATTTTAATCCATTAATTCTAAAAATAACAGAGACATTTTATATATCCGGTGCCACCTCCTCAAAAGTCTACTGCACATTAGACAGTCAGACTGCAAAGTACAAAGCAAGACATTAAAAGGGAAAGATGTAGTTTGGGACAAGACTATCATGGGGAGATTTTTCCTCTCATTTGCTCATAAACGTTAAGTCGTCAGCTTAAAAAGTCCTCAGAAGGAAAGAGAAAGCTTTCTCATGCTCTATAACCTTTCTCTTTATTTTAGATCTTTCTGTAATGTTTGAAAGCAAAACAGATAATCAGAAAACCAGCTTCCCAAGTACCAAGATCTGAGCTGGACTCCCGGGACTACAGCCCGATTCAGTTCTATTTCTACCGACACTCTGATGGGAGGTACTATGGTTCTTGTTTTAGTTACAAGAGGTGTTGGGAATAAAGGCCCACTCACATTTAATAATAGCTTATCTAGCACATAACTCTGCAGCACAACACCAACAACAGGAGTGTTTTAAAGCTGGGAGGAGAAGAAAGAAGATATTAATACAACGTAAGGTTCCCTCTCTCCTTCCCCTCTTTTTACAATGAGAATTCAGCTCAGCAACGAAAGGCTCCAGAATGCCCGTGCTGTCCTTTGGCCCACCACATTCCAAACTTGTGGTTTTTGATCCCAAGCCCTTAGAGCCTCAGCCTTTAGTGATGTATCCTTCTCGGATGAGGAAATCATAGATTTTTCGGGTTTTGTTCACATCTATCTTGATGAGTGCTCTTGCCTGCACCAGTCTCAAGCCTCCTTGCTTGTTACATTCATTCAAGAGAGCAGATTTGTATTCGAAATAGGCTCCTGGGACCAACCTCACCATCTGACAGAGCTCCTTTTTCTTTTTCATTCAGCTTCTCTGTGCCAGGGAGGCCAGTGAGGTTCAAGGGTGGTGCACTCCGTCGAACTGAATTTGAAGCCATCGGCATAGAAGGGCTCAGGCCAGAATCGATGTCAGCTTGCCGACAGAGCCACTGCTGGCAAGCGCTGCTGTCCTGGATGTACTGGAGAACTTCAGAGAGCATGGTGTGCTTCAGGCGCTCCTCCTTTCGTGTCTTCTTGAGGTGGTCTTAGGTTCGGGCACTACAGAAATTGGTAATGCCTGCTGTCCTGTATTCCTGGAGCCTCTTGATTTCCCTTCGCAGTTCAAATTCCAATGCATGGCTTTCAATGAACTTGTCGTGCTCTACTGGCCTCACTATCCTTGCAAATTGCCTCATTGTTTCATAAAGGTCTTGGACTTCCTTGGGATACCGCCGTTCCATTAACTGAAACTTTCTAAGGTTGATTAATCCATGGTCTCTTATAATTTTTTTCCGCCTTTGTCTCTCCTTTAACCTGGAATGATAGATATCTATCTACTACAGCCATCTTCAGAGCATGTAAAATGTCCGAGTCATCTTCAACAAAATCGATGTCTCTCAAGTCCCATTCTGCGTAATTGTCAAACTCCTCGATGAAATCTGCTCGAGCTGGCATGTAACCTGCCATGTCCCGAGAAAGCAAGGAGTCAAAGGTAGGTCACGGAGGGTCATCTGTCGAATGAAATGGAATGGCTGTGTCAGTAGTTTTTGCCTCCTCCGCCTGCTTCAGGTTCAGCAGGGTAGATGCAAACAGAGGGTTATTGATGAAATGCTTCATATAGTGCTTCTCACACTCTTCCTTGGTCTTGGTGCATATCTTATTGGCTACATCCTGCCAATTTCCAAAGCCACAGTCCATCACAGCTTCTAAAAGGGCCATTTCTTCTTGAGCAGTCCAGCTGGAGTCAAGAACAGGAAAATCTGAGGTCATGATCTCATAAGTATGATCACGCTGATGTTTCTTGTACTCAAATCCTCGAGTGAAACACTGTAAGCAGAGGAAAAAAGGAGGTGGCCCACATTCAGCACACTTGATATAAGGCTCCATGAGGTCGGAGGAGCAGCCTCGGCAGGGTGGCTTATCAGAGGGATCATTGCTAAAGGAACCCAAACGGTCCATTCCCTAAAATTTGTAAACAGTCTTGTTTTGATCTTCCTCAATGCAGCGCTCCTTCAAGGAGATGTCAGAACTGGCCAACACATACACCAAAGCTTGATGACCCCTTTTTTGAAGCGGGCTGGGATAGGAATGGTTCTTGCCCTCCTCTAGTCCCAGGAAGAGTTAGTTTCTCGCCGCGCTCCCCTCCTCCGCGCCGAGGAGCCGCCCTATTTGTCTGTTCTTTAACCAATACAATACTGTTTTGATTACTGTAGCTTTAAAGTCAGTCTTGAAGTCAAGTAATGTCGGATTCTCTTTCACCATCAATATCCGGTTGCATCTTTTGCCATTCCATATAAAGTTTAGAATCAGTTTGATGGCATCACCAAATAACTTGCTGAGATTTTTATGAGATTTGATTGAATTTACAGATCAACTTGGAATAACATCTTAATAATATTGAATCTTTCTATCCATGTACGTGAAATATCTCTCCCTTATAAAGATATTCTTTGATTTCTTCATCCATTTTATAGTTTCTCTCACATGGATCATGTACATATTTTGTTAAATCTATACTTATTTCATTTTATTGTTGTTGTTAATATAAATGGTACTATATATTAATTTCAAATTCCCATTTTTTATTTCTGTTACATAAAAAAGCAACTGACTTTTTAAAACATTAACCTTATATCCTCCAACCTTGCTATTACTATTAGTTCCAAAAGGGTTTTTTTTTCCCCCTGATTTTTTGGGATTTTCTACAGAGATAATCATGTTATCTGCAAAGACTATTTTATTTCTTCTTTCTCTATCTGTGTATCTTTTATTCCTTTTCTTGTTTTATTGCCTTACCTAGAACTTTTAGTATGATGTTGAATAGGAGTGGTCAAAGCAAAATCTCTGCTGTGTTCATGATCATAGTAGAAATCATCTAGTTTTTGCACTTAAAGGTATGTTTTAGGTTTTTTTGTAGATGATCTTTATCAAGCTGAAGAAATTCCCCTCTATCTCAGTTCACTGAGAGTTGCCTGTGTGTGTGTTGTGCATGTGTGTGTGTTTTAATCATGAGTGGGTAGTGCATTTTATCAAATGCTTTTCTGCATCTACTGATACAATCATATGATTTTTTTTCTTTAGCCTATTGATGTGATGGACTACATTAACTGCTTTGTGGATTTTGAACCAGTGTTGCAAATCTAGCATAAATGCCACTTGGTAACAGTTTATTATTTTTAGACAACGATGAATTTGGTTTGTAATATTTTGTTGAGATTATGGCATGCATGTTCATGAGACTGTATTACTGTATTACTGTCCTTTCTTGTAATGTCTTTGGTTTGGATATCAGATTAATGCTGGCCTCATAGAACAAATTAGGAAGTGTCTTCTCCGCTTCCATCTTCTGGAAGAGATTGTAGAGAAAGGACGTAATTTCTTCTTTAAAGTGTCTGGTAGAATTCACTAGGGAACACATCTGAACTAGCTACTTTCTGTATTGGAAAGTCTGATTATTGATTTAATTTCTTAGATATAGGCTTATTCAAATCATTTATTTCTTCCTGTTCAAGTTTTTAAATGTCACCTTTCAAGGAATTGATCCATTTCATCTAGATTATCAAATCTGTAAGCACAGAGTCATTCATTATATTCTTTTATTATCTTTTAATTTCTATGGGATCATCAGTAATTTGTGACATTAAATCTTTCCAACCTTACTAACCTCTTCTATTTATGATACTAGTAATCTGTGTTTTCTCTCTTTTTTTTCTTAGTTATCTTGGCTACAGACTGAACAATTTTATTGATCTTTTCAAAGAACCAACTTCAGCTTTGTTGATTTTCTCTGTTAATTTCCTGTTTTCAATTTCATTGATTTCTCCTTTAATAGTAATTTTTTTCTTCTCCTCATGCTAAATTTAAATTGCTCTTTTTTTCTAGTTTCCTATTATGGAAGTTTATTGATTTTAGATTTTTCTTCTTTTCTAATACATGTATGCAATGCTACAAATTTTCCTCTAAGCACTGCTTTCATTGCATCCCACAAATTTTGACAAGTTGTACTTTAAATTTCATTTAGATCAAAGTATTGTTTAATTTCCCTTGAGACTTCTTTTTGATTCACGTGTTATTTAGAAGTATGCTGTTTAATCTCCAAGTATTTTGGGATTTTCCAGCTATTTTTCTGTTAGTGATCGCTAATTCAATTCCACTGTGGTCTGAAGAAATACTTTGTATGATTTCTATTATTTTAAATTTGCTAGGGTATGTTTTGTGACCCAGAGTGTGGTTTATTTTGGTGAGTGTTCCATGTGCACTTGAGAAAGCAGAGTAAATGAGGATGGAAGCATACACACTGCTTAATGTGGTAGCAGTAAGTCTGTAAGAGTTCTCTAATTTTGTAAACAATTTTACTGAACCATGATATACATGTAGTAAAGTTCCAAGGTATTAAATGTATAGCTCAATAAAATTTTCCAAAATTTTATTCCTGTAACCATGATCCAGATCATGAAATAAAACATTACTAAGAATTCACTAGCTATTATATTAATTTCACTATGTACCATCTTAACTTATTCAAAATGTTGTTTGAGCATAATATATGAGGGAAACGATCTTACAAGAAGAGAGTTGGTGGGACTAACTATAGCCCCATTGTTGCATTTTCTCACAATGGTGTAACGGAGTTCATCATCTTCATCCTCTACAACAAAGTCTCAATACTCTTTCCTCTCAGCCGGTGAATTTGTCAGCCTAATTGATTTGCCTGATGGAGTAACCTCAAACTTTATCTTGATGATTGGGTTAAATTAACCCTGCCAATATGGTAGCTCCTTTCTTTGTTTATTATTCATCAAAATGAGAAACTCCAAATTACCCAAGTTATAATGGGGGAGGGGGAGTTTGCCAGTTGGTACCTATAGTTTTATGTTGAGTAGAACTTTTGTGATACATGGCTCTTCTTGGAAACAAGATCTCTAGACCTATGCCTTCTAATATGGAAGACACTACGCATGTGTGGATATTTAATTTTAAAGTAAGTTAAAACTCAAACCTAAGTCAAATTAGCTATATCTCATGTGTACTATAAGTCACAAGTGTGGTTACCATATTGGAAAACACAAAACATTTTTATCATTGCAGGAAATTCTATCAGAGAGTACTATTCCAGACTCATATTTAACTAACTAGAGACAAAGTAATATAATGGCTATTGATATATATTTTATCCTATATTTTATATTTATCCTATATTTTATATTTGACAGTACCTCAATCTTACAGGTGTCATCTCTTAGTTGTGCTTTCAAGAAGGCAATTCTAATGCCTTCTCAGACTGACCATTTGTGGGCTGTGTAATATGTGATAGGATAAGTGGATCATATGCTCATGTGCCCTTTGGCGTATCTCCCTCACCATAAAATGACTCTCTTGATTTGAGGCAATGTCAATAAATCAGACATTCTGTGTGCCTTTCTGTAGTAGTGCTAGCTTAGGGACCACAGGCATTAAAGACAACCACATAACTGGAAATCGTGTATCCTGATCAGGACAATTCATGGCTTTTACCAGCATAGAAGGGGTCTCATATAATCAACTTATTATCAAGTAGTTGGTTAGTCTCCTTGAGGTATGGAGCCACACCATAGGCTCAGAATTTCTCTCAGCCATCTACAGGTTGGACATGCATCAACAATAACTAGATTACTCTTGGTGCAAGGGGGTCCTTTCTCTTAGGCACATGTGTAGCCTCCAATTTCTTTCCCATAGCTATTTCTTCCATAGGCTTACTGTGTATGATCTGAGATGATGGAGTACAAGGGCTGGCTGCAATCCACTGGATTCAAAACACAGTTGGTCCCAAATACAAAGTATTGGGTCAGCCTGTCTTTCACCATATTCTGGCTTTAATCTTTCTCTCAACACCCTACCTCTCTATAAAGGGCAGGAGACATGGCCATCAACTGCACCCACGTTGCACAGTTTATGACTACCTGACAGGAGCTGACCTCTGATCACTCTCATGCTGGAGAAATCTTGATGAAATATCTGATTTATCAGTTCCAGACAGGTGCCCTAGGACAGGTAATTTAACCCCAACAGTCTCAGGATCTGAGAGAGGAGGGATGGACGCATGTCAAAATATGGGGGCTCGGGACGCCTGGGTGGCTCAGTTGTTAAGCAGCTGCCTTCAGCTCAGGTCATGATTTCAGGGTCCTGGGATCAAGTCCCGCATTGGGCTCCTTGCTCGGCAGGGAGCCTGCTTCTCCCTCTGCCTGCTTGTGCTCTCTCTCTCTGACAAATAAATAAAAATCTTTTTTAAAAAAATATGGGGGCTCCTTCTGAATCACCAAGTGGAGTACAAAGAAGAGGTATATCTGAAGTGACAATTCTGAGATTAATAAAAAACAGGTAGGTGTCCATCATTTCCAGTAATAAATGGAGGAAATAAAATCATTTTACTTCTTTCTCGTTAAAAAAAATCAAATAGCTTGAATATAAAAAGTTAGCACCTTTTGCATAGTGTATTAATCTACCTTCACTTTATTAAGAATTTCATGTCTTCATAAACTGCTTTTAATAAAGGAATTAAAATACTTTTTTTGCTTTTTTATATTTTTAGGCAGGGAAGTCACTGGCTCTTCAGCACTTGCAGCAGTTACAGCTTTTTGACAGCAGAATCAGAGCGAGGTAGATTGACTTCAACATTTTCGTTAAAAATAAAAAGCCATACAAACCAGGCCCATCATTTCCGACAGGCAGGAATATAAATAGCTGATGCACTTTACTATGCATAAAACCAAACAAAAGCCAAAAAGATGCTGTCTAAAAGGTGATTAGAACTTGTGTGTTTATGGGATCAAGATGTGGCCAGCCTCTGGTTTTGGGTCCATCTGATTTGGTCTGTTTATAAACAGAATTCCAAAGTGAATGAACCCACTTCCTGTTAGTCCCTTTCAATCTCATTTTTTTCCCTCTCAAGTATGAATTTGATGTCTTGCCCTGTTTGAAAGGAGAAAATGGTGTTTGTCATTTATCAAAATCTAAACAGCTGTAATCCAACAATGTTCGTTCAATTTTAATAGTAAGTAAATAAATGTGAGCAATGAGTGTATTATGGAAACATGTGGACCTCAGGTTCAAATTCAATGAATTTCGCTTCCAGTTCAGTTTCACAAGGTTTTAGATTTCTTAGACTCCCATTAGATTTCCCTACTTTGCTAGATTAGTATGGATGTATATTCTGTAGAAACGGCCTCTTAACTTATTCCCAATCCATAAAGCTAAGCCTGTTTGGACATGAATATTTTTTTCTCTTGCAAGTTCAAAATAATTTAGTTTTAAAACAAGAGTGAGTGATTTGAAAATGTGCTGGCTTGAAAACTATAGAACAATTAAAGTTATCATTATGTTTTCCAGATCAGATATAAAATAGACAGAAAAAAATGTGCATATCTTAATACTTTCACCCATGTCACACATCCTTAACCCACAGTAATTGTGTACTTAAGACTAGCTTTACTCCTTAACCAGCCGATTCAATATACTTATACTTTGCATAAAACTCTGGGTCACTTAAGTGGTTCACAGAATCAGGATGATTAAGGCCACTAGTCCACAATATTTTGCTATGAACCTACCATGTGCCATTTCCAATTTACATCCTTCAAAAAGCAAAGGTGGTGTGCCTTTAGAAACTTGAAGGGTGTTTGTAGTTAAGTTACACGGTGAGATAGCTTGAATTAAATAATGGTCTTTTAGAGTCAAGCTAACATTCAACTCTACTGAAAGACTAATTTGAAAACTAAAGTTCTATTTTTCTGTTGAAGCATATGTAAATATAGCACTAATCTGGAGACACCCCTATGCTAACATAAAATATGCTCTGAATAAATACGTTCTTTTCTCACAGTTAAGAATATTCTAATCAAAGGCTTTTCTAAGGTTGACTAGGACAGCTATATAATAACTACTAGGTCATTACTGATTTCTAATTATTTCCCTAGGACACTGTCCATGGAAGCTAGTATAAATCTTCTGTAGTTTTCTTAATGCCCAATTCTGTTATCAGGCCTCTCTTCCCAGCAAGCCAGAAGGGAGTAATAAAACTTTTTATTTTAGCTTATTAGTTGTTAGACTATGAGAAGCTATACCCAGACAGGTTATGGACAACTGTCTACCACCCACAGATGGTGAACTTCAAGTTGGATGCATTAAATGCATGATCACCTCCTGTGGGTTCTTGCATCCCGTGCAAGACAAGGTATAGAATACTTCTGATTATAGCGATGATAGACTAACAGGCTTACACTTCTGACTGAAATACCTATAAAACTGGACCAGTTTTCAAACACTGGACAAGGACCATAAAAGACCATGATGCCAAGGAAGAAGGAAACAGAAAGTGAGCTCTATGAGTGTCCCTCATCACAGCCCTGAGAATATTTATAGGCTGCAGAACAGGAGGAAAAATCCAATCAGAACCTAGTGGTTCCCTGTGCTGAGGAAACAGTGTTTAGAATTTTGTAGGTGGTTAGAATTTGCAAGGCAAAGTACCAGAGAGGAAAGGGTTGCATAGAGAAAGAGCTTCAGGGATCTTTAGAGGGCAAAATTCAAGTCTTTACCTGAACTGTGGGGAACATGCAAGTAGGGAAACTATGGAGGCTAAGGGGAAATCACCAGCAAGAGGCAGATGAAACAATTCCTGCAATTCACACAAAAATCAGGAGTAGTTTGTTTCTCCAGCATGCACAGACTAAAAGCCTCCTAACACACGGGACGGCGAGCAGTGTCCTCATAAAGACAGTGTCTCAGTAGTGAGGGATAAATGAAGGCTGATCTGGACCACCCTGAAGAAGTGCAAAACCAGGGATTAGAGTGATTCCAGGTAACTTAATTTCCTATCAGAATAAATACCCAAATTTTTAACAAAATACAAAAATTTTAAGAGAGAGAAAATTAAAATACAGGGCCAAAACAATGTGAAATTACAACTATTATAAATACTTTATATTCAGGAAGGTAGAAGAGAATATAAGCCTGATGGGAAGAGAAATGTTAGTTATAAAAATAAAGCCAAATCAAACTCCTAGAGATGAAAAATACATCCTCTGAGTTGAAAAAACCACTGAATGGGATTAGCAAGAGAGAAGATTTTCCAGAAGAAAAATTACTAAAGAAGATATAGCAACAGAAATTACTCAAAATATAATACGAAGAAGGGAAAAAAGTTAATAGCGTGTCAGTGAGCTGTGAGGACATCAAATGGCTTCTCCAGAAGAAAGGATGGGCAAAAAGGTATTTGAATAAACAACAGCTGCTAATTTTCCAAATTTGATGCCATCTGTAGACCGCAGATCCAAGAAGAGCAGCAAATTCCCAACAAAAGGAGTATTAAGAAAAGCACACCTATGCACTTTATAATCCATTGCTGAAAAACTGCTACGAAAGAAATCTTAAAAGCAGTCAGAGGAAAATAAAATCCGTTATAGAATAACAAAAATAAAGGCAGACTTCTAGTCAGAAACAGCGCAAACCAGAAGACAGTAGAGCCACATTTTTAAAAAGAAGCCTTACCAAGTAAAAGCCTTTCGCCTTGAGTCTTCCTTTCTGTCTTTAACGCAGCAGGAGGATGTAATGAATGCAACACACACTGCCAACCTGTCACCATGAGGCAACAGCTTGGGGACCAAGGGGGGAAATCACTCTAACGATGGCAGAAGAGAAAGACAGATACAGCCTGGCCTGATCCATTTTTGAGTTGCCACATCAATCTCTAAACCCCTTCACTCTGGATTATGTATTAAGTAAATAAGAAACATGCTTATATTTTAAGCCGCAGGTCAGCAAGTTTCTGTTACATGTGTTCAGATAAAGACTATGGGCTCTGTGCTTCTTCTTTACTAGGTTATTGAGCATAAATTCCCTCATCCACCCCTCCTCTGTTTGTCACCACTCCCTAAGTAGATAGCTGTGCCTCTACTCTTGGAGGAAAAATAACCACTCTCTCACCAATACAAAGATCACCATTTGGGCTCTTCATCTTCTTTCCTTCCCTGTTTCCTCCAGGAACTTGTATCTTCTAGCATTTTCAACTACTCTCATCCTACTGCTCTTACGGTTGTTTCCTCTTTGCTTGGCTTCTCACTGGGTAGAATTTATCTTTTTCTCTTCAACACCTCAATTTGGTTGATGCTTCCCACCTGTCAACTTGCTCCTCTCCCTGCAGTATTCTATTTCTTCCCTTTATTCTAATTCCTCATAAAAACCTCTCAACCCTGGATTTCCATTTTCTTCCTGTATATGCATTCTCCTTGACTTTTAAAATATAAAATTTCTCATTCCAAAACTCTTCAATATTGACTTTCATAACATTACATTATTTTGAAGTCCCTAATTACTTTCCACTGTTGTCAAGAACAAAAACATTGTCCTATTCCCTAGCTAGAGCTACTCTTCAACCTTCAATCGCTGGCATTCTGCTTTTTCCCCTTTCCTCTAAAAAACTCACCGCTCAAGGATGTAATCATTATAGGAATTCAGGTCATTATCAATTCTGTATCTTTAGCCCCCTCATCTCTCACAAATTCTCAGTGTCCTATCTCCAATTGCATTCTAGATATCAGCACATCTAAAAGAAACTCATCCTTACCTCTTACCCTGTTTGTCCCTCCATTATTTTGCTACACCTGCTGCATATACCCTTCTGCCAGTCATCAAATTCGAAAGTTTATATCCCTCTTCAACTCTTCCTTCTCTCTCCTTTATATGAAAGCACTGGTTACATTATGATGACATTGTGGTTCTGGAAAATGACATCCTACATCAGATCTTTATCATCTTCCACTTATAAATGTGGAATAGCTTCAGTTCTCCTACCTTCAAATTCCTCTCCCTCCAAAGAACTTAAATCTATACTCCACCACAAGCATATTGCTAAAGCATTCTTTTCAAGAGATCACAATTAAAATGGCTTCCCATTACCTGCCAGATTTCTAGCTCCAAAAGCAACTTTTAAGGAGTCAATAAGTGACACAGGAAGAAGTCTTTAGAACCCTACCATGGCAGTGGTCTAAAATTATTAAGTATTTTGTATATAACACCTACAGACACCCAAGATTTAGTTAACAATCAATTACAGGTTTGATTGGACTGTTGGCCATGGGTAATAAAAGTGGAACTTGACTTTCTCAACTCCGTATTCGAGAAAGTTTCTTGATTCCTGGAAAGTACATTATTAACAGACTTGACATTAGTAACAACCTTCAAGTAACCTTCCTTCCTTTGCAGAACTTGAACTGCTATATCAAGCTCTATACACCAGAACCACACTGATATATCAAACCCCACATTCAGACACAGCTCTTCTTTTACCACTTTCAGTTCTGTGTTTTTTTGTTTTTTTGTTTTTTAAGATTTTATTTATTTATCTGACAGAGAGAGACACAGCGAGAGAGGGAACACAAGCAGGGGGAGTGGGAGAGGGAGGAGAAGCAGGCTTTCCCACAGAGCAGGGAGCCCGATGTGGGACTCGATCCCAGGACCCCAGAATCATGACCTGAGCCAAAGGCAGACGCTTAACAACTAAGCCACGCAGGCACTCCCAGTTCTGTGTTTTGATCCCCTCCTTCTTCCTAATGCATTAAGTATAAAATGAAAATTTTTCTTATTTTCAGTTACCATGGTATTTTCTCCATAGACAATGTAAACTGTTAAAAATTAGTAAAGAATACTTTTCATTGTGCATCTATAGAAAGAATTGGACTTAATTAACAAAATATTAACCTAAGCCTGTTAGTTCAATTATGTCAGCTGCACTCTGAAATGATGAGAAATATGCCAATGTACTAAACATAAGTATACATGCAACGCATATTTTTCCCCCCCCAAGCATGTTCTTTCTTTGGACTCAGGTCCCGGGCTTTGAATAGACCAAATCAAGAAAACAGGCTCCCTATGTTCCACTGTCAAGGATGGAGAGGATTGCTCTGAGATTTCCTAAATTTCTAACCGAGGAAATGTTCAAGGCCTCTGATTCTGGAGTTCATCATGATTTTATTGACTTAGTTCATATTTCCCAAACCATTCCTTTGCATTTTACAAAATAATAACAATTCCATAAGAGTAACACAATTTCATCTCTAGGGCTATTAAAAGCTTGGGAATTAGTTTAGAGGTGATGGAAACAGACTTTATTTCTAGGACAGGCAACTTAGAATATTGGAAATGATGGACTGGAAGTTTAAAGTGCTGGGTCTTTCTGAGGACTCTGTTAAGTAGCCAACAATGCAATGGAAGCCAGTGGTTTTTCAAAATGCACAGAATCACTCGTGATGCTTGTTAAAATGTAGATTGTGGGATTCTACTTCTAGACATTTATTGTTGGTAGCTCTAGAGAAGGGACCAGAAATCTGCATATTAAGCAAATTCCCCAGGAACTGTTCTTTAGACTACACTTTGAGAATCACTGCCTTAGGCAAGCCAAATCCTCTGGGCTTCAATTTCCACATCTGTAAAAAGAGTGAGCTGGATTAGATAAGAGCTGGGAATATTGTCAGCCCTTAATGTTTTATGACTCAATTAAAGTGTTTGCTATTTCTAGGAATAAAGTCTTGATCAGTCAACATTGATGGCACTCAAGTGACTCAAAATCTTTTCTTTCATTAGTGCACTACCTAAAGGGATATTTTTCTATTGCTATACCTACTATTACCTTTTTTTGTACCTTTATTATTCACAGGTAGCCTTTCATGTCTACTCCCAAAAGCTGCCCATCACAAAACTTTTCACCAGGAAGAGGCACAGAAACCATCAAATATAGCTACCATCCCCCACTAATATCCCCAATAGATACCTGTGTTTGTTTACTTCCATTTTTGGGAAAGTACTTCCTTGAAATATAGAAATGTCTTCTTTCTCTTAAATAAAAATCTTTCTCACTGGCATATTAATCATATATTCTGGTTCTGACCTATGATCCTATATAGAATAGCATAATTCCTCAACCATCTGATAACCATTTGAATACAATCTTTGTTCCATACTCAGTTTCATATTTTCTTACACACCATTGATATAGTTGCCTTTCAGTGGGTGTCTCCTAAAATGAAGGCCTACCTGTGGGTCTAAGCAATGTCATTTATACTAGGACAATATAAAACCAAGGGGGACATATTTGAAATTCATATCAGAGAAAAAAGGGAATATCTTCTTAATATATTGTTCCAGACTAAGGTTATGTGTTTATGGAGATCTATATATTTATCTGCTTCCTTTCTGGAACAGGACTTTAAAAAGTTTACATAATTACTAAGGTTATGTAGGTAGATCACTATGGCCTTCACCATCTTTGCACACTGAGGTCAATGCAGCAGCTGCTGCAGATTTTTCTTTACTATTCATGGGAATTCCCCAACACACCCTTATCCCAAACCCAAGAGTTCATAGCCTTTATTTCCTTCCCAGGAGCTTCCCTATTGCCTGAGATAATACAGGCTGTTGGACCTAGTTAGTGGCTTGTTTTTGTTTGTTTGTTTGTTTTCTCTTACCAAGAGGAAACACTATTTGATCAATACATTTTTCTTTTCCCTCCCATCACGATGGCCATCACCCCCACCAGCTAGCTGAAGACAAATATTATCTTTAGGGGAACAATAAGAAAAATTAGAGCTGAGGTTTTAACATAAACAGGGGAAGACGTAAGGCAATGGTGAAAGAGAAAAAAAAATCAGACAGGTAATATGTATCTAGCAAAAAATTCCTTAAAAATAAGAGCTAAGTGAAGATATTTTCAGACAAGATGAGAATATTTGTTGCCAACAGAACCATACTATAAGAAATACTAAATGACCTTCTTCAGATTGAAAGAAAATTATTCCACATGGTAGCATGGAATTGCAGAAAGAGAAAAATAGAACAGAGTAAATACAGAGGTAAACATGAAATGAAATCTTTTACTTCGCAGAAAGACTATTTAAAGCAAAAATAATAATGTTTGATGGGGTTTATAGTATATATAAAAGTAAGCGACATGAGAATAATAGCAAAAAGGGCAGGCAGACCTGAAAGCGTCTTCTGGTATTTGTGAAATGGCAAAATTTTAATTCGAGGTTTTATTAAGTTAAGGACACATACTTTAATATAGAGTATAAACAATAACAGGAAATATAAAACTGTGTTAATAAAAAGATGACAAAACACAAAATAGAGTAAATATACCTGAATCATCCAAAAGAAGGCATGACAGAAGTGATAAAGCAAGCAAAAATAATGGAAAAAACAGAAAACAAAACAGTGACTTAACCATACTAGCAATTATATTAAAAGGAAAACTAGCAGAGAAAACTAAATACTCCAATTAAAAGATAGAGATTATAAGAAGAGACTTAAAAAAAAAACATGACTCAGTATGTGCTATCTTTAAAAGACACCTTCAACATAAGGACATAGAAGAAAAGCAGAGGATGGAAAAAGTTATGCCACATAGGCACTGACATTAAAGTAAGATATATCACAATGATTAAAAGATCAATTTTTCAGGAAGATGTGACAAGTCTAAATGTACACAAAACTCATGTATTAGCTTAAAATATATGATGCAAGATTGACAGAACTAAAAGCAAAGAAACTGATCCACAATCATAATCAGAGAATTACACATATGTAGCTCAGCCAGAGATAAAACAAGTTATTTAAAATAGCTAACGTAGAAGGGGTGCCTGGGTGACTCAGTGGGTTAAAGCCTCTGCCTTCGGCTCAGGTCATGATCCGAGGTCATGGAATTGAGCCCTGCATCGGGGTCTCTGCTGAGCCTGCTTCCTCCTCTCTCTCTGCCTACCTCCCTGCCTACTACTACTGATCTCGCTCTCTCTGTCAAATAAATAAATAAAATAAATAAATAAATAAAATCTAAAATAATAATAATATAAAATAGCTAATGTAGAAGAATTGAAAACTCTATTAACAAACTTGACCCAATTAATATTTATATAACACAATAATTAGGTCGTGGAGAATACACATATTTTTCAAATACACATGAAATAACAACAATACAAACCATATGCATGTTCTTTAGTTAATTCTTTTTCTTTTTAAGATTAATTAATTTATTTGTTAGAGAGCATGTGCAGAAGTGGGGGGAAGGGGCGAAGAGAAAGAATCTCAAGCAGATTCCCGGCTGAGCGTGGAGGCCCAGCATGGGTTTTGATCCCATGACCCATGAGAACTGAGCCAAAATGAGTCAGATGCTCAATTCACTGATCCAGCCAGGCACCCAAACTTTAACTAACTCTTGGTAGGCTGCAAAGGATTGACTCATTTAGAATACGTTCTCTAACCACAATGAAAAATCTAGAACTCGGGGTGTCCAGGTGGCTCAGTCGGTTAAGTGTCTGTCTTCGGTTCAGATCATGATCCCAAGGGCCTGGGATTGAGCATCCCAGGGGAGCATCACATCGGGCTCCCTGCTCCTCAAAGAGTCTGTTTTTCTGCTCCTGTTCATACTCCCTCTCCCCTCTCTTTTTCTCAAATAAATAAATAACACTTAAGAAAAAAGAACTAAATTTAAAAAAAGAAAATTGTCTAGAACTCAGTAACAACAAGTTAACTAGAAGTCCCCAATGTTTGGAAATTAATGACATAACTCTAAATAGCCCATGGATCACGGAAGAAATCAAAATGGGCATCAGAAAATATTTTGAAGAAGAAATATTGAAAATACAACATATCAGAAGCTTTGAGGTGATGCTAAAGTAGCACCTAGAGAAAATGGGACTGACTTTTAGATGCTTATACCAGAAAATAGTAAGGGCTCAAAAGCAATAATCTAAGTGTATCACTCAAGTGTCCAGTACGAGCAAAAAGTATTCTCAAAGGAAGAAGAAAGGAAAATGTGGTGAACCCAGAGGAGTGGCCCTTCCATCACCCATCACTATCAATTACAATGATAGCCTTCCCAGCTCTCAGCAGATAGCCTTTGGCAGTCCAGCACCTTTGGGGTTTGTCTCAATTACAGAGAACCTCCTCACCCAAGGGCATGTCCTTCTTGGGCAGTCCATATCCAGTGATTGACTGAGGTGAAGATATGAAGCTCCAGACATCTGAGCCCAATGCAGGACACTTCTGACACCCTATACACCCATCACGCTCCCTGTAGGGTCATTTGAACTTTTTCAGGCTAGATCACAGACCTCTCCTTCTGATCAGTGTGTTTTCGGCCTCTTCCTTGCCACAGAAATTAATCTCTAATAAATCCCCTGCATGGCAAAGTCTTTCACAGGGTCTGCTTTGAGAGAGAGATTTGCAGAAATCAATGTAAAAGATGGAGCTCAAATACAGAAAATCAACAAAAATAAATTTTGTTTCTTTAAAAGATCATTTACATTAATAAACACCCAGCAAGACTCATTAAGACAAAATGGGCAAACAAAAATACTCAACAAAAATTGCTTGTTTGATACTGATACAGTCAAGATAGAGAACACTTTTATCACCATGAGAATCCCTCATGTTGTTCTTTTGAAACCCCAACCACCTCTCTCTCCTCATCCCCTAAATCCTAATCCCTGGAAATCACTATTCTCCATCCTAGAATTTTATCTTTTCAAGGATATGTATAAATGAAATGATACAGTATGGTTTTTGTTACTGAATTTTTTCATTCAACACAGTTCCTTAGAGATTTACCCAAGTTGTGTGTAGAAATAATTCATTCCTTTTTATTGCTGGGTAGTATTCTATGGTATGGATGTACCATATTTAACCATTTACCCATTGAAAGCCATCTGGCTCACTTCCAGTTTTTAGCTGTTAGGAAGACAGCCTCTATGAACATTCATGTACCCATTTTTAAAAACATGTTTCTTACTTTTTCTGAGATAAATGCTCAAGTTCAAATGTTAGACTATATGGTAGTTGCATGGTACTGTGGGCTGGACTGTGTCTCCTTAATCCCCAGTATCTCAGAATGTGAGGTAACTGTACCTTGAAGTAGAGATTTAAAAAGGTAATTAAGGTAAAATGAGGTCATACAGATGGCCCTTAATCCAACAAGACCATGGGCTCAGAAGAAGAGGAGATTAAGATACATACAACATAGAAACTAAGGGGCAACAATGTGAGGACACATTGACAGTGTAGCCATCTGCAAACCAAGGACAGGGACCTCAAAAGGTGGTAAATTTATCTTGGATTTCCAGCCTCCAGAGCTATGAGAAAATAAATATCTGTTGTTTAAGCCACTTAGTCTGTTCTACTTTGTTATAGCAGCCCAAGCAAACTAATATATATGACTCGTTTTTTATAAGAAATAGCCAAATTATATTCCAGAGATGCTGCACCATTGCCATCAGTAACGTGTGGTGATCAGTGTCTCTGAACCCACTCCGGCATTTGATGTCGCCATTATTCTTTATTTTAGTCATTCTGACTGATACATGATATCTCACTGTTGTTTTAATTTGCATTTCCCAAATGACTAATTATACTGAACATCATTTCATGAGCTTATTTTCCACCCTTTTCATAAAATATGTCTTAATATCTTCTGCTCATTTGCTAACTACATTTCTTGCTTGCTTTTACTGTTAAATTTTGAGAGTTCGTTATACAGTCTAGATATTGATTCTTTATTGGATATGTGGTTTGCAAATATTTTCTCCTTGTCTGTAGCTTATCTTTTCATTCTCTTAACATGGACTTTTGCAGAGTAAAATTGTTTAATTTTAATAAGCTCCAATTTATCATTTTCCCCTTTTATAGATCTTGCTTTTTATAGTGTCAGTTTAATGATTCCTCTTAATCTTAGACCCTAAAGACTTTTCCATAAGTTTTATAGTTTTATTTTACTTTTAACTACATGAATAATTTTGAGTTAATTTTTATATAAAGTATGAAATTCAGATCAAGATTCAATCACTGAAAAGGCTAACCTTCATTTACTGAATTGCATTATCAGAGTCTAAACAGGGCATGTGAGTCAAAAAGGCTAAGAATAATTGTTTGACGTAAAAAGATCCTCCATGAAGATTCCTAGACCTTACTAAGGCAAAGGGAGCACACTGTGGGTCTCTTTCATGTTCTGCCATCAAACAATGTACATAAGCTCTCTTCTTTCTTCCGTAGTTAAAGATATGACTTTAACTTTAAAGGTAAATTTGTTAAAAACTTCAACTTTAAAGTTAAATATGACTTTCTTCCTTAAAGATATGACTTTAACATTTGCTTAGTTAAAGAAAATGAGCATTCTAAGATCTAAAATTTTCTTCGGTGGTGTTGACAGAGGACAGTCTTATTCTACTCTGATTTATGGTCATGTCTGTGAGGGACTGATGCTTACTGGACTTGTATCCATAGGTTAAACCTCTAGCCTAAATGAAGGCAAGGAACTAGCCCAATGATTTAAGACCTGCCAATTCCAAGTGCATCTTTGGAATTCAGTCCCTTTCCTGCTATACTTGCATATCTAGATCTCCTAATCTAGATTCCCAGCCACCCCCGGCCACTCCACATTGGCTTCATCCACACCCTTTAGTGAAATTATGAGTACTTCTGTCATTGGTCTTCCTTTCCCTGCAAATGGTACTATTAGGTCACTTGGCAGAAGAAGGGGAAGTGAGCTGAATATTCGATAGTAGAATACAGAGGAGTCATTAGTTCTGAATATCAAATATTTCTTCTCTTTTTTGGGCAAATGAGTTTTACTACCCCACCCTTTTGGAGTTTAGAAAATAATGTGACTTGTCTCAGTTAATAACGTGTAAGCTGAAATAATGTGTTCCGGTTCCTGGTTGAAGTCTTTAAGAACTCCGGTGCTTCACCACTGCCTCCCTATATAAATCAGTGATGCTCCAGATTGTAGAGCCTTCATCAGCCTACAAACTGAAGCAAAAACAAAATAAAACAGAGTCCTGGCAATCCACATGGACATGTAGCACGAATGAAAAATGAACATGGTTGTTTTAAACTACTAAATTTGTTTGTTCATTTATTTTTTTACCATTACATACCTCCATCCATCCTTACCGATATGATCCCAATGGCACTGTATGCATTTACTTAGTTGTAACAATACAATAAAGGGATATCCCAATTGGAATTGATCTTTATATATTTGTAAGTCTATTTATATAAAAAATTTATTAATTGAAAAAAAATTAGTGTTTTTAATTGTTCCTAAATTAATTGTTTAACATTCCTAAATTAGTTCTGAAAACACAGTTTCTACATGCAGATCAGTGACAGCATTCTATGGGCTAACATACAAGCACACCAAAACTCATTCTGGGCACTGAGTCAATACTTGATATTTTCTGAATAAATGTAATCTCCAAGAGTGAAGTGGAATGAAGCAAAATGCTGACCCGAAATAACTAAGTAGTATTTTAACTGTCTGACAGCAGTTCAACGACAAATAGTTTAACAAAATGTTATACCCATCGAGCGAGATACTGGATGGATAAAAGAAAAACACAGCCCTTTGCACTTTAATCTGTGGATGAGGCAGATATTCAAGAGATCGTGACAGTAGAAATGTGCTCTGGGTTCTGTGGGACCACAAAGGAGGGGTAAACTGTCATGGTATCCAAGTTTATACATCATGGCAAAAAAAACCATTTTCAGCTCAAACTCTCATCAGAAAGTTATGCTCTTGATTAACCAGAGCAAAATTTAATCCAGAACACATACAGGCCGAACCCAGGAGAAGCAAGCCAGAGAACACAGTGTTCTCAGATTAAAGAACCAGAGAAGTGCAGAGCCCCGCAGCAAAGACAAGAAGTCACATCTCACTAGGAAGTAATTAGAGACAGGAATTTCACAGAGCTCATGGAAAGCAGTAAAAGCTTCCTAGCAATGAAACTGATGATGCCTGAACCTGCTTAAAGTGAACTTTCAGCAAGTGTGGAGGCAGAGACAGATTCTCCTTCACTTCAGGGACCTCAAGGGAGACAACTGTGTTGGGTTCACAAAGGACAATCAGCAAATGGTGATCTGTGTAAAGCAGGCAACACTCTGGCTGGGAATATAAGCAAGACTACTTTTTTAAGACACATCAAACTGTGGCTTTCAGTAATTCCTTAGTGAAGGTGGAATGTATATTAATACCAGCATATGCTAGTAATTAACAGCCGTGTGACTGTGTATATACATATAAATTGTGAATTATTCTGAAAAGCTATGCTTAAATTTACAGTCACATCTACAGTTCTCATGAGATTGTATGTTTATTCATTATCAACTAATCCTACTTCTGTCTTCATAAAATCCTGAAATGAACAACATTCTAGGAAATAATAAAGGCAGTTTGGGTTGAACTGACATGAATGTTATCCAGAGTGGTCAAAATGAGTTATGAAATATGCCATACAAAATGGCATCCGGGCAGGGCTGTTCAGTACACTACACTTGCATCCTTTTATGGTGGATGATGAAGGAAAACCGATACAATTAGGAGGTTAAGTTTAAAAAAGAAAAGGAAAGGATTGTGGAGGGGGGATAAAAATATATAAAAAATCAAGCCATAACATTCCCTGCTGCAGCATCACATGCCAAATCATAATTTTCTTTCCTTTTTCCAAAACATGCACTTTAAGCAGGTGCTCTGAGCCAGAAATACTGCCTCTATGAGTCTAACCCTAGGAAATGACTGAAGGTATGCATGGAGATTAATAAGCAAAATGTATTCATTATAGAATTAATAATACTGAGGTGATAATAAATTTTTAAAAACTTCTAAGTACTAATAAGAAATCCAACTAAATTAATTTTTTTCTACATTGGGAAGAAAAAAATATATAAAATCTGAGTAGTGATCTGACATTAAGAAATGCAAAACTATGATCAACTCAGCCAAAATGCCAAAAACAAAAACAAAAAAAACAAAAAAACCCTATAACCACGGGCTAATTGCTCACAGAACTCAAGGTGTTGAAACAATCTTAACCCTGGACCTCAGGGTGCAAGCCTGGAATATTTTACAGTTCACCTCTTACCTTTGTCTTTAAGAATAAACACTTTTCAAAGTTGAGAATTTTGGGAGTTGAGCCATTCTCATATTTTTTTCTCCTTTCCTGCCACTAAGATACAAAAGGTAGTCTGTAAATTCAGACTATGAACCAGGACTTGATTATCAGGGTGGCAGTTAATCTTAGCAGGTGATTTCCCTTTTATCAACCACATCATCAAGTAAGTATTTTATTAAGTGAAGATTACGTGTTTAGGAAAACACTGGGCTCGAGGATACAGAAGCTGTGGGTGTAAGAGAAGGGCCTTGGCTTCACTGGGCTTGCTCTCCAGCTGACTAGTTGACTCCCACATCAATGAGCCGGGAACAAATGGTGCTGGATGAACGGAAAGAGAGCTAAGTCAGCATGGAGAGTCTAGATGTCATTAACACTGATATAAACTCAGAAAAGACCACAGTGACCAGGGATAACTTGATAGAAGGGAGTTTCAACTAGCCCTTGAAAGATACATAGTATTTGCATGAGGAAATTGTAAGGAATTCTAGGAGTACAGCAAATAGGAATGAGAGAATGGTACCAGGAACAAACTGTTTTAGTTTGAGGGACTTAAAATAGAGGGGAGCAATGAAAAACGAAGGTGGGAGAGTACTTAGGAAAACATAAGAACAACACCTCAACAACAAATTAGGTGTACTTTGATTTTTGTGTGTATTCAAGTGTGTGTGTTTCTTCCTCCTGAAACTGGAAAGGAAAAAATACTTTAAATGTTAATCTCTGTCTTGACAAATCTAAACTTAAAGATGATCTTCAGGAATAATCTCATACTTGACTCGATATAATATAAAGTAACAACAACAACAAGTGCCCAAGGAAGAACTTTGAGAAACTTCGTGAATCCTCCTCGGTCATCCCCAAATAATCATGCTGACCAAGCTGGCTGCCCACATCTCCCACCAGTCTCAGCATTCCTAATGTCAAGCCCAGGTCCCACTAACAAGTGTTCTTTCACCTCTGCTTATGGAATACCCTTCTTATCCACTGCTCCAGTCCTCTCTGCCACCCCTTTCCTTGGCACTAATGAAGAGCTATCTATTCCATATGTATTTACTACCACGTTTCAGTTACTAGCCATATTTTGAAACCATCTGAAGTACACATGAAAAAATGAAGAGGAAGAACAGAAAGACAGATGGGACAGAGGAATATGGATAGGTGGAAGCAGACTGACTGCAAACAAAAATTCAATTTCTCCCCTCAAGGAGTTTCCCATCCAGCAGGAACCAGATGTGCAAATGAGTACATTATACAACTGCTTCAATACAGTGATTCAAAAGGTCTACTGACACAGGGATGAAGGAGTGGCCAAGGCTGCCAGGGGAAGATGGAGAAGGCGTCCCAGAAACACATGAGATAAAACTGAAAGAAGAGGTAAGAATTTTTGGAGCAGGATGGGAAGAGGCATTCCAGACAGAAAAACTACATGTAGAAAGACAATGATGAGGATCTGTATCTGAAATTGCTGAGAGGAAGGCTAAGGGAAGAGACATGGGACATGAAGCCTGATAGGTAAGCAGTGATCACTTCATGAGGGACCAAGAAGAAAAAGTCGTAACAGCAGAACATGCTATGGAGAAAAAAAAAACAAAA
>LNAC01000464.1:0-55738 GCA_002007465.1 Ailurus styani
ATTCCTGGGACCTGATGATAATCGGTCTCCTACTCCTCCGCCATCTTGCCGCTCCCTCCCACCTGTGCCTTCTTGACCATTTGGCTCAATTTTTCATATATAAGCTCCTTCTTATAACAAAACTGATTCTGTATATGTGTGATTTTGTGGTTCTGTAGTTAACACCCAGGTCATTATGGGAAGTTCAGGTCGCACAGTCACTTGGTGACCCTTTGTCAGGCATTCAGTCTACACCAGTGGCAAGTCATAAGGTACTCTCAAAGGTGGATTAGTTGTTGACAGATCTGAGCTTGGCTTTACTCAGGGGCCATGCTGTGGTTTCCCTATTGGGTTTCCAGAGGCTCCATGCTACATCTGTGTCCAACTTTGATGGTTCCTATATAAATGGGGCTTCTGGGTCATGAAGGCATCTTGCATCATAGCTTTCATCTGTCACAGAGCCCTTTCTTCTAGGATTTACTCAAAACTGACAGACTTAAGGATTACTTGGTAAATGGGTCAGAATAGTATGCCAAGATATGTATATGTTGTGTCCCCAAACCAAAAGGCCACTGAGGCATTGTGCTTTGCCTGTGTGATAAGTGGTATAACAACTAGTCTGTTACTTTATAAAGAGTATACCAATATGTTCTGGGCCGCTAGTGGACCCTGAGAAACTTCCTAATGTGGCAAGACTTTGAACTTTTGCAGGGTTTAACTCTCATCTTTTGGCATGCATATGTCTTACTAAAGCATCTAGGAAGTTTATTATTCCATGACTAACAGTTCTGAATAGCAGAATGTTATTAAATGACATTGATGCTGAACAATTGTGTTGCGATGTTCCATAGGGTATCGGAACAGTTATAACAGAGCAAGACCGTTGGAACTCTGAGCAAACACTGTAAAGGTATATTGTTAACACTGCCATGTAAATGCAAACTGCTGTGGTTTTACTCTTACCAATTGGAATGTAAATAAAACATTTGCCAAGTCAATAGCTGGGCATCTGATGTCAGGGATGGTGATTCATTTGCTCTAGTAATTATAGTTCCTCTAGAGTTGCAACTATGATTGTAGTAACAACATAACTAATTTTCCATTAACCTGTTACCATTCTTTATTACCCATCTGGGTTTTGCACCAGATACATAGGTAAGTTTATTGAGGATTTGGAAGGAATTTTCATCTGTGCATCTCCCAAGTCTTTCACTGAGATCCTGTTCTCTGTAGTTTCCCTGAGTTTACAGCACTGATTTTGCTTTACTATTTTGGTAGGTGTGGAAAGAGGTCAGTTTTAAGGGCTTCTTCTTGGTCCTTCCTAACAGAAAATCCTTACTTCAAGGGAAGGAAATAATGTACAGATTCTGCTTTTTACCTAGTATTTATATTTATATTATCCACTCTGGAACCAGTGGAACAACCCCAGATGAGTCTGCATGGGCCCATTGTAAGATGAGCTGGGCCAAGACTCCATCTATTATCTGATCTCTACTATAATATAAAGATCTTAGGCCAAGACCCCAACTACTCTCTCACTTACATAAGCCCCTACTTGGCAAGTTAACCACGATGGTATTTTGAGTCCCTGGGGATCAGCATTAGTTCAGAGCCAGTGTCTGATAACCCCAGGAAATTTACTATTTCCCCTATTCCAGTGTACAGTTACCCCAGTAAATGGCTTCAGATCCCTGTAATGAGAGCTTTATAGTTTATAAATTACATGGTATACACATATGGCTGTATTATAGGGTCCAGATTTAAAGGGATCTGGCTTTCTCCACAGTCAAGGGGCTCTGAGTCTGGGAACTGGCTTAATTCTGGGAACTGGTTAAAAGGTTGGGAATCCCCATTATAGCAATTTGGTTAGGTTTCCACACATCAGACATAAAACATTTTTTCTTATATATGTCAAGCAACCTTACTAGACAGCTTATCTGTATTACATCTAGGGACCCTGTGATTAATCATCACTGCACATTAAAACACTCTGATTATTATTTTGTCATTGTGGATCGTGATAGTAGTTGCCCTCCTCGTCTCTGATAATTAAGTGATTCTACCTGGCCTGTACCAGTGCAAGGATCCCATTGGTGCCATTTAGATCAGGGAACCCAGATCTGTTGTATTAACCCTTACCAGTTTCCCTAGACTGTAGAGAACAGCCACCAGAAGAGCTTGCTGCAGGGCTGGTGCCCTGCTCCTCGGTGCTAGTCTTAGTTCCTTGCTGAAGGGAGTGTCCTTTGCGCCTTCCTGCTTGGGGGTGGGAGGGCAGGGAGAAGTACATTTAGGGAATATCTGAGCAGAGTGCATATAATGGATCCATTCCACTCTTCCTATTTCCTGAGCCTTCAGACTCTGCTCTGCAGAATTTAGTGAGAAGTCCTGGCATATTGATCTTTTAAATTCAAGGCCATGGTTAATGATAGGTTTTGAGTAGCCAAAACACTAAACCCCCAGTCTGGGGATAGTGTACCTAGGTCAGCAAAAGCAGCTTGTTTGAATCCAGTATTTATCCCTTGGAGTCTAATGCTGTTATAATCCATCCTAGAGCTTTCCCTACTCCTGTTTGGGGAAGTCTTATGATTATTTTTATGTTTAGGCTCCTCCTCATGGAGCAGGGCTTCCACCTCCTCGTGGAACTAACCCTTAGTCTTGGACTGGAGGCAGTAGGAGCTGCTGGTGGGGGTGGCCTGCGGAGGACTGGCATCAGCTGGTGTGCCCGTACCCCAGGTGTCGTCACTGGAATCCTTTTATCCAGAGAAGGAGGAGTTGGAGGAGAAAATGGAGGGAGAGTCGGGGGGGTGGGGAGGACTGCTTCCTCTGACAAGAGAGATTGAGGGATTTTTGCCGTCCACAGTTTTCAGCCCTATCTTTGTCTTTTTCCAAACATTCACATCCCACGTCTCATGGGTCCACTCCTCTCCACAGGGCTGTCCACATGGTGTGGAGCAGTTCACTGGCACTGTCGCATTTCAGACTTTACCAGCAGAGTGAGGCCTGATCCCCAGCCATATTTGCCTTCCAACCGTAGGAGGTGGAAGACTCTTCAGAGCTGCCACGGCGGCCTTCCGATTGCATACACTGTTCTCAACTACATAGTCACACCCTAGGGCAATGCACACAAGTCGATGCCAACAGAATTCTTCATTCCCTTCTCTAAAGTCTGCACCTGCCCTAGTCTTCCCTATGTCGTTCAATGTTACTAGTACCCACCCAGTGGCTCAACCCCAAATGGAAGGTTTCTCTCCTTCCGCATCTGCATACCCCACCTCTTAGTATAGGTAGGCGTGACTCCACCTATCTCAAAAATATGCTCCTGTCCACTTACTCTCCTACCTCTATTGCTATAACCCTAGTCTCAGCCACCCTGTGTCTTGTCAGTCTCATCACTGATCCTCTTGCTTTCATTCCTGACAACTTATTCTCCACCCAGATCTCTGAGTGATCCTTAAAAAAATACAAGTGGAATGGTATTCCTCTGCTGTGTAAAAGCTCTCCAATGCCTTTCTATCATTCTACAATTAAAATGAGGAATAATCTTTTTATCTTGTTTAAAAGCCACACATGCTGTGGTACTTGCTTATTTCTCCGTTTTCTGCAATTACTGTTCTCCCTAGATCACTATGTTTTAGCAACATGGGTCTTTGAATTCCTTGAACGTGCCGGCTTCCTCCCTCTTTGAACTTTTGCCCCAGCTGGTCCCTCTGCCTGGATTATTTTTCCTTCTGATCTTTGAAGAGCTGGCTCCTTGTCATTCAGATTTCAGCTGAAATGTCTTTAAAGATTTTTATTTATTTATTTGACACAGAGAGAGAGATTACAAGTAGGCAGAGAGGCAGGCAGAGAGACAGGGAGAGGAGGAAGCAGGCTCCCTGCTGAGCAGAGAGCCCGATGCGGGCCTCGATCCCAGGACGCTGAGATCATGACCTGAGCCGAAATCAGAGGCTTTAACCCACTGAGCCACCCAGGCGCCCTCAGCTGAAATGTCTTCTCCTCAGAGACCTCCGCCTAGCACTTTTACCAGCAAACATTCTGTTTATTACTCTTTTATTTTTCTGCCTATTTATCCTCTCCCTCTTCCTTTAAAATAGAAGCATGTTCACTAACGTAGCTCTACACCTCGATCCTGGCGCAGAGTAGTAAGCAATAATTGAATAAATATTTGTTGAATTTAGCTAATAGGATATCCCCTAAGTGAAGCCATGGAGCACATGAGCCATTAACCTAACCACAGGGGGCTATGTAGACGCCAGAAATAAAAGGATATATTAGGTCTAAAGAACTTGATTTTTAAAAAATTTATTTACTTATTTGAGAGAGAGAGAGAGAGAGACAGAGAGCGAGGAGGGGGAGGGCCGAGGGAGAAGGAGGAGCAGGCTTCCTGCTGAGCAGGGTGCTGGATCTGGGGCTCCATCTCAGGACCTTGGGACCATGACCTGAGCCAGAGGCAGATGGTAAACCAACTGAGCCACCCAAGGTGCCCCAAATTGAGTTCTCTGAAGTACTCAAGTTATTCATGACAGAAGAAAACCAACAGCAGGCGTATAGGAAATTACTTACTTATGAGAGACGGAATATACACATGGAAGATGACCAGATTATATGTAAAAATAGAACTCTGACCCTCAGTCTGCAGCAAGAAGTCCAGGAAGGCAACTCTTATTTGCAGTAACCAATCCAGGAGGCCAACCCACTATGTAGTCGAGGGAGCCATTTCTTAACTCCTGTAGCCATTGGTCCCAAATAGCCAGGGCTCGATTAATGGAGAGCTTTCCCCAGGTTTGTCTCCATTTCCAACTTAGGACCAACTGGAGAAAGCCAAATATGCACCCAGACCAAACACCTAGAATGCCCCTCTTCTAGTTAGTTTGCTTACATCTCCCCCACCCCAGCAATCTCCGGTCAGGACATACCTGAAACCTTGTCTCTCTCTTTTTTTCCCACTATAAAAGCATTCCCACTTTTCTGCCTGTATTTGAGTCTCTGCCAAACGCATGTGATGGTGGCTGACTCCCTTGCTATACCAAGGTCTGAATAAGTAGCTTTTGCTTATTGTCTTATAGGTGCTCTTTGTTTATTCTCACGATTACATGAACATATCTAATACCTAGATAATTCGGGATAATGAAAGGATTCAGCATGAATTTTCCAGATAACTTTGCTGCATGGACCAGACCTCCGGGATTTGAGATGGACTTCTGAATTTAAATGCTGTGTATAGCACACCATTTAATGCCAGAGTAGTCTAATGAGGTTGCATTGTATTGTGTGATATATATCCCCAGGAGTATTGACTTGCTAGATCATTATGCAGTCACATTGCCTTCTCTCTTCAAAAACAGAACAGGAAAAATAGGAAAAAGAGGTTGAGTTTGAAAATAGTATAAAGTTCCCTTTCTTCAAGAAATGTCTACCAAATTAAATATGTATAATTATGTATGGTTATTTATCTTTAATGGATGTTTCTGACACGGAATTATAAGGGAAACTCTCTTGCTGTTGTGGTTGCCTGTTTGGGTACTGCGAGCTGGAAAGAAATTGCTTTATTCAAACCATTAATGAAATGTCACTGTCAATCCACCTCTAACTACATCATGTGCTTTTTATTCTTTGTGTTAAAAATAAAGAAATAAAGAAGAAAATATTTCCAGATACCATCTTGTTCCTGTAGAAGAGAGCTGTGTTCTAACCCCAAGCTTTATACTTATTTCCTGCTTATTTATAAATTTCAACATAAAAAAATCAAACATCCAGAATTAAGAATGTAAGAAAAAAATCACCATGAAGAATTTTCCCCTTGTACATTATTATGTCCAGTCACATCTCTAATTTTTCTAATGATTTAGTGAAATGTTTTCCCTCCCTTTCTCCTGCTCTTATGTCCTTCCTTCTTTCCTTCCTTCCTTCCTTCCTTCCTTCCTTCCTTCCTTCCTTCCTTCCTTCTTTCTGTTGTTTTTATTTTTGCAAGGATAGAAGCAAAGTCTCTAAGTTACCTTTTCTCCCCGTGGCCCTACACTTTCTTACTCAGGCCCCTGATATGTGTCTGCTTAACCCAGATTTTGAAAACAACATATTCTTAAGAAACCATATTAGGTTAATAATGCCCCCCAACGCCTGATGTGGTCCTAGGATAGAAGATTGGGAGTAACATGAGGTATATTTGATAAAAATTGCTCCAAGTTTCATATGGCAACACAAGATTAGCTAAGATAGGACTAGGCGGCATGTTTAATGGAATCCTTTTTTTTTTTTTTTAAAGATTTTATTTATTTATTTCACAGCGGGAGAGAGATCACAAGGAGGCAGAGAGGCAGGCAGAGAGAGAGAGGGGGAAGCAGGCTCCCTGCGGAGCAGAGAGCCCGATGCGGGCCTCGATCCCAGGACCCTGAGATCATGACCTGGGCCGAAAGCAGAGGCTTTAACCCACTGAGCCACCCAGGCGCCCTAATGGAATCCTTAATACTAAAGATGTAGTATTTCTCCTTGGTAACTTGGCATCAGAGCAGCCCTATCCTAGTCTGTCCTGGCTCCTTCGAATTCCCCAGCTCCCTCAGGAAGACACTTGACAGAACTAAGTAAGGACAGTTAATGCTTTTTACAAGCAATTATATTGCTCAGGCAAGAGTTTGCCTGGCAGAGGTGAGTGCCATGACTCAAACTTTTGAGCCTGGCTTTTGACACTGTGGTCAAAGATGGATCAGCTGTTGTAGGAGGGAGGTTGCTGGAGGGAACACAGAATTGGAAGCAAAAAAAAAAAAAAAAAAAAAAAAAAAAAAAAAAAAAAAANAAAAAAAGGTCAACGGTGGCATATTTATTGCAGACTTTCATTTATTTCATTACATTGGGTAGGGGGGAAAATGGATTACAGGGACATGTCTTGGCCCCTAGACCCAGAAGCAGAGAGGATTAAGTGGTCCTGACAGTATCTCCCTTACTGGGCACAGTGAACTGATTGGGAGATGGGTGGAGTCATGGGTGGAATGGGGGACCTGGAGTCTGCTTGTTACAGATTTAGTTTTGGGTCTGGCAAGACTGTCAGCTGCCTTTGGCATTTAGAAGCACCAGTAGTAGCACCTAGGGCTCTGGCAATTGCCCATCTTTGGAACTTAAGCACCAATGGCATTGAGACACTTTACTCTTTGCTAAACTGGCTCACGCCACCACAGCCATAGTGTTCACTAGCATACCTTGGTGCTAGCCTAACACTCGCCTTGGTGCCCGGCAAGCACAATGCAAAGGGTGGTGTATACATTATCTCCTTTAGTCTTTTATACAACTTGAGGAGGGTCATACAAACAATATCTTTCTTTTGCAAGAGATGAAACTGAGGCTCAGGGGGCTTAGAGGCTGGCCTGTCCAGTATGTGTGGGGTGGAGACCGAAGGTGTGATTGATGCATAACTTACATGTCCATACCCATGATATCAGTTTCCCTACCACCTGGGAGGACTAAGTCCACCAAGCCACCTCTCCCTCTCTTCTGCCTTTTGCCCTGGCCTATCCAAAGCAATTTCTTTGGCTCTAAGAAGAAATAAGAGCATTTTTCAGCTTTCTGGATGGGACTGAAGCAAAATGGGGTCCATGTCTGACTCAGCACTGGGGTCTAGGGTTTGCAGTTACATCATCGCACATGTCCCAGTTCTTGGATTTTGGACTCAATTACGTATTTATTTTTTTCTTCTGGGGTCAAACGATAAAAATGCCTGGCCTGTCACTCACTTTATGTCCCTTACCTTTTCCTAGTCCCCGATTCATCTTTTCCTAATGATCATCAACTGTTAGGTCGTCCGGTGATTCATTTGGTACCCTTTTCATTTATTTTCATAATATATTGAGCTCCCGCTCCTGTTCACTCCTCTCCAGCCCTTGTCTTCATAGCTCTCTATCCCCTCCCCACCCCAATTTTGGAACAATCATCTCTAGCCATTAACTGACTTAACAAATCTTTCTGTCAGTGGGGTACTTTATGGAAATTGAAAACTAATTAACGTTTATCTCAGCGGCTAATCACATAAAATCTACTGCCTTCCTATCTCAGGTTCTAAAATAATGATTGCCTGTGAATTGAGCAAGGAAGATCTTGATAAGTCCTGACAGGGCGCAAGCTGAGATGAGAGGGAACCGGTAGGTTTCAGCCTCTTCTACTAATGAGGACCACGGGGGCCACGGCAGCCGAGAGCCTCTAGGAAGAGGTGGCCTCTCCACTCGGATAGTCAGCCACCCAGACACAGCTTGCATCTGTGCACATAACACACACACACACACAGAGGAATATTAAACCCTTCCAAAAGTTGTTGATTTTTAACGTTTAAAAATACTCCTCTTGTAAAAAAAAAATACTTAGCTATTTGTTCATCTATTCATTCATCCCATAAGCATTGATATATTACCTATGCTAGGCATTTTTTTTTTTTTTGTGCTAGGTGCTGGCAACTAACATGTGATTCTGTGTCAGAATTTAAGTTATGAGCCACAGACACTCAGCAGAGGGAAGAAAAGGGATGTCCAGGGACATGTCTTCAGCAGAAAACAATCAAATAGAAAGAAGGAAAGAAAATGATTCTCCTTCAGTTTGGGAAACAGAGTTAAGCCATGTTTTCTGAGTCAGTCTGGTTTCTTTACTGCAGGACTTTTCCGAGACTTTCATATGCTAATGTGTGATGTTAAGTGTGTGTGTGTGTGTGTGAGTGTCTGTGTTTATGATATTTACCATATAGGATCAAGTTTCTTTTTTTTTTTTTTTAAAGATTTTATTTATTTATTTGACAGAGAGAGGTTACAAGTAGGCAGAGAGAGAGAGAGAGAGAGAAGGAAGCAGGCTCCCCGCTGAGCAGGGAGCCCGATGCGGGCCTCAATCCCAGGACCCTGAGATCATGACCTGAGCCGAAGGCAGAGGCTTTAACCCACTGAGCCACCCAGGCGCCCTAGGATCAAGTTTCTTAGAACGTATTTTAGGCGATTGTGGCTTACAGTGAAATCCTTTAAGCAAAAGAGTTAAGATGTGTCTGTGGTGGTCGAGCCTTGGGAAGGACACTGTTAGAAGGATGGAGGCCGATGCTGAGCTGGCCTGGAGGCCATGTGTCACCGGGAATACGATCACATGGCTGTCGTCACTCACCGGGCTGCCCCTGGCCCATCGCTGTCCTAGAGCAAATTCGAAACCGGCTCCCCTCCTCTGGGCTGATGCAGTCCTGGGCAGTCAAGGCTTCAGCCCCGAGGCCTCCCCATCTGGATGCCCTTGGGCAGAATGCAATTCACACAATGGAATGTGGGTACCTAGTCTCTAAACCAGGGCTCTCCTTTGTGCTGACCTTAACTAAACTTCTCAAAGCCACACTTCGGTCTTCCAAACAGTAAATCAACTATCAACGCAGAATCACAGCAAAATCAACCGGAAAGTTGTTGAAAATCAAGATTTCAGGCTCATCTCCAGACCCACTGAATCAGAGACGACAAGTGGATCCCTGCAGTGTGTATTTCTTTTTTTTTTTACTTAAAGATTTTATTTAACTATTATTTGGGAGAGAGAGGGAGAGAGCACAAGTGGAGGGAGGGGCAGTGGGAGAGGAAGAACCTCAAGCAGACTTCCCGCTGGGCATGGAGCCCGATTTGACGCTCCATCCCAAGACCCTGAGATCATGACCTGAGCTGAAAACGAGAGTCAGATGCTTAACTGACTGAGCCGTCCAGGTGCCCCTGGAGTGTGTATTTCTGATAAGATTCCAGATTGTTCTGGAGTGCCTGGGCAGCCACTTTGGAGAAGATGTGTGAGAAGAGCTGCCTTGATTACATTTAAGTGGCAGGAGAGAGAGCAATTTTCACCTGAAACCAAGGAATTCTGTTTTGTCTTAATCACAGGAGGTAGATGGAATGTTTCAATGAGAAACAGAATAGAACCACTACAATTTAAACTTACTACCTAAAATTAATTTAATTATGTTTCTTTTTTTAAAGATTTTATTTATTTGACAGAGAGAGAGAGAGAGATCACAAGTAGGCAGAGAGGCAGGCAGAGGGAGAGGGGGAAGCAGGCTCCCTGCTGAGCAGAGAGCCCATTGCAGGGCTTGATCCCAGGACCCTGAGATCATGACCTGAGCTGAAGGCAGAGGCTTAACCCACTGAGCCACCCAGGCGCCCAATTGTGTTTCTTAATTAAGCTGTCTACCTGTGCATTGTCTATTAGAATTTCATTTACATCACTAAAATACTTTTTAATCTAATAAAGTTGATGGTAAACAGATGGGTACTTCCAAGGGATGATATTGGAGGGGTACCTGGTCTAGAGTTCAGAGTCTCCCCAGCAGCTGCATCCCCCAGGTCCCCTGAGGCAGTGGTAGGAAAAGGGGCCCTCGCTGGACACAAGTGCTCTGAGTGGATTTACTCTAGCTGAGTGGGATGAAACCAAAGATCTTGCAGAAAAATGAAATCACGGTTTTAAAAAAGCAACTTGCCTTCATTTTGTCAAAGGCGAATTTGTTGAAATTCAACTCTTATTAATACTAAACCCATCAAATCATGGGGATAACATTCGCAAAGTTCATGGCATATAGTGCTGGGTGAAACTTCTCAAGTATAGGAAGAGCATCCCATTTACTTCGGGACCTCCCGGAACCCAGCATTCGTTAAACAAATGCCTTCTGTTTATCTTTTACTCAACACAGAACGGGTGATTTGTAAGTATTTGTGGCGTTAATAAACATTTTATTTTTGAAAATATTTCGAAATAGTTTTTATGTGGTTTAAATTGATTGATGTGAAAGTCCAGTTGCAGGCACTGCCAGATCTATTTTGGATAAAGTTCTCATAGTTACAGGGAACATAAACTTCGCTGAAATAAGAAATCCAGGATGATTTGGGCAGGAAACATGGCAGGGTCTCAGGAGGTCTGGAAGCAGGAATTGGAACATCCCCAGGAGCTCTGGCTTTTTGCTTCTCTCTCTCTCTCTCCCCCTCATTTCCTCTCTCTCCCTCCCTCTCTCCTTTATAGGCCTTGCTTTATGGGCCTTGCTCTTTGACCTTTGACAAACATGGTTTCCCAAGGGCTCCCAAATTTATACGTACTCAGTTCAAGTGGATACATCAAATGAGTCTCTCAATCCCAACTCCAGATTCTCAGGGGGAGAGAATCTGATTGGCCCATTCTGAATCAGGGTCTCACTCAAAGACAAATCATCTAAAGCCACACATGGAGAAAGAAGGGCATGCCATACAAACACGGCCAACTAGACCAGCACACGTTGTATGTTATGGGGTCCTCAAATAAGGGTATGAGCTGGGAGGGTTCCTGTAAAGTCATCTAGTATGACTTCCCTGTACCACGTCCCTTGTAATCCGTACCCACTGCCACCCTGCTCCATTTTTAGGGAACCTTCATGCTCTGCCCTCATAAGGGGAATTTGTCAAACATCATAGTTGTGTCCATTAAATTTTAGTAGATGGGACATGACATTTGGATTCTGCAGAGAGTGAGTCATTTCAAGGGATCTTGTGTGAGTACTTTTAAAATAAGAAACAGCATTCGTTTATATGTTCTCTCAGGGAAGGTTTTTGCTATTTAGATTTTCTGAAAGCAAGAACACCAACACCGGATTCTCAGTACTCCTTTTCGCGTACTTCATTTTCCTCACAGAACCAAACACAGCATTTGAATAGAGCGCTTCGGGGAAATAACACCGTGATGGCCAGGATTTCCACTCAACAGAAAAAATGCGTTTCACTAAACCAAGAACAGACATTTCTAAAGACCAAGATGGTATTAACGGCCTAAGGATAGATATTTCAAAGTGGTTAAAATTATATTATTGTTAAATTTGGATAAAGGACAAAATAATTATGATATATGTGAATCTCAAAAGAAGAGTCAGCATTTTCCATATATCTTCCTATACTTTCAAAGTAACATAGCTTACTTTTTTCCTAGGGGTTGATGTCGTCTTTAATTAGTTAGTTATTATAGTTTTTTTTTAATAGGCTTCATTCCATGTGTTTAACGGCCTCAGCATTTTTTAAGAGCGCTGGTCAGGTATTCTGTAGAATGTTCCTCCATTTGGGTTTGTCTGATGTTTAGATCAGATTTACATATTTTTAAAAAAAGACTTTAGTTCTTTGAGCAGTTTTAGACTTAAAGAAAAATGGAGCTGGGAGTACCGACAGCTCCCACATGCCCCTCTCCCCACTGTAGAAAATACTTCTACAGGCTCAAGAGGAGGTGGAACCTTGTGGATTATGGAATTCCAAGCCATTGGCTTCATGGATGAGAATATAAGGCTCAGGACACTGAAGCAATTTGCCCAAGGTCACCCGGTAGTGGCCCTACTTACGATACACCCATTTTGGGTCTGTGTTGCAATTACTTCTAAGTTAATTCTCTGTAACCTAAGGGATGGCTTTGTCATAAAAGTGTTAAACTCAGAAAATTTTGTATGGCTTTTTTTTTTTTTAACTTCTTTTAATTACAAAACTTGGAGACCACCTTGCCTTAAGTTTCTCTCAGAAACAATGCATGCTGACAGTCATTCTTTGAGCAAAGAGGCAAGGAGAGCCAGCATCTGGTTTTAAATGCAGTTAGCACAATGGAGTGAAGACCCTGCTGAATGCATCTAGAACGTCACTGTTTACACAAACCCTGGGGGCCTTCAGCATGGCTTTTTTCCCCTCCCTTCTCTTTTGGGGGCGGATCTAGAGACAGATGTCTTCTGAGCAGAGCATCTTTGTCCTGGACAGTGGTTTTCAAAATTGCCAGGCACTCAAGGGGTGCTTGGCAGGGGAAGTTCAGCTTTAGGCTGTCTGAGAGATTAATGTCTCTGTGGTTTGTCCATGGTTTTGTGTCAATGTTATTTCTGCTTCCGACATCTTTCTCCTTGTTTGGTCTGCGAGCTGTGCTCTCTGCCTCCTTCCCTAAGAGAGCACTGTTCCCAGGGACTGTCAGGGTAATGGCCAGAGAGCAGGCATCACAGGTACTGCAGCTTCGAGATGCAAATCTTACTACATTTTCCTTAACGTGGCCCAGACAAAAAGCAACAGCGAGATGCCTCAAATTTCCTTTGGCTCAAGACCCTGATCTTCCTAGAATATAGCAGCAGAAAGAAAAATCACGAGCTCAGGCTACAGTCAGAGGAATGTTTGGTTCCCAGCCCACACTTGGTTGGGTCCAAGATCTTGCAGATGCTTCAGCTCTCTGACTTCTCCACCGATGGGTGCCAAGCTCCCACCTCCGCGAGCAGTCCTTAAGGCCACGTGGACCCTGTGTGATGTTGTGGTCGCCACAAGGTACTGTGCATTGTTGCTGGCGACCCAGATGCCACCAGTCCTCTGAGAGCCACCAAAGAAAACTTTCCTCAAAGGACCGCCCCTCTTTGGGCTGCAGCATCAGTGCTTCTTTTATGTGTCCACGCATACAAGACTTCTTTCCTTCATCAGTTAAAGACTATAGCGAAATTCACTTTTGAGGGGGTGCCTCACCCTTGCCTGAGCATCTTGCTCAGCATATTCATATTACACTCAGATGAAGAGGGCTCATTCACCTTCCAACACACTCATACCTTCTTTGCTACCCCAGCGGGGAGGTGAGCATCACCTTCCTTTCTTGGTTGGCAAGCCCTTAAGCTCCAGATGTATTTTTTGTACTTTCTGCCTTTTTTGGTGAACTGAACAACTACTCAAAAAGAAGACTTTGGTATTCTGTGATGCTGGAGAGTTCCTATACTCTGTAAGAGGATCAGACCCTGGCTGTACAGTTCCAGAAGGTCTCTCACTTCAGTAGGTTTGGAAACCCCCAGGAGATAGGAAAGAGGTCTTGAGTGTGGGTTCTAACTAAAAAAAACAAAAACAAAAACCTTATCATTCCTAACTCATTTTCCCTTTTAAATTGAACGTAATTATGTAGGCAGAGCCTGCTCTGGGGAGCTCTTGCTTCTTTTTCTGGATCTTTTGCCCATCTCCTGCTGTCGAACTTTTTGTTTAAATGATACCAAACATTTGGATAGTTAGCTGGATTTTTCAGTTTTGCATCCAGATGTTTGGAATCCTGTGGACATTGTCAAAGATTTGTTTATTACCATCGAGCCTGTAATCACACTGGGTCTGCATAATCTTCATCTTCCAGATGAAAACCGAAAAAGTCAGTCAGTCATCCAGATGCTTCCAAATGTCTGGGTGTTTGTCATTGTCAAAGAACATCTGGATGGCTGCAGTTTTTTTTTTTCCCAGTTTTTATTCACGTCTTTGGCACAGACATAGTCTTGGGTTTAGTTACTCTGGATACAGCATAATAAATAGCCTTAATGGGATGGGTAGATATTTAACAGAGATGTAGTCACTGGGCTTCTCTAGTTAAAATGTGAGTCTTTGGTCTGAACAATTGGAAAACCATCTCCACCTGAGAAAGTATCCCAGGGAAGTGACATGGTGCTCCCCCCACGCCATCCCAGTGCTCTTTCTAGAGGCCTGTCAGCATCAGGGGAGTTAGGACACTGCACCATCTATCTGTATGCAGAGGACCTCTAAGGCTGGAGATACAAATAAGAGAAAGAGAAAGAGAGAACAGATCTTGGCACCATTTACAGCCTCAAACATAAAGCCTGAAAACAACCACCCATTGTAAATACAAGCAGATATCTAAAGAAATCTTGGGAAAAATGGTTTGCCCTTTTGGGACAACTTTTAAATGAAGGCACTGGATTAGAAGGTCACCAAGTTCTCTTCCAGCTCTGGCAGCTTCTTGTTTTATAAAACCTCTGTGCCCATTGCATAAAGGAGGGGAGGCTACAGGAAGCAGAGTGGGCAGGTGGTGAGGGTTATGACCTTCAGGGTCAGGAAGACCCCATTCACATCCTGGTGCTGCCCCCGCACCTGCTCCATGACCGCAGGGGACTCCAAGCTTCTCTGAACCTTGCTTTTCTAGCATTTCCAAGTGTAATAATTTGGAGTGCTGTTGTAAGGATTAAATAAGACAATGTGTTTGAAGAGCTTGCATAGTGCCTGCTGTACCATAAAACTCTCGAAAAGTAAACTCAACGTAGAGTTAAGATTCATCCTTTAATTAATATTTAAAGTAAGTCTGAAATTCAGAAGAGGGCCTTGGCTGGAGTCATAAACAAGGAGTCAAATGCAAAACACCCGAAGAAAGGCTAGAGAGTGAGGACCAGAGGTGGAAGCTCAGAGCCTAAGATACTCCAGTATGAAAGGTAGGGTGGAGAAGGGTCAGCCAGTGAGGTGGGGGTGGGGGGACCCTGGGAGATGAGGTGTCCTGGAAATCAAGAGACGGAAGAGTTTTTGGGAAAAATGGAGTGACTTTCTGGGTCTCACATTGCTAATGGGTCAGTGAGCAGAGACAGGGAGTTGTGTGTTAGCATAATGGAGGTTGCCTTAGTTGGGTTCCTTCAGAAGCAAACCCAGAAACAAAGATTCAAGTGTTAGACATTTATTGAAGAGGTGAGAGTAGGGACATAGGGAAAAGAGACAAGGAAGAGGGTGCCTGGATGGCTCAGTGGGTTAAAGCCTCTGCCTTCGGCTCAGGTCATGATCCCAGGGTCCTGGGATCGAGGCCCGCATCGGGTTCTCTGCTCAGCAGGGAGCCTGCTTTCAACTCTCTCTCTGCCTGCCTCTCTGCCTGCTTCTGATCTCTCCCTCTGTGTCAAATAAATAAAATCTTAAAAAAAAAAAAAAAAGAGAGACAAAGAAGAGAAGACAGCCAGCGGCATGGTGGCGGCTGATGGAGAGCATTTCCCTTACCGCCAGGGAAACTGGAAGCCAGTGTAAAACCACTCCTCAGAGGGTGGCCCCATAGGAGGGGAGCTACTTATAAGCCAATCCTGTGTCTCACTGGTTGAACTCTGCCCTCCAGAGGAACCAGGGAGGCAACAGGTGTCCTGCTCGCCACTGCCAGACCTGTCATTCTCTCCCTGCCTCTCCAAGGTACAGTTTCCATGTTCTGAAAGACAGCTCGACATTTTCCATCGTATCATTCATCCATTTCTCTGCAATTCTGCTTTTTTTTTTTCCTCCAAAAGGAGTTTTAATCCCAAGTTTTTGTTTTAAGTTCTATTGGACTCATTGCTTATCTCATTTATGTCTATTTTCGTTCCTGTCGTTACTTTTCCCCAGTCCTGCACCCTGTCACCTCAGCCTTCAGTCTCTCTTGTTTTCTGCTCCAACTTTCAGAGGCCATCCCTTCCAGACCTCGATTAAGGATGCCAGGCAGTTTGTGAACATTTGCCTCCACCTGCGACAAGTGGCTAGTTTCGGAGAAATGATCTCCTTCTGGGTCTTCTGGGAGCTTTCCTTTGTTCTGACATATTTGTTATCATAGTCCCATTTCTGGTTATTTCTCCTTAGTAACCTTTGAGTAAAGCAGCATCTTTGTCCACATTTGCTGCTCATGGTGATGGCATCGTTTTGGCTCATGTCTTGGCTTACCTGGGTGGTGGCTTCATCTTCTTTTCACTCCCACCACTGAAGGGGCAAAGAATGGACTCCTAATTTATTTCTCAGTTTCTGGACGAGTTTCAGTCACTGCATCTCTGCTCTCCTGAGGTGACAACTGATATCCACATGAGTGCTTTAGTGTCTAGTGTGGACAGGCTACGTGATACTTTAAAATCTATTATGGATGGTGTGTATGGCTACCAGGACTCTCGTAGTCTCTGCCAATGACATCTTTGCTTTATGTGTAACTCAGCTCTTTCCTAGGACTGTGGCCCCTTGACTGAATGAGAACAGTCTGCGTGCGTTGGTAATGGTCCGAGTAGGGAAGAAATGATGTTAAAGGAAAAATACCTTCCCACATAGACTGACACCAAGTGGGAGGAAGTAAATACCTCATTTTCAGCTGGAGGCAGGAGATATCTATATGGGAAAGGGTGATAAAGCTTTATCTTTTCTTTGTTCACAAAATGAGGCCAAGTTATGCCATACACAGAAGTCTGGTCAGGATTTTTTCCATCCACATCTGTTGGTGTTACTACCAGTAGCAATTACTCCCCATTTCCAGCATGGAGGGGGGTTGGCCATTCTGGATTTTCAGAATGTCACCTTGTTTTTCCTGAATCTTCTGTGACACCTTGGGAACAAGGCGAGAGGGGCTGATTTGGGGCTGTTAACTAGATTCACTCTGAATTAACAGTTCCTATTCTTTGTGGGTGGAAATGGCCTGGTGGCTCAAGGTCTGCAGAGGGGTAGGTTAGCAATGTTGGGAAGGAGAGTCAGGGTTGTGGCTGGACATATCTGCCCCCTGGGTGTGAAGACCAGACACCGTTTTGTACCTGCATGGTCTCTCATCTGTTAAATTGGGCTGATAATATTGACGTCAGGGATTTATAAAACAGTTTGATAAAACAGTGAAACAGTTGTTAAAATGTGAAACATATAACCCAATACATGACTCATTAGTATGACTCACATGGCACATTACAGAGGTTCTTGTAATCCGTGTTAAGGAGAATAAGAAACCAGACCTCCTAGGTTATACCACTAATAATTAATGTTCTATTGAATCTTTATAAAGTCTTCCTTTATCTATCTATTTTTCATTGACTTTTCATAAGAACCTGTGGAGCAGGGAGTATTGCCTTCAACTGATCTTGCAGAATGAGCCGTAGAGAAAGAAATAAAGTGAATTCTTCAGTAGAACTTGCTAATTTATTGCTGGGTCTTACACCCAAGTCCCATGCTTTGCAAACCTGGGGCTTTTGACACGACCCCTCAAATCTGACAAAGCATTGGTCGGGCACCTGTCCAAACGGCCCCATTCCCAGGGAGGAACTTCTGCCCCACTGCATGCTGGAAAGACAGACGGGTTTTCCTGAGGTTTGTCGCAAGGACCAAAGAGAAGCTTCTCTGCTCTTGACCCCCTCACCTCAGCCATAAATGTGAAAGCACAGCTATGTGAGATGTCTTATCAGGTGTGCTTTGTGCCTCTTGTAAGAAAAGCTTTCTAGAGAACACACTTAAGGTACCACGACTTGTTCTATTATTAATGGAGACTGAGCAGCAACTTTACCCTGTGGCAACGTTGTCACTTGGATCATTTATGTCTTGTTTTTAGACTAAAAGTAAATTCACAAGCAACTGAGAAAAATGAACCACTGCTTTAACAAAAAATTTACCATCTTATGAAGAGAGCTACAGCTGAAAGTGTACAGGCAGGGCGGGAGAGAAATCTTGGTCTTTTGGATTTGGTCTCTGCTTTTGTAGATAGAAGATACACCCAAACTGTAGCCTTCCCTTTACCTGGGGTGGGAAGGGAAGAAAGGGCTCAAAGGGAAAGTTTCTGCCACCAATTTTGATGTTTGCTGACATAATACAGACTGAGAACAGAGAGTAAATTCACATTTAGTCGTTGTTTCTTTCCCGTGGACGTTTACAGGGACAAGGGCCTTCAGGAATTTTTTTTAAAAAGTTTATTCATTTGAGATTGAGAGAGAGAGAGCGCACTGAGAGGGGAGAAGGTCAGAGAGAGAAGCAGACTCTGTACGGAGCTGGGAGCCTGATGCGGGACTCGATCCCAGGACTGCAGGATCATGACCTGAGCTGAAGGCAGTTGCTCAACCAACTGAGCCACCCAGGCGCCCGGGCTCCAGGCATTTTTGAATTAAGGGCCTATAAAAACAGAATTGTGTGGACATTTTCTCAAAGAAGTGCCTGTACATTTGTTATCAAATAATTCAAAGCTATTTGAACTTTCCTATTCAGTTTATAAACAGTCTCGATTTTATTTGCCCTTCTAAGCCTTATAAAAGCTGGTAGTTTCCATGCGCAGTCACTGCAAGGCCGCCCACAGGGCAGGGGAGTCATGCTCAGCCATGTCCGGTGCAGGGAATGTATGAGCAACAGCACCAGAAAAGTAGAAATCTTCTCCAGGGGAAATACAAGTATATGACTAAACCAAGAGATGAAAACAGTGCAAGAAGAACCAGAGTCTAAACACCTAACAAAGGTCGACCCTCTGACTCAAGTCCCAAATGGATGAATGGGACTATATCAAAATAAGAAGCTTCTGCTCAATATAGGAAATAATCAGCCCAGTGAAAAGGCAACCTACAGAATGGAAGGCATGTGTCTGACGGAGGGCTACTATCCAGAATATAAAAGGAGCTCCTGCACCTCAGTAGCAAAACAAGAACAACAACAACAAAACCATTAAACCACGGGCAAAGGACTTGCAGAGACATTTCCCTAAATAGGCTATGCGGTGGTCGACAGGGACGTGAAAGGATGCTCACCATCACTCATAACCAGGGAAATGCAAATCAGAACCACAAGGAGCTATCACCTCATACCTGTTAGGATGGCTGGAATCAAAAAGACAAGAAATAACAGGTGTTGGTAAGGATGTGGAGCAAAGGGAACCCTTTGTCCTGTTGCTGGGAATGTGAAGTGGTGCAGCCACTATAGAAAACAGTATGGAGGTTCCAGAAATCTCACTTTTGCGTATTTATCCAAAAGAAACGAAGTCACTGTCTTGAAGAGAGATCAGCTCCCATGTTCATTGCAGTATTATTCGAAATAGCCAAGATATAAAAACAACCTAATGTTCACTGGCAGAGGAAGGGACAAAGAAAATGTGGTATATATGTACAATAGAATAACATTCACCTTTAAAAAGAAGGAAATCCTGCCATATGTGGCAACGTGGATGAACTTGAAGGATATTACATTAAGTGAAAAAAGCCTGTCACCGAAGGGCAAATACTTATATGAGATATCTGAAATAGTCAAAGTCATCGAGACAGAAAGTCGGATGGTGGTGGCCATTGCTGCTCAATGGACAAAAAATATCAATTATATAAGATGAATAAGTTCTAGAGATCTGTTGTACGACATTGTGCCTGTAGTTAATAAAATTGTACTATGAACGTAAGAATTTGTTAAGAGAGTAAATCTCACGTATGTCCCACAATTTTTAAAAAGGAAGAAAGAAAGCTTTCATGTGCAAAACTCCTAGAGATCTTGTTAAAAAGAACAAAGGATTTCAAAAATGAAAAAAAATCGATCATGGACATGGATTTTTTTTTTTTGCCTTTCTCAATTCCATTTCATTGATCCATATGTGTGTTCTTCTGTCAATACCACACTGTTTTGATTACTGTAGTTTTGTTTGAAATTTTGTAATCAGAAGGCAGGAGTCCTTCCTTCTTCCAACTACAAGCTCTCCCAGGTTACGTGTAGAGACTTCCTTTGCCTGAATGATGTTTCTGGTCTGGGAACTGTATCTTGATCCTTGGTGCATGATACCCCTTCAGTGCTCCCCATCGTCTTCAGTTAAAATCCAAACTCCTTAATATGGTTTCAAAGATAATTTTCAGCTTTCACAGTCATGAAGTCACAACTGCACCACAAGAAGAATGCAAACCAAGCAATTCCAGTTCAGTATGATGAGTGCTGCCAAGGTTGAAGCAGTAGGTGCCATGGGAACACATAGACAACGTTGCTAACCCAATTTTGAGTAGTCAGGGAAGGGCTGCCTAGAGGAAGTGACATCTAAGAAGACACGCAGAGGGCACCTGGGTGGCTCAGTTGATTAAGTGTCTGACTTTTGATTTCATCTCAGGTCATGATCCCAGGGTCCTGGGATCGAGCCCTGCGTTGGGCTCTGCGCTGGACGTGGAGCCTACTTGAATTCTCTCTCTCCCTCTTCCTCTGCCCATCTCACTGCTTGTGAGTTATTTTTTTCTCTTTCTCTCTCAAAATAAAAAATAAGGTAAGACACACAGAGAAAGAGTGGGCCTCGCCTAGGTAAAGACGAGTGTATATAGGAAGTCGTTATTTGTTCCTCCTCACTGCATGCCCTTCTTCCGACTGTCAAGTCATCTGAAAATAACTCGTGAGCAGAGATCAGGTGGTATAACTTCCTGATACCAAGCAGGAGCACAGTAAGTACTGATTGTTTCATGTAAGAACATTTATGGAATTTAATTAATCTGCAAATACTCAGGGCTAATTGTAGTTTTTATAGGCAGCCTGAACTCTCAGTCCTCCTACACAGAGCTTTCCCTGTGTGAGGGAACCAAGACCTCTGCTGAGAACCCAGACCAGATCTGGGGGAAAGCATGAATATCCACATTACATGGATTTAAGCCAGAGAAAAACTTCTGGGGACCCGATAAAAAAGCAAACGCTGTCATTGCATTAATGTGAAAGTTGAAGCCTAGAAAGGTTCTGTGACTCATCCCGGGCCAAAGGGGTGATATTTAGCAGAACAATGATGAAAATATCAATCTTCTGACCTCCAGTGTCGCCATCTGCACACGCAGCTGTGTGGCCTCTTCAGGGCAGGTCATAGGAACGCTCGTCTTAGGACTGACTAATGAAGTCTGCCCAGTGACACATCATGCAGGCACCGGATCTCGAATGATTTGAGAAAACTGGAAAACTCAACGTGCCTTTTCTTATAGGTAATAATCTCCCTCGTGGCAAGACTGGGCTGGCACCATCATGAGGGCAGCCTGCCGAGCTGGGCTTTGCGAGGTCCAACATTTTCTTCCATGACTCCCAACAGAGTGAGCAGACCGTACTTTATGTAAAAATTGGATTATTTAAAAGAGATTATTGAAAAGGAAAGCCTATTGTCAGGTACTTTATGTAGCCTAAAAGATGGTCATTCAGAGCTCTGTAGTATTGTCTTTAGTGAATAAAAGTCTTTTTATGTTTTTCCTCTCACTGAGATTTTATGAGTGTATTGATAGTATAATTGGTCACTTTTCCATTTTGTTGCTTTTGGTGAGCCTGGATTCTTGGCTGGCAAACATAGAAGGAAGGAGGACCAGAATAAGTTGAGCATTCACTATTTTCAGGGTTCCTCCTGTGCAATAACATAACTAATATAGCATAACGTAACAACATAACTCTACTGACATTTCCATGAGGTATGAACTTTACTTTACAGATAAAGCTTCTGAGGTTCAGGGAGATGATGTGGCTTCACCAAGGCAGGAGGCAAGTTTGGCAGGCTCTACGCTGAAACCTTGGTCTGTGTAATGTCCAAGCTGGAGGCTGACTCTGGAGGCCCTTGGGTCACGTGGACCCCCTCAGTTTGTTTAAAACAAAGTACAGTTCCATTTCAGTCCTATTTGTTACCCCTGGAAAAAAATTAGTAGTGGTGTGATCCTAAGGGGGAGTTTAAGTAGAATAGAGAAATCTGGCTCCAGGGGCTCCTCCTTACCTTTTAGAAGAACCACCTCTAAACTCTAGGCTGTCAGTGTTGTCTTCACCTGGGATATACAGGGTGGCTGCAGTAACTCAATTTTTCCATCTCCCAGGACTTTTTTTTAAGTGCAGTGTTCCCAGAGCAAATAGATTTTACTCAGCGATATTTAAATATATAGAGGAAGAAATACAGACTATTTCTTGAAGATGTCACCCCGGATTGAGAAGTGGGTAAAGCCAGCCAGTCAACTGACCTGAGACTGATCCATTTTGAGGTTTCTGTTCTTTAACCAATTCGGCTACTTTCTTTTTATGACCTGGCCTGAGGTGAGGAGTTTACCTTACCAGCATGGCCTGAAGAGAAGTTGTATGGGACAACCCCTCCAGGGTTATGGTCAACCAGTCAACAAGAACGGATCAGGAGCCTGCTAGGTATCAGGCATTGTCTAGATACTAGAGAAGCAGCAGTGGCAGAATATCTGACCCAATGATTTGACATTCTAGAGGGTGAAAATAGGTGATGTAAACCCATAAATACACAAAATATAATTTTGGATACTGCTAAGTACCATGGCAAAACTAAAATGGAGCAATGTGATGTGGAATGACCAAGGTAGATGTAGGGTCGGGGTAGGACTACCTTACTCGGGGTGGTTGGGGATGTCCTCTTTGACAAGATGATACCTAAGTGATGTGTAGAGGCAGCCAGGCAGACGTCTGTGAAATAAAGCATTTCAAACAGAAGGAATAACTAGTGCAAAGGCCCCGAGAAGAATAGAAGCTTGGTGTCTGTGAGGGGCCAAGAGAGAATTGGTGTGGTGGGAGTAGCCAGTGAGTATGGGAGAGTAGAAGGTGTTGAGGTAGGAAATAGGCACAGATGGTTTAACATTGTTTTGTAAGCATAGAAAGTGTGACAAATAACATTGGTTCTTTTTCCATCTTTATGATCCCCTGCCTTTTCAGAAACAGCACTACAAGTGTACTCTGGGAAGGTATGCTTTGTTTCCCTTCTCTAGTAAATGAATCGTGATTGGCTAGGACATTTCTATTTACCAGTGATAATTTAGGGCTAGTCGTGTAACTCAGTTTGGGATCTAAGAGGAGTCTGTTTAGAGCATTGGAGAAAGATTCTCCTCCCTCCTAATGAAATAAATCCCTCTCTGTTCTTCCTACAATTCAACATTGTAATGTGAGGTTGTGATACTTGGAATGACAGCAGCCCTCTTGCACCCATGAAGTGAGATATCATAGATTCACTGAAGATTAAAGATCAGAAAGACAGAAGAGATTATGGAGCTCTAAAACCAACCTTGGAGCCACTGGCCTTTGGCATTATTAAGGGGTAAAATATAAAATTACTTTCTGTTGGGTGTTTGTGGCTCAGAGTTAAAAGTATTCTAACTAATATAGTTGGAATATTGGACTTTATTGTCATTATAATGAAAGGCAGTGACGATTTTTTAGCAGAATAGGATTTTTCTGGATGCTGTTTGGAGAATGTACTAGAGTGGAAGTAGGAAGCACCACCAGGAGCCTGCTACAGTAGTCCAGGATCGTATAGGACTGTGATATGGAGATGGGGGAGAATATTCGCATTGGGGATGTACTGTGGAGATAATATTGGCAGGATTTGATGCATTGGTTTGGATGTGGAATGTGAGGAAAAGAAGGATTAGAGGATGCCTCCTAGATTTCTGTCCAGAGGAAAGGACAGGTTATAATGGTATTTATGGAGATAGAAAAGAGTTAGAGGGAGAGAGAGTGTGGAGTCAATAGTTCTATTTGATCAAATTAATTTTTGGTTGTTTATTAAAAGCCCAAGTGGACATGAAGACATTGTCCTGTAGACAAGTGTACCTACAAGTCTAGAACTCAGGGGAAAGGTTTGGGGTTGAGATATAGTTTGGAGTCATCAGCATTTAGGGGGTAATAGATAAAATCACCTGGGAAGAACACAGATAGAGATGAAGAGGACCAAAGGTACGTTCATGGGGGTGCTTTAATGTTTGGAAGTATGACAGAGGAGGCCAAGCGAGTGAAGGAAAAGGCAAGCAAAGAACAAGGAATGGCCAGTGAAGTGGAAAGTAAACCAGATAAGGGTGCTATTACCACACCCCCTACAAAAGTTTTCAATAATGTAGGAATACCAAGTGTATGTAGCTAAGAGCCATGAGAACAGAACATTGGTCATTTGCTTTGGGAAGATCTAGGTCTGTGTTTTTCAATATTTAATGAGCATAGATATTATCTGGGGCATCTTATTAAACTCATATTTTGTGGCTAGGCTCGGATTCTGCATTTCTGCTGCTGGGTGATGCTGAAGCAACTGGTCCTTAGACCACACTTGAAATTTCAAGGATCTAGGTCATTGGTGACCTTGACAAGAAGTCAATTTCCAGTGGCTGATGAAAGATGAAAGGCATATTGGAGTGGGTTAGAGAGAGAAGGGGATTTAGGGAGTAGAGACAGAATGTGGACAATTGTCAGATAAAAAAGATGTCTCTCTCTCTCTCTCTCTCTCTGTGTCTCTCTCTGGCTGCTTGTTTCTTTTGCATCTATGTATGCCTGCACAAATCCATCCTCCTGCTTATCATCCCTTAAGATGATTGCTGTGATCCTTGAGGGAAGATCAGATCTGCCCTGCACAGCCCCGATGACCAGCCCCCAGGCTAGATCTTGGAGTGACCCTGGCACTAGAGAGGCAGAATGTATGACCTTCAAGCTGCCGCAACCTTTGTGTGTCTGCCACACAGCTGAAGGCATCACAGAGCCACTCAGCAGATAGCTCGTCGTGACATTCCTTTCTAGAGGCCCTCCAAACAGTTTTTTGTTTTTTGTTATGAGATATTCTATGGAAAATGCTACATATAAATAGTTTATTTGTAAACTCTACATTATTTGTTACAAGACTATTTTATGCGTTTTTTGTTTTCCTTGTAAAACGCATTCTACCACCTACATGTCCCCAAGGTTACCAGGATTCTCACGTTGGACAGATCAGTTTCAAAATCCAGCTCCAACATTTATTAGCTAGGTAAGCTTGAGCAGATTATTTAACTCCCTTAAATTTCCATTTCCTCACTCCAAGGGAGGAATTAAAGTACTCAGCAGCTTTGTAGAGAGAATCAAACAAGGTAATAAATTAGCATAGCACCTAGTGCATAGTAAAAGCTTCATAATTTTTGTGTATTGTTACATAATTTAATACATAAGGCAGAGAATTGGACCTTTATTAACTATCAAATTATGTTGACTTTACAGTGGTTTTATAGAATTATTAACAAGGAAATGTTTATGATGAATAAAATATCGCTTTAGCCCCAAATTAGGAAATGTAAAAATTATGTGTGGTAACCAAAATACTGCTGAACAGGACAGTAATTTTTGACATTGCTTTATCTCTTAAAAAGGGTGTTCCGTTCAGTTTTCTGGCCTCCAGAGTCAAGTTCCTGCCCCGCCCCTCTCCTTCCACCTCAGAATCATAGAACTTGGAAGGCAGGCTGTCTCAGAGACTGACCTGCCTCAGGACCTCTATGCAAACACGGAAACAAAGCTCACCCATTTGGGCAGCTCACGCAAGGCTCCACTGTCCACAAATAAGTGAAAGAATTCCGGTTTAAATATAGGTCTCCAGATCCTTTCACCAATGCTCTGGGATCAGATGAGTGAAGAGATTAATGGGGGAAATAGTTGTGGTTAAATAATTCAGAATATTGTTATGGGGGGGCGCCTGGGTGGCTCAGTGGGTTAAAGCCTCTGCCTTCGGCTCAGGTCATGATCTCAGGGTCCTGGGATCGAGCCCCGCATCAGGCTCCCCGCTCAGCCGGGAGCCTGCTTCCTCCTCTCTCTCTGCCTGTCTCTCTGCCTACTTGTGATCTCTCTCTCTCTCTCTCTCTCTCTCTCTCTGTCAAATGAATAAATAAAATCTTAAAAAAAAAAAAAGAATATTGTTATGGCAGCAGCCCGAGATGTGAAGGGACAGCCCGAGCTGCACAGGCAGGGAGACATGCAGAAGCAAGGCTGGCAAAGTGCCCCTTCCTGGCATCTGACCTGCACCTCCTCACCCACTTCTTTCCCATCCCTGTTGGTTCCGGTCTGATGCCCTGCTCATGGCACTGCCCCCAGGGGGACTCTCCTGGGATATCCGGGGTCTCACCTTCTCTGACCGCAGGAGTTGAGGCTGGGCCTGTTTGACTCGCTTACACCTGTTGGACGGATATCCAGATAAACAACTTCAAATAGGAGCAAATGAGAATGGCTGTATGTTGGCGTTTGTTTGAATATTATCTTGATGACCTTGGGCAGGATGGCAAGTGGCTTTCATTTCCTGAGCTAACTCCGAATAATTGGTGAAGACTGACTAGAATGTTCTGAAAACAGTGGTCTGGGCTGTGCCTTACCTCCAAGGAGAGAGTAAAAACAGGATAAGCGTTGTAATCAGTTTGAAATTTCTGCCGTGGGCAATGGAGTCGGGTCGGGGCTTAGGGCTCACGTCTGCCTCTTTCCAGTCTTTGAATGGCTGACTGGGCATTTTCTGGGACCGGCTTTCTAGATGCCCTTGGAGATTGGAAGTTTTTCTCTGATCCTCAAGTAAGAAACTTTATACCTCTCCACCCTCAGGGGAATCTCACCATATTTAGAGATTTCGAGTAGGTTCCAAAGAGAAGGACATTAAAATTTGCTGAAGGCTTACTGTGTCCTACATACTTTCATGTATGTGACCTTTTTTAAGTATTAAAAGAAAATACGTGTGGGGAGGGAATGATTTGCCCTGACTCAGAAGCAGAGCCTGCTGGCAAGGGTCAAATGTCCCAGCTGTTGGAAGAAAAGGAGCTAGGGGTCAGGGAGCCTGCAGGCCCTGATATTTTTGGTGTCACATTGTCATAGTTAAGTGTCAGAGAAGCAGAGAGGAAACGCCGAATAATGAGAGAGGAAATAATGGGAAGCCCATTAGCATATTTTATAAAAACTTAATAACTCAGACATTTCCTCAGTGTTGCACAGCGCCTTGAGATCCCCAGCCCTGCCTTGTGTAGCTCATGTCCCCCCATCACCCATTTCCTGGCTCTGGTGGGTGCCTCTTGAACTCTTATGGGTGGAGACCTCATCCCCTGTGAGAACACGCCCAAGGTGGGGTCCAGGGCTCTAGGGATTTGGGTTCTGGTTCGGTTCTATACGTCTGATTGAAAAACACTAGGTACATCTTAAAACCTAAAGCCATTTTCTTTTCTCCAAACTGGGAAACTTTTGCTCCATTATATACTTTAAAGGATGCAATGACTCTGAGCTAAAATTGCTGGGAACTTGCTCAAAAACGGTGTACACCTGGAGGATGAAACTTTGCTTTTCTGACCAGGTCACCCCAGATTTATTCTCTTGCAGAGAGTGAGGCCCTATGCTCTTGAATGATGTAAATTTCATTGGTCTGGGCTTGTGGGGACCACCATTCCTGACGCGCATGCGCGTGCGCTCTGCTATTTCCGGCCGCCCCGAGAGAGAGTTCACGTGCAGCTCGGAGTAAATTCAGCCCGCTACTCTGTGCTCTCTCCGCCCACAGTGAGCGGCGCCGCCTCCGCCAGGCAGTGCTCATGTTCCACCACATTTGGAACCTGCTGCCTCGGCTGGTGCTGCTACCTTTGCCGGTGAGACTGTTGGGTCTCCTGCCATTGGTTCCTCTACTTCCTATAAGGTCCCACAGGCCCCTACCAGACCCTCCTGCCTCACATACGTCACCGGTGTGTCTCCTCCCATCTCCAACCAGACTCTGAAATCTGCCAGGAATTGTAATGAAGTTATTGGGATATCATATCTTCACAGGGGTTTGGTTAAATCAGGGACACTGTGGCCCTCAGTGCCCTTTACTGAAATGGGAAGGGGAATATTAGGTTCACTCATCTGTTTATTTGTTCGGTCTGAAATTCAATTCACTGAGCATCCTCTGTGTTCATTTGGCCACGGCCAAAATACTGCTCCCTCTCTCAGCTCCTCCTCTGATGACCACAGTGACCACTGCCATGACCCGGCTCCTGCTAGATTCCAGACACTGTAATGGGTGCCTCGTTTACCCTATTTTGTTGGAGCTTCAGAACTGCATGGTCTGGGGCCAATCCCATCCCGATGTTGCAGCTGAGAAAGATAAACCTTGTGAGATCTAGGGGCCTCTTCCAGGTTTTCCACTAGTGACAAGTACCAGAGCCAAGGGTTGAGCTTAATCCTTTCTGATGCCAAAGCAGAGGAATGGGAAAGTCACGACCCTCCAGTGTCTCACAGTCTTGCTCCTTCTGATGTGACCACACTGGGATGCCACAGAAGCATGAATGCATTACAGTGCACATCCAGACAGACACATGCAGGAATGTTTTGTGACCTTGTGGAACCCAGAAATGAGTGGGACACCTATCATGGTGGAGCTGACTCCACGGGTTCTCTGATGCACTGTCTCCTGCCCTGTGGTACCCCCAGCCCCTCTCAGGGCAGCGCTCCCATGGTGGGTGAATATCTGGCCCCCGGTGTTCTGTGATGGTGCAGTGATCTGGAAAGCAGGAAGAACGGCCTTCCCCCTTCCACTAACACAGGCGGGTGTCTGTCTTCCTGAGCTCAGCAGGGGCAAAACTGGAGTGCTTCTGCCGAACGCCCTCCCAGCTGCCCCGCTGGTTGTGACAGAGCTGGTTCACCAGTGGCACAGTCCTGAGTGTTCTGGACCAGATGGGGGCTTCCCCAATTCTCCTGTTTGTTGACTGGATCCTTTTTGCTTAAAAGATGCCTCAACTAGGAGGCGTCCTAGGTGGAACACAGTGATTCGAGAAATGCAAAACGCCGCTCTCGAGTGACTCAGTTTCAAGGACGTGCTGAGGATCAGATGTCATCAAATTAAATGGCAGACCTCTGCGTGTCCACGCTCCCAATAAACCACATTTATTACCTTACAAAAGTGACATTTTCCTTGACACTAAAACAGTAACATTCTAAAGAAGTGACTGTCCGCAACATTGTTAGTCACACATATGCGTTAGACTTGAATGATGTCTTTGATGACGATTATCATCATAAAAAGAGGGGCGGGGCTTTGTTATTATGGAGGGGGTTGAGGACAGAAGAGGAGAAAGGGCGCTTCCCAGGATCCTTCTCTTGTAAGAACTGAGACTGGAATCTGAGATTGGTTCTTAGATTAGAGACTTATTCCAAGATCCCCAGTCCATCCTGTTGAGATGGGCACCAAGAGATGTTCCCTTTTCCCTGGGGAGGGAACAGTACTGAGCTTGCCTTTCCTCTGGGGAACTGGAATGGGAAAAACATCAACAAGTACAAGTCAAGCTACACAGACAATGTGCTTTTCTATTACCCCATCATCTCCCAGAAGCCCAGGGTAAGCAAGGAAATGTTGCTGCTGACCATCTGCGTGGCACTGAAGTTTACAGTTTTTTCACATGAACTGACCCACTGTGTCTTCCAATACCCCTATGAACTCGGAATTGTACATCTTACAAACAAAAAAAGTGAAGCTCAAGAAGGGAGTTGAATCCAGTATTGTATAAAATCACAGGCTTCTGTACTATGAGGTGTAGATGGCATCTAAGAAACGATCTAGCTGGAACTCTGGTTCCAATTAATTTAGCTTAACTTGATTCCATTGATTCCATTAACTTGATTCCACATAGTCCCTGGCTGTGCTGAACATTGGATCAGACACTGGGTACAAAACACAGGAACTGGCTCTGGGGTCTGTCCTTAAAAAATGCACCTCCTGTCAGTGGAAACAGCATGGTAAACAGGTACCTCTCATGCTGTGAAGTAAGTGATGCCCAGAAGAGGTGTGGTGTAGTCTGCGGCGAGGGCAGGACTTTGCCTGGGAGGACAGCCCAGAAGACAGCTCCGAGCTGAGCTCTGAAGGAGGAGAAGGAGGGTATCTCCGGGAGGACGAGCTGGCGAAGGTGGTTGGCCAGCAGGCAGGGCTACACAGGTGAAGGGCACAGCACGGGCAGAGGACAGAGGTATGCCACAGCAGATCGGCAGTTCTGTGTGGCTAGAACATAGTGTCGTAGGAGAAAGGTAAGGAAGTTGGAAAGAGAAATGATGATCAGAACCTGAAGGACTTTACGGACCATGGTCACTAAGTCAGATTTGCACTCGTAGGAAATAGAAACTCATCCAATGCTTTTAAATACAGGAGTTCTGTAATGGTGACCATGAGAATAGGTGATATTTATTGAGCATTTACTAGAGGCCGGGCACTTTGCTTGGCACTTCATACGCAGAACCTCGGTTCATCTTCTTGAATATATTTTGAGGTAGGAACAACTACAATGCCCATCTTATTGATGTGGACACTAAGATGAATCGCCTCTTGTGCTGGAGCCTGATCTCCAGCAATGACAGGCTCTGGCAGATGTGTTTACGAGAAGGATCACTAAAAGCAGTGTGCAAAGTGGGTGTCGGTGGAGAAAGGGGTTACCCTGCACAGACAAACATGAAGTAGATCCCCTGGCAATGCCCTTGGTTTCTGAGCTGGAGAGGGAAATGCTCCTCTCCTCCAGTGCTGGCTTCATTCTCCAGGAAGCCTGGGGAGGAGTGTGGCCCTGACCCCCCAGGCCACTGGCTGCTGCTTCCCGGGTATCCCCCTCTGCCAACACGCACACACTTGCACTTTTCCTTGGTGACAGCTCTGAGATCCACCCCTGTGGCCCCAAGGTTGTTAGTCAAGTCAAAGCTGTTTGTCCCAGGAGGTGAAGGACAGGCAGGGTGGGGAGCTACCTGTGGTCCAGGACAGGCTGGGGAGACAGGATGAGTAGAGACCACCAGCCCATTAGCACCTCCCAGAACGGTCCCTGGAAACGCTCCGATTCCATGACAATTAAGTGTGGGTAATATAATTATGATTGTACTGGTTAAAGAGAGGAAAATGGCTGAACTGTAAATCAGTTTATTGAAACGCATTTTTGTGAGAGCAGAGTATAGGCATATCATTAGCTTGTAAATGTGTCTAATAAGCCTGTCTTCACTAATATGCCAAAAAGAGCCTAATTAACTTTTTTTTCCCTCCAGTTAGGCAGTAGTGTGAGAGTCCCTGATCACATTTCCACACTATCTTTTTAGCATCAGCAAAGCAGCACTAAAACAGCCCCTGTGACATCTATAAAAATGCTAGTTTATAATTAGGACGATCTTGGCTTGAACAATAATGTTGCAATTTGTAGTGATGGCTTCTGTTTCTCTTTAATTTTAACGTATTAGCCTACAATGCTCTGGAGATTTCTACGCAGACCAGCCTGTTGCTGTTTCCAAAACTGCTGGCATTCTGTGCTTTAGGTTAAGCAAGGAGAAGCAGCTGCGGGTTGGTAGGGTGGTTTTGTTCTTAATGAACGCAAGAGCAGAAGGAAGACTGAGAAGAAAAGCCGAGGACGACATCACCCATTTATGCTTAACTCATCGTCTGGACTTGAAGACCATGTCTTGGAGACAATGTTGATGAGAACCAGACCCAGAAACCACAAACAACAGAATCCTGGTGTCTCCCGATGGTCTCCAGTGTGGGGTTGCCAGCTGCTTTCCATCAGAGTCCTGGAGGCCTGCAAAAGTCTGCCATGGGTCCCACAAACAAAATCTGGGAAGGCTGACCATTTTCGTCTTTCAGTCCTGTGAGTCTTCCCGGACTCCACTGCACGCTGAAACAAAGTGCCAACATCACGGTCAGGACCACATCACTGAGGCACACCACGGCTCTGTCTGGTCCAGGACACAATCTCTCCCGTTGCCTGAAGTTAGGGTTCTCAGTCCTGAGAGAGAGGGGACCCCCAATGGGCCTTAGGAGGTGTTCAAATACCAGGAAATAGAATGTAATTCTGATGAACATCAAAATTACCTGCAAGAGATTTTACCCATACCAAACACTTGGGTTTTACCCTTGAAGAATCTGATTCAGGACATCTTGGGTGGGATTAGGTGATCTGTATTTAAAAAAAAAAAAAGACTAGATAATTTTGATCTTCTTTTTTTTAAACATTTTATTTATTTGTTTGACAGAGAGACACAGTGAGAAAGGGAACACAAGCGGGGCAGTGGGAGAGGGAGAAGAAGGCTCCCCACCAAGCAGGGTCCTTGGTCCCAGGACCTTAGGATCATGACCTGAGCTGAAGGCTCATGTTCCAACTACTGGGCCATCCAGGTGCCCCGATAATTTTGACCTTTTAACTGGGGAGAGTTTTCACAACTTTTATCAGACCCTAAAATAAATATGGGACTCCAAGAAGATTAACTTCTTGGCCTTCTTCAACTTCTTCGACTGTTGGCCTAAAGTCTGGCTTTCCAGGCATGTTCCTTCATTTGGCCTCGTCATCAGTCCAACCCAGTTCTCCTACTGGGGATTGAGGGACCCAGTGACCAGAACCACTTTTCCCTGCCTGAGTTCTCAGCCAATTGAGAAATAAGACAAATGAGTCAGGCAGAAGGGAGATGAACAGATTACCTTTATTTCCTAATGGGCTGATACTGAAGAATGTGGCATACAGATTCAAGCTAGTGGACTTGTTCATACTGAAACCCCAGGTTCTACCCACTCAGTCTCAAGCAGTGGATGGGGGTAGACATCCCCCACTCACTGAAGCAGAAGGTGCCCCTGAAAACTTAGGACACAGAGAATCGGAGTGGTACCCATGTTTCCCCTGAGCAGCTGGCTCCCAAGGTGGGAGAAAGGCCAGGGGCTGGAAAGCACACGTTTGGTTTTTCTCCTAAACATCCTTAGGGCAGCACAAGTGAGGGGATGAGGGAAAACAGGACTTTGCTCCAACAGAACCCCCTCTATTGGGAAGGAAGCATCCAGAACTGTCTCTACTCCTTGACTAACATTTCCCATTTTTCTCCAATATGCCATATATTTTCCTGCCTCTGTATCCTTTTAACACCCTTTATCCTACCTGATGTACCCTTCTGATCATCATCATTCATCAGAATTTCATTTGTCCTTAAAAACCAGATGGAGTTTGATTTCCTCAGTTGAATGTTCTCTGCTTCCCTGGGTAAGCTTTCCTAGTGCCGACGGCGCATCTGCTCTGAACTTCCATGGTGGTTGCCCATAGCCTGACTGAGCATCAGAATTACCTGGGGGAGATTTTACCCACAAGAGCCTGGGTCTTGCTGGTGGCGTATCTGGTTCGATAGATCTTGGGTGGGGTTTAGGACTCTTCATTCTTTAAAAAGTCCTCCCACATAATTCTGATAATCCTCCTGGTCTAGGAAACATTATCTCATCATTCTTTGATGACCCATTTGGTGCTCACACCCATGTGTGCAAGAGGCCAGAGGTGTTTCTCATAAAATAGGGGCCACAGGAGAACATGTAGTATATAGAGGAGCACAGGTAGACGAGCATGTGGTTAAGGATCTTAAACACTTGGGTGAGACAACACTTGGGTTGTGAAGAAGTATTGGGAATGTTTTCTATCATTCTGCTCTCTCTGCAGCTGAAATAAACTCAGGAATCAGGTGACACAAGAAAATTATCTATTATCTGTAAAATGAGTATCATATCCTTGCAAGGTTGTGGACTAGATTAAGGGAACAAAGTATATAATGTACATAAAGCACCTAGAATAGTATCCAGATTAGAAATGATATGTAATAAATAATACCTAAAAATATTTTTAAAGATACAGTGAATACAACTTAGAATATAACCATAATCCAGTACCTGGAATACTTGTCTGTGGGAAAGATACAGGATGAGTAATCACAAAAGCACATATGAATAGGAGAATTGACACTGGTATTCCTATTTTGTTTGTGTATTATTTTCCCTGACTTCCATTACTTTTTGTCTGTGTTTTGCCTTTGCTCTTGAAGCATATTTGAAACAGTTGTTTTAAAGTCTTTGTCTGGTATGTTCAGTGCCTCTGCTTCTTCAGGAGTCGTTTCTGCCAATTTATTTTCTTCCTTTGAATGGGCCTTGTATCCCTATTTCTCTGTAAACATTGTGATGTTTTGTTGTTGTTGCTGACCTCTGGGCACTTGAAATAACAGCCACTTTGCTGAGTGTTTGTAGACTGCCTCTATGGTGGGGCAGTCCTTTACTGAGTTGCCAGTTGTGCTCTGAAACTTGCACCAGCCCAAAGGGGAAGCTGAAAGTCTTCTCAGGTCTCTTCTAAACATGTGTCTTAACTGGGCCCGTGTGTGGCTCTTTCAGCCCCCCGACCACATGGCTGTTTTTGCATCTCCTAATTTCCCAAAGGGCTCCCCCTCAGCTTCTTCTTGGGCCTGAGATGGTTTATTGCTTGTCTCTGCTGCAGGGTTCTGGCAGCAGCTATGTAGGTCTACAGTCCCCTTCTGCTTTCATGAGCTACCCACCACGTCTCCTCACTGGAGATCCAGCTGAGGGAGGACAGAGGTCAGTCCTTCCTGTAGCCCCCAGCCAGGCTAGAACATCACAGACAAGGTCTGTTCAGTTCCCTCCAGTTTGAGGGAGGGAATTGGAAACTGGGTCACCACCTCCTCCACACTGAGGAGAGGGTAGGACAAGGGCAAGGAAAAAATGCCACAAGACTTCCTACCATTTCGAATGTGGCCTTTCTTGATTGGAAGTTCCCTTGGTTGGGGCGCCCAGGTTGCTCAGTTGGTTAAGCATCTCCCTTCAACTCAGGTCATGGTCCTGGGATTAAGCCTTGTGCGGGGCTCCCTGCTTGACGGGGAGTCTGCTTCTCTCTCTCCCTCTGCTGCTCCCCCTGCTTGTGATCTCCCCACTCAAAGAAACAAACAAACAAACAAATAAATAAAATCTTTAACAACAACCACAGAAAAGTTCCCTCGGTTGCTGTGGACGTTTGACTGTCTTCCAGAATTCCTGTAAAGTTACTTTAGCCAGTTTCTGTTGCTTTTCGATATTTCCCTGTAAGGACAAGGGATTGGGGGACCCTTGCCCAACATCTTTGTGTCAGACTTCCATGGCCATCCCTTAAAGTGTGCTCTCCTAGGACTTTCAGGATGTTACCATTATTTTTCTGGTAAGTTTAGGATCACAGAGGTAACATTTTAAAGAGTAATAAGCAATTATGGAATTGTTAGAACAGGGGTGGACTTCAGAAGCCATAGTTCCCAAATTCTTCATTATTTTCATGAGGAAGCAAAGGCCTCCCCTAGAAAGAAGAAGGAACTTTGCTGCAGTCACACAGTCAGACCCAGATTTTCTCACTTGCATCTGCTGTGATCAGCTTAAGAGATACACACGCACCAGGAGAGAGTTCAGCCAGCAGGATTTAAGCCACACCAGCCACGCCCCCATCCTCCCACCCTGGCTCCAGCTCCTTACAGATGCCCTTCTCTGTTGCACCAAAGATCTCCTTGCTAGGTCTCCGTGTTGAGTGCTGATAGACGCACAGAGCTCTCTGTCTCTCTGCAGGCATTGCCTCCAGAAGCCTCCCAACATGTGTCCAAAAGTGCTGCTGGCCCCGAGAGGACAGAATGATGAGTGATTTCCACTCTGACCTCAGGATGCTCAGACATTGTTATATGATTGCGTTGCTATCAGGCTCAGAGACTTGGGATCTGCCTAGAACCTGGGACAGTTTTCTCTATAAAGCTGTTCAGGTCACCTAAAAAATGACTTTCAGGACATTTTGCATTGGCAACTATTCTCCTCCAAAATTATATATGATATCCTGTGCCGGTACTTATTTATCTTATTACCAGTGGTGGGGTGGTGGTACCAGCAGTAATGGTTCTTAGCTCCACAGTGAAATCTTTGAGGTCTCCGTTTTGTAAATGTTTTATGGATCTCTGTTCCCTTGGGAAGCTTACAAAAGCTCCCATGAAAACGTACATACAAATAAACACACACTTATCTGTGAAATTTGCAGGGGTTTCATGAGATTCAGAAACCATGTTGGCAGAAAGCTGGACTCAGGAGTCAGTGGGACCTTGGTGGTATCATTAGCTTGTTTGCTGTGCTGGTTTGGATAAGCCAATTTTTGTGGCTTCTGTTTATTCATCTGTTTAAATGAGAATGGACAGTGTATTCATAGTTAGAACAAAGTTAAGAGCAGAAGGCCATGCCTGATGCCATCTCAGCCACCAGAAGAGGCAGACGTGGTGATGACCAGGAAGGGGAGGAACAGAACCTGCTTGGGGGGAATGCCAAGGGAATGTCCCCCTGCGAGAGGGACAGGTGACAGGCGACAGGCAACGGGCCGGTATTACAGAGGTCCACCCACAGGAGTAGGTTGGAGATGGGGGGATGGACAGGTCTCAACAGGCAGGATACTCGGGGAGCAGACACTTTTATAGTTCCTGGCCAGAATTGCCAGCTCCAGGGACGTTGGAATGGAAGTAGCAGAAACTGAACCCTCAGACTGGGATCAGGGGCAGGACTGCAGTGCCTGGGAAGATAAGTCAGATAACAGTCCAAGAGCAAGTGGAATGTAGGCAGGTCCTAGAAGAAACACTCAGGAACAAGAACCAAGGGTCATCTAGCCACAAACGTAGGGCGCACAACTGGGGCCGAGACATGAAACCAAACTGTCTATTCATAGAAACTGGACAGATGAAGGACAGACACAGGTAACTGAGGAAGAATACAATTAATTGGTATAGATATAAAAATGTTAAACCTCAATAGTAATCAAATAATTGCAAGTTAAAACAACACAAGACACCACGTTTCACTTACCAAAATAACAGTGATTGTTTTTAAAGCCGAAACCCAGGCCGGCTGGGGAGTAGGGAAATGGGTACACATGCTCAGCAATTTAATGGGTGTTCTCGCTCCACGTTTGAAAAAAAAGCATGTCAAAAAGATATGCACATATTTTGGTCAGGTATTTTCACCTTGAGAGATTTACACTAAGGAAATGTTTAAGAATATGCACACCATTTAGCTACAAGAATGCTAACTGCAGGAAAGTCAGATGTACAATGATAATGGGTTAATACATCACACAATATCCATATGTTGGCATACAATGAACAGGTATAATGGATGGTGTTATTGGCATAGGTAGATGATCATGACACATTGCTGAATAAAAGAAAAAGAACTGGTCCCAAATACATGCATTTGGTGTGTTCTTGACACATAGTATACTCAATAAAAATGTGATTTTTTAAAAAAAAATTTTTATTTGAGTACAGTTGACACCAAATTTTACATGAGCGTTGGGTATATAAGATAGTGATTCAACTTCTTTATACTTTATGAAAAATGTGATTTATTGATATGATACAACTCTAGCAAGGAGAACACATGTCAAAATGTCAATAGTTATTACCTGGGGTTAGTGGATACTGGGAATTTTTTTCTTTTTTCTTTTTTTCTCTTCTTTTTCTTTTTCCTCTTTCTTTTTCTCTTCTTCTTTCCTCCTCCTCCTCCTCCTCCTCCTCGTCCTCCTCCTTCTTCTTCTTCTTCTCCTCCTCCTCCTCCTCCTTCTTCTTTGCTTATCTCTTTTCCTTCAACGAACAAGTACTATTTGTATAATATCCAAAAAGTGGAAGTTACTTATGAAAAGTGGAAAGCATTAACTAGATGCCTCCTTTACCAGGGGTCTTTGTGATACTACTTAATATGCCCTGATCCACAAGTCAGGCATAGATGACATCCCCAAGGCCTGAATAGGCCACGAGGCCCAGGTGCAGAGAAGGTGGGTCTCTGCTTCTCCCCTCCGGATTCCGTCCCCACAGGCTATCACTCTGCCCAAAACAAGGTCACCATCGGGCCAGTAGCCAGTCCCAAATACCCCTGGAACACCCCACCTTACTGGAGAGAGCTTTTCTCAAGCTCCTATTTGCTAATTACACAACTGTCAAGTAAAAACCTCCAGCAGGATGGCTAATAGTTCCATCTTGCATGCCGCATTATCCCCAGTGTCTACAGTGCAGGGCAAGTAATAGATACTCCAAAAACATTTGAGTTCCTGACACAGCATACCACTTACAAAACGTGTGGAAAAGAGAGGAAAGGAAATAGAATTCAATTCCATGAGTCCATTCGGTATGCCAGAAACTATTCTAGGAATTTTTCATGACTCTTAAAAGACAATACAGCATGGATGTCAAGACACAAAGGGAGACTCAAGATGCCTGGATTTCTACTTCCTAGCTCTGTGACTCTGAGGAAGTTGCTTAACAATCAGAACCTCCATTTTCCTATAAGTGAAATGCAAACCTGGCAGCCAGTCTCTACAACTGGCCCCCCGTCAACCATGCCTCTGGCATTTGAGCCCCGTGTCATTCCCTCCCACATTCAGCTTCTGCCCACCTGTGACCTGACTGTGCGACTAAGAGGAAACTGACAGTAGTGTTCTGGGCATTTAAAGACCTGCTGGATTCTGCTTTGGGGCTTTGGGGAGCCCTGTGTGGCCAAGTAGGAAGTCTGTCCTTCTACAGAGGCCACATGAAGAGGTGAGGCCATGAAACCACGTGGGAGAGCGACCCAGCCATTCCTCTGTCCCAGCTGAGCCTTGGCGGCTCTGTCTGCAACTGCATCTGACTGCACCCTTCATCAGCAATGAGCAAAAGAATCTCTGCGGAGCCTTATCAACTCACAGAACTATAAGAACTAATGAAATGATGGTGTAAAGCCCCAAACTGGGGAGTGGATTATCATACAATAGTTAACAAAAACCCGGAACAATCATTTTTATCTTTTAGATGAATTACAATCATGGCTAGAAGACAAGTGGAGCATAATAATTGTTCAGTATGTGCCCATTAATTGTGTAGTCTTTGCAAACAATTCTGTAAGGGAGGTGTCGACAGCTCCCCCTTTTGTGTTGGGAAACCTGCACCAGAAAACCGAAGGGAGGGACAGAGACAGGATTCAAAGAGCAGCTTCGCTTCAACTGCAAAAACCTATCTTCCCCTTAGTTCACGGCCGTGTCTCTAGTGAAGGAGAAGTGGCACCTTGCCCCCAAGTCTTAGGAAATCTACAACCGATTTTTGTGTATCCAAACCCTTCAGTCATAACTAGCGAGGGAAGGACCCATGGCTGTGGAGATGGCTGCCTCGTCTCCATCTCCAGCATGTGCCGATTTCAGCTGGGGACATGAGCCCCAGCAGTGGCTGCACCAGGAAGCCACCACGCTCTCTCTCCTAATGCAACGTAATGAAGGAAGTTAAGCTACAAATGAATGAATGAAATAGGGATGGAATATTTTCTAAAGATAATGCCTCCTGGCATCTCCACAGCGCTCTAACGAACACCATCAGCCGGGAGAACGGGAACAGCAGTGTAAGTGCCATTCCGTGTTAATTACATTTAGATGCAAATCTAAAGGCATCGGGCTCAGACAAGTCATTTTTAATAACACCTCATCCTGGGCTATTAAAATTTTTATTTGTCACCATCTAATTGATTTGTGTCCATTTCAATTATTTGTTTACTTTATGCTCGTCACTTTCCTGGGCCAGTGGGAACAGGTGGCCAGCAACCTTCATCTCTTCCTTTACTGATGTTCATCCCCATCAACGCCAGCCATCCCAGATATCTGACATTGGATCTTTGCAAAGTACCGCTGCCCCTTGGACAACTGGTGTTTGAGCGTCATGGGTCCACTTATACCTGGATTTTTCTCGATACATACAGTGCAGTTTTGTAAGTGGAGTTTCTCTTCCTTACGAGTGTCTTCACATTTTCTTTTCTCTAACTTGCTTTATTGGAAGAATACAGTATAGAATATATATAACATAAGAAATATGTGTTAATCAACTGTTGATGTTATTAGTAAGGCTTCTGGTCAATGGGCTCTGAGTAGTTAAGTTTTGGGGTGAGTCAAAAGTTAAATGGGGATTTTTGACTGTGTTGGGGGGATCGGTGTCCGTACCCCCTACGTGGTTCAAGGGTCAACTGTAGTGCACCCTCTGCTTGCTCCCTGACCTTGCTAATTCCTCAGCCCTCCAACCCAGCTCTGCGTCAGCCCAGGGAAGCTTCCCCACCCAACCGTACTGCCCTTCCATACTCACCACTCAGTGGGATCACTGGATCCTAGTCATTTTGCCTTTTAGGTTCTGTCACCCAACTTGTGTCCATGTGTGTTTTGTCTCATTCAGCATCTACCAGCTCTTTAGGGCTAAGTTGTCCTTGCCAACTTCCAGCTCAGCTGTTTTTCATAATGAGCAGCACACACACACGCACACACACACACGCACACACACACACACCCTATAGCAATTCTCTGAGTCCTAGATTCACCCATTCATCCAGATTCACCCATTGTGTGTCCCCTCCCATTCTCTCAAGTCTCCTCCAAAGGACCAAGTGTGGTGATGGTGTAGTTAACGACATGAAGGCTGCTAATGTGTTAGTTCTCTTACATGACCTTTGCCAGATAACAATATGCTCTAAATTAAGTAAAAATGCACGTATCGCCTTAAGATGAGAACTGAGTTCATGGAGAAGGAAGGAGCTATATATCAGAGGAAGAGGGTAGATCCTATGAGACAGGGAGATCTTTCTGGACCCTCAAATCATATCCGGAGGTCAGGTGCCTGTTGTGCCCAGCCTTTGAATGCCAGGTTTGCTGCAACTTTATTTTGTAGACCTGATGGGGCTGACGTTGTAATTGGGCCTTTAGGGGCCCCCAGTCCACCTGCTAGATAATAACAAGGAGATGGGATATGGTACCCAGAGATGCAGGGTTTGGGCATAATCCAGGACGGAGGCAGCAGGAGAAGTGAAGAGGGGCATGCCCCCTTCCATGCCCCAATTGTACGTGTGTCCCCTCCTCACTTTCCCCCACACAGTTCTTCAAGCTCAGCCAACGCGCTCATGCCTTTGAATGCCTCCATCTCAGGGCACGATATGTTTTCCACAGCAGGACGAATCAGAGTAGACATGGCTTCCAAAGAGCCAAAGGGAATGGCATTCTCCCATCACTGCAGGGACAGGCACCGGAGGCTCCAGCAGTTGACAATATGTTTGTAACAGATCACTGGGCAATTTTCCAGTCTGATACTTCCACTCTGCCTGTGTCCTCCAAAGCACAAGGTATCAGGAAAGTTGGCAGTCTAATGTGATGAAGGCTTTGAAACACAACCCCCATCACACACCACGGCTGGAAGGCATCCAAGCTATAGTACCCTGTTGGATTCATCTGCAAGTCTCTGAGCCCCAGGTTAATTGTACCAGACAATGGCCCTGACCCACCAGTACAAAAGGAAGGCTGGCAGGCTCACAAGCGTCTGTTCATTTAACTCACCCCTCTAAGTGTCAAGGTGCTTACATGGGCATGTATGTAGCTGGTAAGCCCAGGAATACATGTACGGATACCTGTTAACACACATGTACACCTACACAGATAGCCACAGGCACACATACACAGAGATTCGTGCACATAAACATGCATGCACATACACACACAATGCAAACGAGGTAAATCATCCATCAGACTAGCTTTTGAGTCAAGCCAACTGGACTTGGCCTTCTCGGCCTGTTCCCAGAGCCAGAGAGCACAGCTCTGCAATGCTCTGAGTAGAGCCCATATTCCGGCTCCTGATAGTTACCTGAGTCTGAACACTTCTCCCCAGCACAGCCTGGCCACTTTGCTTTGAAAATCAGCAAGTCTGCATGGCAGCCATGAAACAGAAGGCTTTCCACAGCCAACTGACCTGTGTCCAGGATGCCACTGACTCCTCCTCCCACTGTGAGGATGGCCCAGAGGCCCCGCCCCGGCTCCCCTGGTCTTGCAGCTCTGCCTCCTGCCACCTGACTCTCCTGCCCCCAACACCCATCGGTTGCTCAACTGATGAGCATCTGTCCATTCTTGCATCCCCTCCTGTTACTCCGGGTGGAGGTCCAGCTGGCAGAGTGGTCACACCTGGGCTTGGTGACGGTGCCAAAGCCTGCTTAACACACCCCTGAAGGCTTCTGGCTGTACCATAACCGAGGGTAGGTGGGAGAGCAAGGACACAGAGAAGCTACTCACGGTTGAACTGCTAGTCAATTCTGTAGCTCTGTGTCTTCAGACATGATCTCTTTGACTCTAAGTTACCTTGACTGTAAAGTGTGGGTGAATAATGCGCCCTTTGTAGGGTGACTGTGAGGGCCGAGTATATCACCAGCCTCACCTGGTTCCAGCACATATGACAGGCTCATATGTATTGGGCATCATCATCTCCTCTCGGAAAAGGAACCCACCTGTGTGCCTGTGGGCAATGGCAGGAGCTACCCTGCCCCCTGCAGGACCTCAGGAACCCCATCAGGGGCTCAGTTCTGCAGCAGGACAGTCCTTGCAGACACCTGGGTGTATATATTAACCCCTGGTGAGGTTTCTGATTCAAGGTGAGAAAGGATGAGAGCAGGGTGAGCTATTGCGTTCTTTGAAGATGAGTTTCCTAAGAACTTCTGAATCCCATAACCCCTGACTCCAGGTCTGGCAAGGACAGTGCTACCCAAGAGAATAATAATATTTATTGTGGAATTACTATGTTCCAGGCCTTGTTCTAAACACTCCTCATGTATACTCACAGCACCTTTGCAAGGCAGAGAGACTTCTATTCCCATTCCGTAGAGGAGGAAACCAGAATAACAGGAATCATTTTGAGCACGGGCAAGGCTGGGACTTGAACTCTGGAGTCTGGCTCATAAGTCTTGACTAATAACCATCAGGAAAGCAAGACACTGCTGAGAAGGTGTGGTGAATACACAACAGCAGCCTGGGCAACATCAGTTAACACTGAACCAACCAGACAGTGGGTGGGACTCCTCTGTACAGAAGCAATGGTGCTTTCTCAACCTTTGTGACCAAGTGACCACGCAGAGCACAGAGAACTTCGACGGTTTGTGGAATTTCCAAAATAATATTTTTCTTCACCTTCAAATAGAAGGACAGGCCTGAGTAGAGGCCTGATTCTAGCACTGGTGGAAGGCGAGGGGAAGAGGCAATCTTGAATGGGGAGAACCTTCCATGAGCCTGGACGTAAGTTTGGTCCAGCACTGGGATTGGCTATGTCTGCGGCCAGTTCTGGACCAGAACACCTGTTCTTGTGGATGAAGATGGGACGCGGCCAGGCCTGTTCACTTACACCCTCTCTGTGGTTGCTTTTCCATGACAACATCGAAGTCAAATCATGGTGACAGATTGTTCAATCTGCAAAGCCAAAAATATCGAAAATCTAGCCTTTTGTAGAAAAAATGTTGCTGACTTCTGGTCTAGAGAAATATTTGTCCTTTAACATTTTCTCATTTGGTCCTCCCAGACCAGGGTGTTAGCTTTTATTGTTCCCATTTTACAGATGGAAAAATCTGAGGCCCTGAGAAGTTGGGCCATTGATTTGAAGCTTTATGGACACAAAGTTTCACGTGCCAGGATGGGACCCAGATCCCTTGACTCCAAGAATGGTTTCCTTTGATTTCATTCTTCCGCGTATATGTAGACAGCAGAGAAGCCTCTATTTCCCCTCCAAAACTCACAAACAAAGCACTGAGGAACAGAAAAGGTGGTAAATGTTATGTGTATGCATTCAAATGCACAGCATTTTCTTTCACTTTCTGGTTCCCAAAACCCAAGAAAGACACTGCATGTCTATTATGCTGAACGACCCGAACTTGACACAGTGCATGCCTAGATGAAGATGGGGCTTCCACCAAACTTCCTGATGGTTTTTGGAGCCACAGGAGAACTGAGCTCCTAATCTAAGGAGACACAGTGCCTGTAGGGAGAGAAGAAATGCAGAAACATGCTCACTTGAGGTGACCACATCAGGCCACCGGTAACTAGGCTTCTGCTATTGGTGATCAGGAGCACAGGCTGAGGCAGGTAGGAGAGCATGACGTCCCCTCGTGGCTACGGAAATCGGAGGAGTCAGCCCTCTTCTGCATCCTCCTTCTCTGCAGTGTACCTCAGCTGGCCCTTGCAGAAATGACCAGACGAGCCCAGAGGAGTGTGTGTTGTGCTGCAGACAAGGGAAAGAGGAAGAGCAGCCACCGGGAAGGGCAAGAAATTCACCGAGATCATTCTTTTTTATTTCCCACGTAGAGCGAAAGCTTTTGTCTTCAGGGAGAAAGGCAATACCATACTCTGGCCTTAGGACATTAGTGAACATTCATTTCGTCTGGGAAAGGGGAACAAAGAGGAAAATTCTACTCCTGGAGAGAATCCTGACAGACACCGCCTTTAATAAAATGATGGAGGTTGACATCACTAGGAATACATATTACCAAATGGTGACCCCTGAGAGGATGCCCTATGGGGGCATCTCCTCTCTGGAACATAAGGGGAAGCTGGGTGAAGGACCCATGCAAAGTCTCTCTACTGTACTTTGCAATCCTGCTGTAAAGTTAAAATATTATTTCGCATATTAAAAACAACTATTAAAACACACATGTGAGGTGGATTTTACTTTAGCACTGATTTCCGTTAGGATTCCAGAAACCTGTGATTTGATTCTGATCGTTCTTTAAGTACTGACTATAACATGCTGGTTTTCTATCTCTCTACTCCCCTAAAACTCTGACAATTATGTCATTATCTGTAAACAAACACATCATTTTATGAGTACATGTTCCAAAGAATCTTGTGTTGATGTTTTCCAAATAAATGACATCTTTTGCAAACTTGAGTTTCCTCCAATGTGTATGCTTTAGATTTTACTTTTCACATATCAGACCCCGTCTGTTAACGAGTAGCTACCAGAATGAACATACTATGTACTTTCACACCTCAGTGCCTTGTTCTCGCTATTTCCACAGCTGAAATGGGTTCGCTCCTGTTCTCCGTTAGTCCTCGTTATTCAAGAGGCAGCGCAAATGCCCTGCTGTCCTCCTATTGTGCTTCCAGAGTGTAATCTCCTTCACTACTGTGATATTCAAGACATTGAAGGGCTGGTGCATTGTAGGAATTGACCTGTCAGAAGTGACACTGGCCATCAACCTATAGCTCGGTCACCCTGGTACCTACTTGTTGAATGTCAGCTCTTCTTTTCCGGTTGTGCATTCCATTGAGCCTTGCAATCTAGATAGTGTTTGAAAAGGTATGTTTAACTCTCCCTATTGAACTGTAAAATCGTTACGAGTAGCTTCTTCATCTTTGTGTATCCCCAACACATTTATCACTGTGACTTTCCCCTAACACTGGTCATGAAGACCCACAGAGGCTTAGGGATGGAGCTGGAATTTGAACCCCTGTCATTACATACTCTTTGTAATGTGCCTCTCCTATATGCTGTGCTTGACTCCTAGAAACAGAATACCAGTCAACCACAGCTTTGGCAATGAAGAAATGTGATTCTCTCACTTCACAAAATTTTGGAGATGGATAATACCAGGGTTGTTACAGAGAACCCTGTATCATCAAGAACCCAGGCTCATCACTCTGTCTCTCCTCTCTGCCATCCTCAGTGTGTTGCTTTTTGACCTTTAGGCTTATTGCCTGATGGGGACAAGATGACTCCAGATACTACCATCACAACCTGATGGCATCTCACACAGAAAAAGAAAAGGTGCAGAGAAGAAAATCCTTGTACCCCAAGAGACTTCCCTTTATGCCTCACTATCCAGAAGAAGTTCACATGCCTAACCCTACGCCAATCATTGGCAATAAGAAGTGGAATGTCTATGACTAGCTTAGACCAATCATAGTTCCTTCCCTGAACTTGGAGAAGGGTCCTACATTCCCAGAGTGTACTGTAGTCTGTGTCATATCTGGGCAAACTTGGGGTTCCGTTAGCAAGAAGGAAGAGAATGACCATTGGGTGCGCAACTAGAATCTGTCACATACACTAACTTGAGTTTTTCTTTATTTTTCACATGCATTTATATTTCCCCTTTCATTATATTCATTATGTTCCTGATAGCAAGAATCAAGTCTTAGACTTATTTTGCATTCTCCAGAAAGCTTGGTCCAGAGACGAGCTCAGTAAATATTTGTTGGTCAGTTGGAAGAAAAATTAAAAAAACAAAACAAGGGCGCCTGGGTGGCTCAGTGGGTTGAAGCCTCTGCTTTCGGCTCAGGTCATGATCTCAGGGTCCTGGGATCGAGGCCCGCATCGGGCTCCCTGCTCAGCAGGGAGCCTGCTTCCCCCTCTCTCTCTGCCTGACTCTCTGCCTCCTTGTGATCTCTCTCCCGCTGTGAAATAAATAAATAAAATCTTTAAAACAAAACAAAACAAAACAAAACAAAACAAAACAACACAACCCAATGTTAAAGAGGTGAAGACCCCATCATTCACCATGTCTCCATATTTCCATGCTATCTTTCCATGGGTCCCTTTGGTACACTTGCAGAAGATGCCAAGCTGGAAGAAGGGCACCAGGAATTCTGTGTGGCAATATTCAGTTCATTGGCTGGGCATGCATACATGCCAAATTATACACCAGGCAGACATTGGGACACCTGCTTGACAAAGCATGTCTGTTATGGGATTTGTGTAACTACTAATGCCAGCAGCAGAGTTCCCCACATTCATCATGTTGTGTCTCATTTCCATATTTTTGCTCATGCTACCCCCACTTCCTGCAATGCCTTCTGCTCTCCCACTACTCTTTTGCCTGGCTGACTCCCTCCAGGGAGGCTTTCTGCTCAGATTTTTCCCACCAGGTGGGATTTGGGGGCTCCTCTTCTGTGGTCCTGGGTGGGTCTCTTCATAATTGCATATAATACTATTATATGTTATGTATATATGATAGCATTTGCTATTTATTGAATGCTTCTTACCATCAAGGTTTGTGAAAAATGTTTTAAATATATTATCTCAATCAGAAAAAAAAACTCTGATGCATTAGGTGGCCTATTTTCTGGCTTGAAGTACAGACGATCAAATAATGACAGAATTAAAGGTATAGTTACAAACCCTGAAAAATGCTATGAAGGAGAACATACAGGGCCATGAAAGTATCTAAGAGGGCAAGCAGACTTAGTCCATCATAAAGGTGCCATATTTAAATGAAAAGCTACAGACTAAATGGACATTAGTCATGTCCAGGAAAGAGGGACAGGGGAGCTGGAGCAGAGAGCAAAGCACCTGTAAGGCCCCACCCCAAGAGGGAGCATAACAGAGAAAAGGAGAAAAAGGTCCATGTAAGTGCCATAGTGAAGGAAAGAGCGTTCAAGGTGAAGCTGGAATGACCAGTGGGGCTAGTCTGCATAGAGCCTAGTAGGCTGCACAAAGGGTATTGTGTTGTTTGTCTAAAAGCCGCTGGGATGGTGTTTATTTTAAGAAGTCTTAGAAAGAGTGACTGTGTGCAGGGCTTGGCCAGGAATCACCTGGTCAGGCTTCTGTCCAAAGAAATGATTTGGGCTACAGTGTAAAGACTTCATAGAAGATGAGGCAGAAGGGGTGTGGAAAGAAGGGCTAAGGAGCTACTTTACTGCTCTAGGGAAGAGACGGCAGGGGCTTGGACTGCAGTAGCGGCCATGGAGGTAGGGCACAATAGATGGATTCAAGCTGGATTTGTTTTCCATTGCTGCTGTAACAAGTGAGCACACCTAGTGGCTTCAAACAACATGCACTGGGTTCCCGGCAGTGGGCCAGAAGTCCTGGCACAGAAGAGCTCCACTGGGCCCACCCCTCTGGGACTCCCAAGGCTAACGTCATGATCCAGCCCACCAGGCTCTTGTCTAGTGGCTCTGAGGCAGACTCTGCTTCTAGACTCACTTCAGGCAGTTGACAAAATTGAGTTCCTTGCGGTCATCAGACTGTGGCTTCCACTTCCTTGTCACAGGACCCCTTGTATCTTCAAGCCAGTGATAGTGCATCAAATTTTCCTCACGCTTGGAATCTCTACCATCCCCTTCTGCCGCATGTATCTGGTTTTTACCGTGTAATACAAGCCTAGGCGTGACATCGGAAGTCAAAGGGCACAGGTGCCAAAATTCTGCCTACCACACAAGCATACTAAAGGACATAAAATCAACAGTTCTTGGAAATGGATTAGAAGGGACAAGAATTATATTCTTCTTCCAGGCAGACAGATGCGCGTGGAGAGAATTTAGCCCCCTATCAGGTGACAGGCGACTATTATTTGTCAGCTAGTACCATCAGATGTTTCCAAGTCTGGCACCTAACCGTGAGTGACAAGACCTGGGTCAGAGGAAGAGTGGCGTGAGCAGTAGTCCCAGCCCTGTGGGTCTCAGAGCAAGCCAGTCTACCTCTGGGGGCCTTGGTTTCCTAATTTGTAAAAGGAAGGAATTGAACCAGAGTGTCCCTTCCAACTGCAAATCTCTAACACTGAGTTAATCATATTCATTTGTCTTTTCTTCCTGCTACTTGATGGGGAACGGGCCAGGTGTGAGGAGGAGGTGCCGTGGAACTGCCTGCAAATGCTGAATTCATCATGTCTTTTCATGGAGTGTAATGCCAACAGATGTTTCTGAGTCAGAATAAAAGGTTAAATATTTTAATAAAAAAGACACATGTTGAAGGTGATTTGGGTTTCTGTTAAACTCCCCCATACCCACCATTTTTCCTTCACATGCAAATGAACTGGAAGCTTATTAATGAGATGAGAGACTGAAGCCTAATTAGCAACAGGACTGGGGAAGCTTCTATTCGCTGATTCAGCAAACTAACTGGATAATTACTGTAGCTGGACTTTGGCAGCTTCTAGAAAAGCTTATTAATGGAGCTCTCAGAAATTGCCTTGATTATGGCCTCCCAACCTAAGGGCTTAATCCAGGCCATAGACGTTTTATGGTTATTCTGTGCAGGGAATCACTGTCTTCCATCATCGTTAGTGGGCAAGCAGAATACAAACCATCTCCTGCTAGGTCAAAGCTTTATCAACTTGGAGACCCACGGGGACTCTGTATCTGCTGCTGACCCAGTCTTTCCTTGAGCCCCATCTTCATTTGCTCCATAGCTTAAAGAGATATACGTGATGATACTTTTCACATTCATTGTCTGTTTGAGACTAGGAGGTCTAGTATTTTAGATATTAAGTTTTAATTAAAAAAACACATGGTTGTTAGCATGGCAGGCACAGTTCTAAGTGATTTACGCTTATGAAGCCTCATTTAATCCTCACAAATATGTTATGGGGTACACGTTCTTAGTATCTTCAACTTACAGATAAGGAAATGGAGGCACAAGGTGACTCACCCAAAGTTGCAGAGCCGGTATATGAACCCAAGAGATCCAGACTCTTAGCCACATTCCGATGATGGCTTTGTAGCTTGACATGGGAATAGTTGAGGAAAAACTAAATGACGGGAAGCGCTGTGCTCCCAAATTCAGGCTGGCCATCTCAAATAGTGGTTGCAAAACCAGAACATTAACTCTATTTTGTTAGAATTATTTAATGCCATTTGACTTTCCCCAGATCTTGTTTTCTTATTAAACAATCATTTCTCTGTTTACAATTTCAAACCTGGGTGACCAAATCGCTTTCAAATTACAATTATTTTGCCTGGTTTTTGAAGTTCAAAGTTAAGTGGCTCCAACTTACTGGCCTTGTCTTTGTTTGTATTACCAAAACTGTTCCCTTGAGCTACCGCTTCAAGGAATAGAGGGGGGGAGGGGGGACGGGATGCCCAGGCTCTCATCCTATTGAAGGCCTTATCCCAGGTTACTTATACTAATCTTCCCTTTGTCCTGGTCTTTCTGCTTTCCACTAAATTTAATCTATTAATCTCCTGCTCTGTTCTCTGTACCACTAAGTTGAAGGTTAGAAGTACAGAGAAAAACAGGACATGGTTCTTGCTCTTATATAGCCTCATGAAGAAAATAGACCCCATCTTTAAGATAAATCGATATAACATGGTGTGTGGAGATAGATGTAAACCTGGAGTTCTCTGGAAGATTGGAGGGGAAAATAGTTTTTGGAGAAGGTGATGTCTGAGATGAGTCCTGAAAGGTAAGTAAGAGTTAGGCAGACAAGAGAGTGGGCAAGTGAACACAGGAGGCAGTGCCACCCAAGAATGGAACAGCCTGGTATATACATGGAAATACAAGCAGTGGGACGTGGAAAGTGTCAGGCAGGGAGCCACTGTGAGAACCGAGTCTGGGGAGATGGTAGGCCTACGCCACGAAAAATCTTGCAAGTCCTGATTATGTGCGTGAGCTTATTCCATAGACATCTTGAAAGGCATCGAACAGGGTTGTAAGTAGGTCTCTAACTGCAGGAAGTAGAATGGATTTAATGGATTGAGACTGGAGACAGGGAGACCAGTTGAGCTATTTTTGCAGAGATACTGCTTGAAAATGACGTCTGCTTTGCAGCCCCAATGTCTTTGGATTGCAACTTTCCATCAAAATCACTATTAACTCACCAAAAACAAAGACTGGTGGACCATATAATGACAGAATTTTTGAGGACTTTTTACTGACTCAAAGTACAAGGGGCTGGATTAAGAGATTTCACTTCATGTGAAAGAGATCCCTGTAAGAAGGGGTGGGAAGATGCTTCTTAACTCCGAGCCAGGGACCTCACTGATTCCCACAGTCTTCTTCAGGGTTTTATTTTTCTTCTCCTTCATGGGAGTCATACTTCATGGAAGAGTTGTATTAATGTGCTGTTACCTTTTCCTCAACTCCCTGTTCCTCAAACCATCATAACATGGCTTCTGCCCTCATCTTCCACCAAAACGACCTTCGTCAAGTCCACTGGTGATGTCCCTGTTACCAAATCCAATGGACTCTTCTTTATCCTCATCTGACTTAAACTCCCAGAGCGTTTGACTCAGTCAACACCACTCTCCTTCTCTGGTGCCTTTCATAAAACCCTCCTTTCTTGGGTTTCCTCCTACTTACCAGATACTCTTTCTCAGTCTGCATTCTGTGACCTCCTCCTTCACTCAGAAAATGGTAGGACTTCCACAAGGCTCCGTGCTAGGCTCTCTTCTCTTCCAAGATAATCTCAGGCTTTCCTATGGTTGCAATAACACTTTTTTTAATGATCATGGTTCTCGAATGTACCTCTTCAGCCCAGATAACTCCTCTGAGCATCAGACTCACATCTCCAGTTTCATCCAATATCTTTACTTGAAGGTCTATCACATACCTATCACATTACATATCCAAAATGGAACTTCCAACTTATGACTTCTACCTCAACATGTATATGCCTGCTGAGTACTTGAATACTTGAGCTGAAAATCCCTTTGAGTCCTTACCTGTGCACTAATCAGCAGTTGCATGTGGGAAGCTGCTTGAGGCTGGAGATAGAACTTCTCAAAAGGATTAGGGGGATTGATTCCTGGTGCTCACACAGGGCTGGGAATTATGTCTGTTCCCACCAGCCAGGGTGAGAAGCCTCATCATTTACAGGGCATTGGGTAGAGTGCTCAAAGGGTTTTGCCTCAGTAGTTGGGAAAATAAACCTTACACAAAACACCCTAGGCTATTGTACTAAGTGATCAAATTACAGATGAAGGAAAACAGCTTAAAAGCAAAAGCTGAAAGGAACAAACTATTTCCAAGCAACTGAAACAGAATTCCAAAACAATGCTCAAGGAAAGTTATAGGAATACAAAAATATCCAGTATCCAACAAGGTAAAATTCATGTCTGATATCCAGTGAAAAATTACCAGGCATGTCAAGAAGCAGGAAAGTACTACCCACAAGGAGGAGAAAAATCAACCAGTTGAAATTGACCCAGAATGACACAAATAGAATTAGTGGACAAGGACATTAATAATGCAGTTGTGGTATATTCTATATGTCCAAGAACCTTGAGAAAAACTTAAACATATTGAGTAAAACATACAATATGAGATGTAAAACACACTAGATAGGTTTAATGGTAGATTATGCAGAATAAAAGAATAATGAACTTGAAGACTGAAATAAAACCTACCAGAAATAAAACACTAACAGAAAAAAAGATTAAAAAGAAAAAGAGAGGAGGAAGAAGAAAAGAGATGTGGAGAGACTTTAAGCAGCCTAGTAAACAGGCAGTCAGAGTCTCTGAGAGAGCAGGGAACAGAAAAAAAATATTTAAAGAAATAATAGCTAACACTTAAAAAAAAAAGTTGATGAAAACCACAAGGCCACAGATCCACAGAATGGAATACTATACAGAAATAGAGAGTAATGAACTACAGACACATGTGGTAATGTAGATGAATTTCAGAATAATTATGCTATGTGAAAGAAGACAGACCCCTTTACTTGTGCCCCCCAAAAAGAAAGAACATACCGTATGACCATGAGCATACATCATATGTATGATAGGCATACTGTATGCTGAACATACTGTATATATCTATAAAATTCTAGAAAATGCTAACTAATCTATAGTGACAAAGGCGAGATCAGTGGTTGTCTGGGAAATCCGGGGTGGGAGTAAAGGATTACTAAGGGACTTGAGAAAGCTTTGGGGATGATGGACCTGTTTATTATCTTGACTGCAGTGGTGGTTTCACAAGTGTGTATCAACTTCAAATCTTATAAAATTGCTGCTTTAAATAGTGCAGTTTATTGTACATTAGTTATGATTTTGTAAAGCTGTTTTTAAAGAAAACATGACTGATCACCTTTGGAGAAATTTTGTGAACCACTCATTATTTTGCAAACTAGTCAGTAAAGGGGAAAGAAATGAAGGGAATACAATGAACAATTTGTCCTTCCTTTCCTGTATGAACTGTACCACTGTGTACCCAAATGATAAATGAAGGGAAATTTCTCTTATAGATATGACCCAGGTTGAAAGTGGCAGAGGAAAGAAAGAATTTAAATTAACCATTTTCTAATCCCTAATGACAAATGGGTCTAGGTATTGATAATGACTGCTAAGTCATTGGCCAAAAAAAAGTGAGAACCAGATGTTATGTGCTACCTGATGATAGAACATAATATCACCTCTGAATTAGTCTTGCAAAAACAAAAATTAAACCTATATATCCAACAATTGAATCGTGGAGACAAAGAGGACAGGAGAACATGTTAAAAGATACCATAGAAGCGCAATAGGCAAAATCTAGTCTGTGGGAAACCCTCTAGGACAAGCCACTGAAGTCTTTAACAAATAAATTAAAAGTGGAAAAACAGATCAAGAGAATTTATAGATTAAAAGAAACTTAGGGGTGCCTGGGTGGCTCAGTCTGTTAAGAGTTCAACTCTTGGTATCAGCTCAGGGCTTGATCTCAAAGTCATGATTTCAAGCCCTACATTGGGCTCCATGCTGGGAGTGGAGCCTACTGAAAAGACAAAAATACTTAAGAGGCATTTCAACTAATTGCAGTGTATACAACTTATTTGCATCTTGATTTAAATAATATGTAAGAAAGTGATACAACTGGTATAAAACTGATTAAAATTGAAATTTGGAACACTGGGTATTAGATGGGATGAAGTAATTAGCACCAATATTTTAGCTAAGAAAGTATTATCTTTAAGACATTCACATATCTTATTTTAAGAGTTATATATTCAAATATTTGTGGATGAGATAATATGAAGTCTGGCATTTGCTTCCAAAGAGTATGGGGCTGGGTAGTGGGCAGATGTACAGATAAAATAAGATTTGCCACAAGTTCATAACTGTTTAGCTGGACAGCGCATACGATACAGTTTGTTATATTATTCTATGCATATAACTGAAAATTTTCATAATAATTTCTTAAATAATTTTATCTTGGAAACATGAGATTTATTTTTTATTCATAAAGCTAAAGAAAACTAAATAATGTGGAATGACGTGATCTAGAGAAAAAAACAGAAAGTTAAAAAAATTTTTTTTAATTAGGTATACAACTAGTTTCAAGGATAGTAATGGCACCTGGATAAAGGAGAGAAACCTGCTTGTTTATACCCCAGGATGGAAATTAGGGTATTTGTTTATACCCAAACTGAACAAATCTGACACTGCGAGAAACCACAGACTTTCTTACCAGCATGGTTGGCAGAAACCCCTGCCTCAGCGGGGTGTGCGCATCCAGATTCTTGGATGTTCATCAAGACCAGATTGAGTCTTTAGGGCTTCACCCATCACCAAGCAGAAGGATGTTTCATTGCTTTCCCCATCACATATGTCACTGAAGATTAGGATTTCCTAGTTAAAATCTTACCCTGAGGTAGCTGTCGGGAGCACACCTCATTTACTTAAGGCCAACGAATGGATCAACCTCGGAACCGTAACACGTTTCCCTTTCTAACAAAGGGATGCCAGTCTTCCGTGTCTTGTTGGTTCTCAGCACGCAATATAGCTTCAGAAGCCTGCACATCTCTTGAGCAATTTTTGCCTAGTACTAAGCCTCCTGACCGGCTTTGAGTTTGACGTCTCTGCCGGGATGATACCATGTAATACAGCCCAGTGGGTGGCTGCTCTGGAAAGAGAGTTGTTCTCAGAATCCAGTAGAAGAGTAAATCCCACAGGAAGATGGGTTTAAATTACTTTTTGTCTCTTTCAGTGTCCTGATGCTGTTGTCAGGATATGCCAGGGATACTCGACCCTGGGCCTGAATTAGAATCACTGCTTGTGGATCTGGTTAATATACTTATGAATGGGTCCACTTCTAGAGACTCTCATTATTGGTGTGAAGCAGTCTCAGGCATTAGTACTTTTTAAAAAATAATTGTCCAGATGATTCAGATGTTTGGTAAAGGCTGAGTATCCCTTATTAGAAGGCCTCAGCTAATAGCAATGAGGATATGACACCCTGCAAATAGGATTTCTGAATGCTTATCACATGCCTACTCATGAAGGTGCATGGGGGACAAAGGAAGACAATGGGAACAGCCTTAAAAATAGCAAATGTTTCACCTGAACTAAACTTGATCTGTGTTTTCCACTTTTATGTCCTTTGGTTAGTTCAACAGGCAAAGGGCGCTATGGTCCAGCTCCTCCATCCACTTTTGTCTGTTGCTGCAACTCTAGCATTCATGGATGCTGATGACAAGTGTAAACAGCACAGAAATGGGAGTCAAGGAGCCAGGCTCAGCCCTAGTTTGAGTATTACCTTGTTCGGTAAACTGTCTGCACCAGAATGCACCCCCAGACACCCCTCTCTACCTGTGGGCATGGCCAGTCACCCTGTAACCTGCAGTGGTGGTGGTGGTGTTCGTCTCAGGGAATGGTGACCTGTACTTGGCATCCGTGCGCTTTGTTTTGATGTGTCCCTGCTTCCCATTGTATCCCATGGCCTTAAAGTTCATCTTAGTTGTTTTACCTAAGCCCTATGATCTTTAGCTTAATTAATTTCTTTGTCTTAAAGATTTTATTTATTTACTTGACAGAGAGAGACACAGGGAGAGAGGGAACACAAGCAGGGGGAGTGGGAGAAGGAGAAGCAGGCTTCCTGCTGAGCAGGGAGCCCGACGTGGGGCTGCTCAGTCGTTAAGTGTCTGCCTTTGGCTTAATTCATTTCTTATCTTTGTTTTGCTATAGATTCTGACTTTCAGATTTCCCCAGGCTCAGATCAATCAATCCATCCTCACTCCTGCCACAGCTCAGTCTGATAGAATACCTGTCCCCCATCTATAGTCTTCGTCTTCATCCCTGCCGTGAGATTGGCCCCCTTGGCTGTCACTCTTCTTAGAATTCTGGCCTTCACTGGAGAAACCTAGTATAGAAAAATAGTGGACTTTGAGATCGACCAATTTTTTTAAAATTTAATTTTATTTAAATTCAGTTAATTAACATATAGTGTATTATTAGTTTCAGAGGTAGATTTCAGGGATTCATCAGTTGCTTATCATACCCAGTGCTCATGACATCACACACCTTCCTTAATGCCCATCCCCCAGTTACCCCATCCCCCCACCC
>LNAC01000464.1:55865-101312 GCA_002007465.1 Ailurus styani
ACCCCATCCCCCCACCCACCTCCCTCCAGCAACCCTCAGTTTGTTTCCTATAGTTAAGTGTCTCTTATGGTTTGTCTCCCTCTCTGATTTCATCTTATTTTATTCTTCCCTCCCTTTCCCTATAATCTCTTTTGTTTCTTAAACTCCAGGTATGAGTGAAATCATTTGGTATTTGTCTTTCTCTGATTGACTTATTTCACTTAGCATAATACCCTCTAGTTCCATCCACATTGTTCATTGCAAATGATAAGATTTCATTTTTTGATGGCTGAGTAGTATTCCATTATAATATATACACCACATCTTCTTTATCCATTCATCTGCCGATGGGCACCTGGGCTCTTTCCATAGTTTGGCTATTGTGGACATTGCTGCTATAAACATTCGGGTGCATGTGCCCCTTCGGATCACTACATTTGTATCTTTGGGGTAAATACCCAGTAGTGCAGTTGCTGGGTCGTAGGGTGGCTCTATTTTTAACTTTTTGAGGAACCTCCATACTGTTTTCCAGAGTGGCTGCACCAGCTTGCATTCCCATCAATAGCATAAGAGTTCCCTTTTCTCCACATCCTCACCAACATCTGTCATTTCCTGACTTGTTCGTTTTAACCATTCTGACTGGTGTGAGGTGGCATCTCATTGTGGTTTTGATCTGTATTTCCCTGATGCTGAGTAATGTTGAATGTTTTTTTCGTGTGTCTGTTGGTCATTTGTATGTCTCCTTTGGAAAAATACCTGCCCATTTCTTGCGTGGATTATTTGTTTTTTGGGAGTTGAGTTTGATAAGTTCTTTATAGATCTTAGATATTAGCCCTTTATCTGATAAGATATTTTGGTGTTGGCCAAATTTTGATTTGAATCCCTACCCCCCTGCCTACTAACTCTGTGACTTTTCTTAAACGCTATGAGCCTCTGTAAATTGTGTCTGATGATGTTTATGCACTAGAAACATTGCAGGGAATAAATTAGATGATGTCTGTAACACACCTATCACACAAGAGGCAAGACATACTGTAGTATTGTCTTTTGCTCCAAATCCAAGCATCGTTGTCTGCTCTGTGAAAATGGAGATGGGCCCTTTAAATATTTCCCCTTTGTCAGCTGGTATATGGTAAAGCTTTGTCAGTAGAGGATGCTAGAAGGACTCTGGTAGAGGATGGAGTTTTCCTTCCTCGTTCTTTGTGCTTTCTTGGCAATAACTTGGAGCAAATGCTACTTCCTTAGTGCCTGACTCCTGCAGCCCGTTCTGTGGGCCAGGTTCCTGTGGCAGGCCCCTCTTCCAGCTCCTGGCTTCTACAGCCTGCATGGCTCTCCTGGCATCCAGAGTCCACGCACAGGCAGCACCTCCAGTGCCTGACTCCTGCAGCACGGACAGATTCTTCTGAGCCTGGTCCTACGGCTTCTCCAGCACCCGGCTTCATAACATGCCTCCTGGCTGGTGGCTTACCCTAGCACCCCCACTCAAGCATCTTCCTAAAAGAACACACTGGCAAGGCACCTCCCCATCTTAGGTTTCCCTGGCTTATCCTTTGTGGGATTTTTCAGCAAGGGCTGAGGTGCAGGACCTCCCCCATCAACAGCTTCCCCCGGCACCTGAAAGATGGATTCTTAGTGCGGTCCACCTGCCTGACACCTCGGTGACTTCTTCATCATCCAGTACCCTCTCTGGGTCTCAGCTGCGGGGTAGGGGAAAGGACTGCTTTCTTGAGCACTCTACATCAGCCTCGGCATAATGGTTGTGCCTTCTATCTGCCATCCGATATGCCTTAGAGAGCTCTTTGCTTCTTACTAGCCAGTCCCCTGTTTCTACAATCCCCTGTTATAGTTCATAGTAGATTTTCCCCATTCAGGTTATTGTTCCCTGTTCAGGATATTCGCTATATCCCGGCTGATATAGGCAATCAGTTCATATTAAGTAAGCCCTAGACTGAAGAGATTGACCTATATAATCTCTTGTTTTCCTCTTCCAGTTCTTAGACTTAAAAAATTTTTATTCCATAATTGGTGTTACCTCTTACGATGATAAAAAGCATAATGCATACATTATGAATTGATATCTGACATCTGATATGGACCCGTATTAGCACATGGCCAGACTCAGGCCCTAGCAAGAGTCCTTTGGTGATCCGTATCTCCTGCCTGAGGACCTTTGTTCTGCAGTATCATACTCCCCTATCTTATCTTCTGACATATTATTAGAAAAAAGATTCTTTCAAGGAGTTTGTTTTTTTCTGGACTGTCCCTCAGTATGGTTTCATGGGAAGGGGTGGGTTAGTTCAGAGATGAGCTTGCTTATCGCTGGAAAGCAAAATGTTCTTAGGACCTCAGGAAAATTTAATGGAAAGTTGTCTACATTAGTGATTGCTTTGAGAAACAGAACAAGAAGGAATAAAGTTTGGATAACAAAGGTCGAAGTGTTAATTGTACTACTAAGCCGGTAGTCACTTTAATTTCCTGTCAATGGGATATTGTTGAGAAATTTGACTTAAAATTAAAGGCAGCCCCTTTCACAATGAGTCACTGGTAATTGGTGCCTTTGAAAAGACTGAACAGGACTTATGACTTGAGGTTTCTTTCTTAATTTGCATTTTTAATTAGATGGGATCTCAAAGGGTTTCTGTGCCTTTTCTCTTTTTGCCTTTTGCATTGCCTTTTTTGGATTGTTGCTCTGCAATTAGAATTTGTAACAAATGAGTCGCTGGCATATAAATGTCAACTCGGAGGTAAAATATTGTTACTGAAGGACTTAGCAGGGTTCTGACCATTACTTTTTACATGAAAGCACTTTTCAGAAGGTTAGCACATTCCTTCGATGAGAAAGGCATCAGTGGGGCTGCAAGAAGGGATGTCTAGATTGAACTCTGGTTCAAGTTCTTCCTATGAACTGTTTTCTGCATGTATCTTTGAGTAATTTCTGAAACACAGCATGCACTCCCACTTCAGAGAACATTTCCTTCTTGTTTAAGAGCCTGTGTAGAATCAAGCGGACAAAGTTAACAATCCAGAAGAAGGGAGGTGGGCTCAGTAATTCTTTAAAGAGCCTTCTGGCCAAATGGTGCACATCTGGCCAAATCTTGTTTTACAAAAAGGACTGTAGGAAAATAACCATGGGGCCAACATCTAACCAGCCACAAACCAGTAGACTGTATGGGATCATTGCTGAATCCTTTTACCCAAACTCCCGACTTCCTTCATCCGTGCACATTCCCAGAGCCCGTGTTCTCTGTCCGGTGCTGTCAGACAGGGTAAAGAGGCCCAGCTATCAGAAGTCTAGGAAAGGCACAGCCAGACCTCTAAGAGGATGTGAAATGTACAACGGACACAGGCAAAGCAAGGCATACATCTGCCGTCCCAGGCACAGATCATCTAAGCTATTTTTAAAGGCTTCTATTCTAAAGAGGATTCTGTAAACTCCCATGACAACCTATCTAGCACACTGCCAGGAACCACTTCCTCATCTCTAGATGAAGCCCCTCATTCTAGGGGTAAGCCATTATTCTCCGGTTCTGCTCTCGGCTCAGAGAGAAAGCAGCTGCTCCCATCCTGCTTAGGTGAGCCTTTTATAGACTTCAAGACGGTGTCTGCCTTCTGTCTCCTTGTGACAGGAAAGAAACTGGGGCTGCCAACTAAGATAACAATAATAATTTTCACTTGGAGATGGAATTATTATTGCTATGGTTACTGGTAAAATTTTTTCCAAAGGGAAAAAAGGCATTTATTCAGCACTCTGCCTCTGAGAAGAACAAAGAGCTAATAAACCCTGGTTTGTCTGCTTTGTTGATTACTCAGAAACATCAAACGGGAACTGCCCGAAATATGTCCTGCTGCCATTTGGACTCTGGTGGAGAACTTGATGAAAAGCAGTCCTTCCCTCAATTTCTGAGCAAAAGTTCAATGCTAAAACCAAATAGAATCTCCCAGTTTATTAAATCAGGGTAATTTCAAGAGGGGCTTTGAAGGAAGAAACAAGCAAAGTGTGACTTAGAAGTCACAATTGTCATTAAGAGAAAAGGGTTCAACAGCTTTCTTTTTTTCCTTCTTTCTTTAATTTTTTTTTACCTGAAGAAAACCCCAGAGAAGTCACAAAATGGACAGGACAGGCCTATGCGCTGTTAACTGCCTGGGTCTTGTGCTTTGAAAAACGCCGGTGGTAACTCACTGTCTTCCCTAAATCTATCCCCTGGTGGCCAGCCAAGGGTCCATGGTTCTCCCATTTGTCATTTCTCTAGGTTTAAGCAGGAAAGTTCAAAATTTAAGTAAAATTCTCTTCAGGGACGAATAAAACATGTAGACATTATCAGTACTTGACTCTTGGGTTCCAATTAGGTTGTTTGGTTAGTTCTAAGCAAGAGTACAGTTCTCAGAAAATGGATTAGGACAACTGTGAGCTGTCTGGGCTGAGGGGTTGGGGAAGAGGAAGTCTGAGTTAATTTCCTGGGGATGGAAAGTTTGCTGGGGACAGAAGTGTGGGGGGAGCAGGGAGGGCCAATGGAAACAAACCAACTTCTCAATCTTCCTGGCACTCTTTATAGAGACCACACCTGTTAAAAAAAAAAATACCTGGTTTGTTTGTTTTTTTGGTAAACCCAATTAAATTCAATAAGTATACATATTGGGGTGCCTGGTTGGCTCAGTAGGTTAAGCGTCCAACTCTTGATTTCAGCTCAGGTCATGATCACAGGGTCATGAGATCGAGCCCCAAGTCAGCCTCTGTGCTATACCAAATATTTTTTGCAAATAATAAAATATATTCTTATGCATTTATTCATGATTTTAAAAAATGACTTGTGGCTTGAACAGTTAAAAGTTAATATGGAAAAATAAAAGTTAATATGGAATACATTAATAAAGAATTAGAAACCGAGTCTAGCTGTGAAGAAGTCGTTGCCCTATTAAAGATATGTATTTGTTCAGCTTTTATTTTATTACTTTTCAAATCTTCCCTGAAGTATGACATAAAAACAGAGAAGCGTACATAAGACAGAACTAGACGTTTTATAAACGAAGTACATCATGTAACCAGCACCCAGATGGACAAACAGGACATTCCTAACACTCGAGAAAACTCCCCTGTTTCCTCCTGGTTACTACCTCACTGCCAGTGTGACAACTCTCCTGGCTTCCAATAGTGATGTTTCCATTATATGCTATATAACTGGCATAATACTATATATATTCTTTTTTTGGGGCAGGGGCTGGCCTTTCTTGCTCTCAATATATTTGTGAGATTCATCAATATTCTATATATGTTTATGAATCATTTATTTTCATTGCTAATTAACATTCCTTTGTGTGAGCAAACCATGTATTTATCATTCTATTATTAATGGACATCAAGACAGTGTCCAGATTGGAGTATTGAAAATATTGTTTTGAACATTCTATTATATGACATTCGATGAGCAAATGTACTGATTTCTGTTGGTATATGCTCTGGAGTAGAATTCTCTGGTCATGGGGAGTGTATATGTTCAGCTTATCAATTTCCATTAAAAAAAATGTAGTAGGATTTTGAAAGCAACTTCATTAAATCTATAGATTAATTTGGGAAAATTGACATACTGCATTCTCCAATCTATGAATGTAGTACACTCCTCTGTTTAATTAATTTCTCTTAGTAATATTTAGTAGTTTCCAGTGGAGTGGTCTTGTATATCTCCCACTAGATTTTTTGTAAGTATTTGATACATTTTGATGTTATATTTTATAATTTTTTATTTTATAATTTTTGTTTCCAACATACAATTAATTCTTTTATATTGACCTTGTATCTACAACTTAGCTGAATTCATTTATATTTCTAATAATTTGTTGACTATTTTTTATTTTCTAGATAAAGAATTGTCATCTATGAAAAATAAGAGTTTTCTTTCTTTCAATATGTATGCTTTTTTTGAGAGAGAGAGAGTGTGCACATTGGGAGGGGTAAAGGGAAAGGGAGAGAGAGCATTTTAAGCAGGCTCCATGCCCAGTGTGGAACCCAACATGGGGCTCAATCTCACAACCCTGAGATCATGACCTAGGCCGAAATCAAGAGTTGGACACTTAGCCAACTGAGCCACCCAGGTGCTCCAAAATGTATACTTTTTATTTCTTTCTCTGGACTTACTACTATGGCTACAAACTCCATCAGAATTTTGAATAAAATTTAGGCTAGCAGGAATTTTTGCTTTATTTCCAAACTCAGAAATTAATTGTATTTTAATATTATTAGCATGATATTTGCTGCAGATTTTTTATAGATTATATTTATCACATTAAGGAAGTTCCATTCAGTTCTTACTTTGCTATGAGTTTTTCATGAATAGTATTGGATTTTGCCAAATGATTTCTCTGGATCTATCAAGATGATGTTTTCTCCCATAGTATGGTAATATTTTCTCCCTTTTCCATTAATGTTGTCAGTTGCACTAATTAGTTTTCTACTGTTAAACTACCCTTACATATCTAAAATAATCCCATTTGGTTATGTTAACCCCTTTTTATATTTCACTGTATTCTTTCGGCTAATATTTTCTAAAAGAATTTTGAATCTATATTTATGAGAGATTGGGTTATAGATTTTCTTCCTTGAAATGCCACTGTCAAATTTTAGAATCAGGTTATGCTGATCTCTAAAAAGATTAGAAAGTGTTCCCTCATTCTGTTTCCTGGATGTATTAGTGTAAGAGTGGTATTATTTTTATTTTAAATGTTTGGACAAATACTTTCCTAGTCTAAAGGATCAGGCATTAATATGTTGGGTGTTTTTTTTTTTTAATTATTGTTGTTGTTTACTACGTCAGGTTGTTTTTTATTTATACCAGGTTTCTCTTTGATGTAGGAGTAGTGGATGCTTTTTGGAGTGTTTCTTCAATTTTCAATGAACTGCTTTTCTTCTGGGCTACTGAAAGTTCTACCCCCAAGAAACTGGGACTGAGAGAATCTATCCTACTTTGGGGGACATAAAGTCAGGAGTAGGGAGTAGACATCATGTCTTCTACTATGTGGCCCAAAGAAGCAGAGGGGAATGGCCTGCAGAAAGACAGAGGGAAGCAGATAGACAGGAAAGAACAAAGAACAAGAGGCAGAGAGTAAGGGGCTTTCTGGTTCTTGGGTTCAGCTTTCTCCAGAGTCTCTGAGGTCTGAGTTCCGTGAGACCTAACTATACCTCGGAGTAGACTCCCCTTTCCTACATGAGCTAGCTTTAGTGGGTGTTGTTGCCTGTCACCCAAAGAACATTAGCAAATACAGTGGCAGATACCTGAATCAGTCAGTTAGGAGAAAGCATTATTGGCACATTCTTATCACAGAAGTAGTCAATCGGTTACGGTTAGATATTGCTGCATACAATAGACCAACAAATCAACCATAGCCAAAATAAGATAGAACCTATTTATTTCTGTTTTGGATAAAACAAGTTTAGAGGCAGGAAGTTCAGCGCTGATATGACAGTTCTTCAGTTATCAGGAAACTAGAATCCTTCATCTTTATTCTTTGATATATCTGGCTCAAAATTCCTCCCTCGAGATTACCTTATGGTTCAATTTGGCTGCTGAAGCTCCAGCCTTCAGGTTCAAGTTTCAGGTCTAAAAATGGACGAAAGGTAGAAGGGCAGAAACGAGCTCCCGGTTCTCTCTTTTATGGTGCTTCCACAGAAGCTCCCCTGAGCATTTCTTGCTCCCCTGAGCACGTTCCATTTCTACCTCAATTGCCAGAATTTAGTCAACTGGCCACTCCTTGTTCATAGAGGGTACTGAAAATGTGTTTTACCTGGCACATTGCTAGTCCCAAAGATATAGAGGTTTCCTTATAAAGAAGAATGAGAAAATGAAGAATGGGTATAGAACTAAAGTCCCTACAAGTCACCTGGTGCATTTACCATATCCACAAGGATATATCAAAAAGCATACGAATCTGCTCAAGTTAGCTGAACTGATGGTCTATCAAAATTCTCCACAACAAGTGCCATTAAGCAGGGAGAGGTGAGAGACCACCAATTGGATCCATGGCCACTATTCCTTAGGAAGGGAATGAGGGAAGCCACAGGCATAAGGTGATAAAAATTTCCTCCCTTGTTCATAACCCAGCCATTGTTTTAAGGGGCTTAAATTTTCCATCGGCATCATAAATTTCCTTCAAGATATCCAATATCTCTCCTGCTTCCTCCTGTAGAGATGGTGCATATTGTGTCTCCCAGGAGGCATGCAAAATGGGTTAGTTGCCACACATCTAAAATAAGTTCTCTGGAGGATCTTTTAATCTTAGACAGATGCAGTGTCTCTGTGAGGCAATCTGTAGACAAAATGCATCCTTTTGCAATTGAGCAAGAAGTCCAAGTATCTGGAAGGGTCTCTCCAGAGCCCCCATGCGTGCTAACCGGAGGCACAAAGGTGAAAAGAGCAGAGGGAACTGGAAGAAGATGAGGAAAGAGTTGAGAAAGAGGGTCACACTCTCGAAAGTGATTGCCATATTGTTTTAATGTCAGATCCTTGCCTGCAAACTGCTGGGAATAAAAAGAAGATACCAGCTCACCCTGGGACGTGCAGATACTTCTGACTTTATGAGAAAGGGCATCTGTGGAGCATGAACAAAATACATTAAAGGCAGGCAACAAGATTTGCTTTCGGAAGTTCTCTGGACTGGGAATTGAAATTTCACCTGGCTCACAGTGGGGGCTTTCTGTACCTTGTTCAGCCTCTTGAAACACCCTCACCCCAACTCTACCACTGCTATTTATTCACGGTGTGAAACTAGTCAGGCCTGGGGAGAAAGAAACTGTTTCTTCCCTCACTTGATTTACCCTTTACTCACTGGGATGCTTTCCGGAGCGGTACTGTGGGGCCATAAAATTGATCTGCTGCATTTCTTGTTACCAGATTTAAGTTGAGATGTATTCTCCCTTGTATCGCAACATGTGGCCTGTCATGGGTTTCCAGAGGTTATGGTGTTTAAATATTATTTGTGAAACATGCATAATCTTAATTACATTTCAAGAAAACCTCAGGACTTCTCAGAAACAAACATGACTTTTGGAGAAGAGAAGTAATTGCAATTTTATCTCCTAGCGGTGTCAAAATTCAATATAGTGGATAAAAGCATGGGCTCTGGGGTCAAAGCACGTGGGCTCAAATCCTAACTCAACCACTTAGCTGCTGTGAGCCTTTGGCCATGATATTTGCCTTCTCTGGCTCTCTGTTAACACATAGTCGTATTAATGCAAGCATTCAACGCAGGACTCCTAAAACAATGCTGAACCTCTGTAAATATCAGCTATTGTTATGAGTTATCAGGACATCATTTGTTACCCAACAAGATCACTATCCAAATGGATTTGGGAAAAGAAGTCTTCCTTGCCTGTTCCGTGTTAGCTTTCTTAGTGCTTTCTCTGATATTGGGAACACTGATACTGAACAGGCAAAGGAGACCTCTTTTTCCAACCCATTTGGACAATGATACACACTTAATCCGCATATTCTTTAGTTACTGTTAAGAATTCTTGGGTAAATCTCCCTTTTTTTTTGGTGAGTACTCACACTACTGCCATTCCTTTTCTCTTATTTGAGAAAAATGTAAAGCTAAATCCTTCTTTAAAAGATAGGAACAGTGGTATGGGCTGAATATGTCTCAAAGGTCATAGTTTGAAGCTTAATTTCCAAGGTGTTGGTACTGGGAGGTGGGGTCTTGGGGAAGTTATGAGATCATGAAGGTGGTGCCTCCTGAATGGGATCGACGTCCTCACAAAAGAGGCCTCAGCTACCTCTCTTGTCCCTTCTGCCACGTGAGGTCACAGTGAGAAGACAGACATCTCATCTCATCACCAGAAAGCAGGCTTGTGGTAGACACTGAACCTGCCAGCACCTTGATCTTGGACTTCCCAGCCTCCAGAACTGTGACAAATAAATGTTGACTATTTCAGCCTCCCAGTATATGATATCTTTTTATAGAAGCCTGAACGGATTAGGACAAACAATTACTTTTAAGTGCCCATCAGATTTCCACATCCTTCTCTGTCTCTGGCACCCTTGGCTGTGGCAGTGGCCACACTGGCCTCATGCCCTACCAGCGAAAGCAGCTTCTCATACTTGTTCATGCCCAGAGCTCTCTATGCTGCTCCCTTTCACCTTCTGCCTCTGGGCTTCTTTGTTCTTCCTGAAACGTAAACTACCAAGAAGCACAGGGGAGTTAACTCCCCGATAAGACAAACCTATGTCTAATGGGAGAAGGGAGCCAGCAGATGGATTCTTCTCCTTTCCTCCACCTGGATGGAGTACCTAAGAAGCCACTATTCATCTTGTGGCTCAGGAGATGGTCCTGGGAGACTCAGCAGTCAGTTGTACTTGACACCAAGAGCAAGATGACTTGGAAACATACCCGTGAATTGCTTCCTCCTTCTTCCTGGTCTCTTCCTCATTTCCGCTCAGTTCTGCTTCCTGGGATGGCCCTCCTAATAAAATGGAGACCTTAGGCTTTTGCCTCATGCTCTGCTTTCTGGGGAACCCAGGCTATGACAAAATCTATAGTCTTTAATTATAAGTAAGATCAGTTCCTTTTAAAACTACACTCATTTATTTTGCATATTTGCATATTAGAAGCTCCTATCTTCTGTGATGCATTGATTCTTTAGAGTGGTTTGAATCTTGAGACCAATAGGTTTCTTCATGGGAAGTTCCAGAGATTCTTTAAAAATATTTCTTCTTTACAGAAGATGGAGAAATCTTAGATATAGAACCACTTCATTGAGATAACACAGACTAAGGATCTGAGAATGATCATCTCCAGTCTTGGCCAAGAGCTATCGTCCCTAAACCCATCCCAAATTCCTAACATGCTTTCAAGGTTACTTGTCAGGAGACCTCATCACTCTGCTCTGCCAAGTATCTAATCTAACAGTTTCAGATCTACTTCAGCAAATGACATTAAATATTCCTACCTTCTTTACTACTCTCACGTTAATAGGCTAACCTACATTTCTTTAATCCCTCTACGATGGCTTTGCTCTGGCCCCCACCCTCACTCCTTGCAACTAATTCCAGGACCCCCCCCCCCCCCCACCCCGTCTACCGTCCCTGCCTCCAGTATTTACACACTTATTTATACATACCGAGTGTGACATGTAATGTGATATGATATGAATTTGACTAAGGTGTATTGGGGCTCCCTAAAGAAGGCTGAGCTCAATATTATTCCTAGGAAGCTATTTATTATTGAATTATGTTTATGACTATATGGCTATATGACAAAATAATACCTACTAAAAGACCCAGCATGTTTTAATAGCTCTTTACTTTCTCCTTTCTCCCCTGCTGACTTAAGCCTTTTCCCCAATTTTTCCTTGTACAGAGTGGTTAGTTCTTGAGAGAGCATCCCTATTTCTACTGTCTCTGGATTGTTCTGCCTTTCCTTTAGTGATGGAAAAAGATACATGATGATGTAGGGGGCTAGTTTAAAGTATTCACTTACCACCTTCCTTAGTAAATAGTCCTACCACTCTTTTCCCTCCCTGACTCAGATAGCAGTGAAGTATTATTTACTCACCACCCAGGATGCAAAAGTGCAAGGAAAAAGGGGAGAAAAGTTCAAGTTTGGCTTTTGTTTTCTTAAATAGACCTTTTGTTATGGACTGAATGTTTGTGTCCTCAAACATTGAAATCCTAACTCCCAATGTGATGGTTTTAGCAGGTGGGAGACGCCAAGGGGTGATTAGATTATGAGGGCAGAGCACTCATGAATGGGATTAGTCCCTTATAAAAGAGACCTGGAGACTCCACTTGCCCCTTCTGCTGTGTGATGACGATCTATGAACAAGGAGGTAGGCTTTCACCGGATGCGGGATCTGCCAGGACTTTGCTCTTAGAATTTCTAACTTCCAGGCTATGAGAAATGACTTCTTGTTGTTTATCACCCACCCAGACTATGGTAGTTCAAACCCTTTCAAACTCATTATTTTTTGTGGGGGGGGGAGATACAGAATGTTTTGAGTTCCAGAAAACTGGCTTTTGAGTAATAAAAAGTAAGATTCGTAAGGATATAGGAAATAAAAATTATGTCATATAAATGGACTTAGAAGATACATGGAGCCCATTTTCTCTCATATGGGAGATCTAATTCCCCTGGGAAGATAGAGGAGAGCCAGAGAGGAGAAAGATAGAATCGGACATTGCTATGGATCCCCAAGAAGGGTCTCTGCATCCCATTCTCTCCTACTCCCACTCCTCAGGGTGTGAAGTTACACCTCTGAAAGGTTTTCTTGAAGTACACATGTGCCATAACAGCAGAAGAAATGGTAGCATGTCTTCTCTAAGAGGAGACTCTGCAGTCACCGTGTCAGTTTTCCTGTGATCCCATAGTACTTCTGGAAAATAATCAATGCTGTCTTAAGATGCTTCTTGAGAGGGTCTTTGAGGTACCTGAGAGAGTCAGCAGGCCTGAAGAAGACTCATGCCTGGGTTCTGAGGAGGCTCTGGTTTGCCTTCCATAGAAATGACAAGATCAAACATCACCATGGATGCCCGAGGAAGTTATGGATGCTGTGGACTAGGTGAGTGGCCTGAGGAATCATAGCCACTACATGTATTAATTGGGATTATTAAAAAGGAGTGTGCTCCAAAGGCTCATGGTGGGTTGAAGAATTACTAAGTACCCAAGATCGTCATTCTCACTGAACATTGAAACTTTAGCAGATTGACCTTGGAGTTGGAGGCTAAGTCTTCTTAGTTCCTTGGAGCCCCCTCAACTATCTGGTCTGTGACCCCCACCGATCATTGACAGCCCGCGCCATGATAGCAGTAGGTGGAGAAGTCCTTGGCCTCAAGGCATTTAGAATTCCCCGTTCAGCTGCTCACCTTTCCCTTGCCAGAAGACATTGTGCTGTCTCTCCGTGGTGCCTTTCTTCGGCTTATTCTTCTGTAAAAGGAGAGAATAATATTTGCATCCTATTTATAGAAAGATGGAAATAAATTAGGTGAACATATGGGCTCTAATGGACTCTGAGTTCTTTGGGAAAAGTTGCTGACCAAGGACAATGCACTTTTTTAAAACTGACCATTCTACATAGTCAGTTATTCAACGCCACTGTGTCCTTTTTTTTTTTTTTCTACAAGATGTCATGTCATGTCTTTGCAAGACTTCCAGTGAACAGGAGGGCTCATCAATTTCAACCTAAAGCTATTAAAATGTTACTTTGTTAGCAATAATTAAGGTGTGCAGCCAGAGCTCCCTATAGATCACACTTGGAGTCAGGGTCATATTTTTCTCCTATTGCACCTCAGGTGTCTTAAATTGTCAGGTAGTCAAGGGAGGAGGAGGGGTAAGCTGGGAGCCAGGCAGGAAAGGAGAAAGGGAGGAAGATGTTTGCCTTACAAATAAAGGTGGAAACAACAAATGAAATCTTTTTCTATGAGCCAAACTTCTTATAAGAGTTTTTGAAAATATTTCTTCAGATTTAAGCTGTTGAAATGTTTCTAATAAAAATTTATCTGATCAAAAACACTTTCTAATTAGATTTTTTTTGGTCATCAAAGGCACTCACTAAAATTTCCCTTTGACTTTGGCTGACAAAATATCTGACAGTCTATGAATTCTATAGCATGACACCAAGACACATCATGTCTTTTCTTTGAAAACTCGTATTTATTTGCTCTTTTCTTTCTGTGCTCTTGGCCAACCTACCCCACCCCACCCCATCTTCTGACATTCCAGCAAAATCACAGCCTCTTGGAAGTTAGTCAAAGTGATTTTCCTACAGATAAATTAGCTTTCACGAAATTTGAAGGACATAGGGTATGGAAGGCAAGGCTAATGGAAATTTGGAACTCAAGCTATGGGAAACTATTAGAAGCACAAGAGACTGGAAATTTGAAACCTGATAAATAGAGATAGATAGTATGGGTGAAAGTATGTTCTTATGTTTCTGTTACTTATTCTCCCTGGGTGCATAAAGACTATAGAGTATTTAACACACTGTGCATTGGAAAGGTTTTTGATTATGAAAGAGATCTGGAGCCTGATTTTATGAACCAATGGTCTAGAAGTTTGATGCAGTGGAAATAGCTTCAAATTGGAAATAAGAGACCTGGGTTTTATTAATTATGTAACTTTGACCTCAATATCTGGAAACTTCCTTTCCTTCATCTATCAAATGGAGACACCTCCCACCTCAGAGAGTTGTTATGAGAATGAAATGAGATAACATGTGAAAGAGCATTATAGACCATAAAGTGCTACAGCAACATTATTTTTGCTAAGTTCTTAAGTAGATTGAATTCTTGACCCCAATTCGTCACCCTTCCTTGGATCCATGACCTTGGTCATGTATCTCGCTTTGGCAATGGAACGTGAGTAGACCCTATATCCATGGCCAGTTCTTCACCTAAGCCCTAAGAGATGTCACATGTTTCTGCTCCCCTTCTTGTGCCTCTGCCATTGTCCTGGCTAGCTGTCTGGTCCAAGAAGAATGAGAGATCTAATCTGCAAATGAGAGCAGTGGTTCTTGAACTTTAGCATCAGAATCACCTGAAAAGTACATTAAAACACAGATTATTGGGACCCAACCCTAGAGATTCTGATTGGATAGATCTGGGATGTGGGATCCAATAATTTGCATTTTTAATAAATTCTCAAGTGATGCTGTTGTTGCTGATTCAGTTATTCCCAGAACTATCTTCCTTCCTTCCTTCTTTCCATCCTTACTTTCTTCTTTCCATCCTTTATTTCTTCCTTCCTTTCTACCCGCCTTCCAGTATGTACATCATCCCTGCATCACAGGTCTTGTTATGTTCTAAAACAGACCAACGGGCGCCTGGGTGGCTCAGTGGGTTAAAGCCTCTGCTTTCGGCTCAGGTCATGATCTCAGGGTCCTGGGATCGAGGCCCGCATCGGGCTCCCTGCTCAGCGGGGAGCCTGCTTCCCCCTCTCTCTCTCTGCCTGCCTCTCTGCCTCCTTGTGATCTCTCTCCCTCTGTGAAATAAATAAATAAAATAAAATAAAATAAAAATAAAAAATCTCTAAAACAGACCAACAAGAGCAATATCATCCCATCAATGGCTGGTGCAGCTGAATTTAAAATTCACTTTCCAACCTGTTTCTGAAGAACAGAACAACTGAGCCCAGCCTATATCTGCCAACTTCCAGACAGCCTGAGCAGGTGCAAGCAAAATAAATGCTTATTGCTGCATACCACTGAAATTCTGTGGGTGTTACACAGCAATAGCTGACCAATGTAAGTAATTGCTCAGAGAGATTATAAATTAAAGAGTATATATTTGTCTTCTCAGTAACATAGCTTCGCAAAGAGAGATAAGTGGCAGCTCCTGAATTATGAGGAGCCTGCAGGACCATCTTAAAAATGCCACGTGTTGGTGATCTTTCCCAGGGAACAATCCTTCACCCCAACATTTCTCACATTTTCCCCCACTCCATTCTACTCCCTACTCTATTTCTCTGCTCTCTTAAATGTCCCTGGAAACACATGAAACGTGCTTCAGAAGCAGGTCTGAAGGTGATCTCTAAATGCAGCCATGCCAGCCACCAATGGAAAGAACTTGTCCTGTTGGTCTATTTTAGAACACAGTGTGACCCACAATACAAAGATGATGTACACACTAGGAGGGAGTGATGAAGGAGGAACTTGCAGGGCCCCCTGGAGTCTGATGAACTCTCTCTGATCAATGACCCACGGATGCAATTTTTACAGATGTCCCTGATTTCTGCTTGGGAGACAGGAGAGCCAATGGGAGGGCACCTGCTACTCTAGGCTCCACCCTGTTTTCGAGGAACTGTTCGCCCAGTGTACACATGAAGCAGAGAACATTCCCTTCCAGATTAGCAGCTCCTCAAGGGCTGAGATCTTCATTTTGTTCACTGACGTAACTCCAAACCCTACAGAAACACCTCATACTAGGCATTCAATAAATATTTGTTGAATTGAAAGTGAAATAAATTGCCCTGAGGCCATGTGATGGACAATTTCTGGGCAGATGGACCATCCCTGCCGTCCTCACCAAGCTGGTCACACTACCTCTACATTCCCAGTACCCCACCCCTGCAGCAGGGCAACGACCGACCACAAGAGCCATATATTCCACTTACTATATCCAGCTACTTCTTTTTCTCTTAAATCCTTTTGATTAACTCGATCATTTCCCACAGAGCTTCATTTCCTTTAAGTCCATACCACTCCGTTGTTCCTTACCATAGAAGCATTATCACTTGGCAGTTCTGTTCTTTTTTTTTTTTACTATTTAAAGAGGTTTATCTTTTTTTTTTTTTTTTACTATTTATAGAGTCCTCTGTTTCCTCTTCACAATAACATTGGAATGGAAATGGTGTAGGAATTTTACACCTTTGGAAACTGAGGCACAGAGAAAGTGAGTAATTTGTAGACATGAGACTTGAATTCCCTGAGAGGACCCTTCTCCCTACTCTTCCACGACGTCTGGAAGGTGTTTGGTGCCTTTCTGGGCCATTATTAGATGCAGGCAGCGAGTCTGATAAAGCCTATCTAGGCTTGTGATGCAGAATGCTAACTATGGTGGTACATCACCATAACAAGGAATTCTCATGCTTCTAGAAGACTCTGCAGCCTGCAAAACATCTTCGAGCACACAGTACCCTTTGAGAGTGAAGGGCTTTCCCTGGTTCAGGTGATGGCTTTCTTGGCAGATTCCCTGCCGTTCTGGAAGGAAAAAAAAAGCACCCACAGCATCACAGTGATAAATAACGTTCCGTCGGTGCAGCCACGTTCCCAGGGCAGCAGCCCCACAGACTGAGCTGAGCTGTGGCCCCAAAGAAGCAAAGATGATCCTCTTGGTCCCAGACTGAAGTCCGGAAGTGGGATCATCGAAAACGGAGCCAGAGTAAGGAGAAAGAGGCAGCAAGAATGGGGACATCTCCTCACCACGGAGGCAAATGCTGACGGGAGCGTGCACAGTAAAATATTTTACTACGAAGCAGAATTACTCCAAAGACTGATGGGCCCGCTCGCGAGACCCACTCACATTTATGAAGGTCATAAGTCACAGACGCCCAGCCCGCTCACAGGAGCGCAGCCGCCACCTTTTATGGGTGAAACTTCCTGCAGTATATTAAACTCTCCAGAAAACAGACAAGGGGTTTATGGCAAACGATAACTTTAATGCCTAGAAACCATTCGGTGATTTTGGGAGGATTATTAGTAACAAGGGCAAGATGCTGAGTCGTTTCCAGGCATCCGGCCCTCGCTCTCCTGCCTGCTCTCCCTGCATCCCAGCCGGAAACAGGGACCCCGACTCCCACCTGCGCTGAGCGGCAGTGTGAGGAGAGCAGACTCTTATGGGGTGAAAATAATTCTGCCCCAAAGGGAAAAACTGCCTGGTGGGGATCTTTAGGTCGCAGCGAGAACTGTCATTGGAAACCTGTCCAGGACGGGTGCCAGGAGACATTTAACGTCACTGCAACTCATTCCAGGTACTAAGGGGGCACTGGTATGAAGTTAGCCCTTCACTTGGAGGAAGTCATAAAAAGGACCAGGCTGGGGTCATCTCGACTGCTTTGCTCTACATGATTTAGAGGAATCCGAGAGGGTCCTCCCCACCAAAGTCTGATGGCGCCCCCTTGGTTTATTCCCTGCCCTGATCACAAAGCCGTGGAGCTGTGAGCCGGTGGGCACCATCAGACGGTAGGGGGGTTGCTGGAAGCTGGGCCAGCAGATCTGAGCGAGGAGGAATCTGCAAACGCGTCCAGTGCAGCGGCTCAGAGGGGCCGCTCCACCCTGCGTGTGGCATCCCTCTGGGGTCGGGTTTGGCTGGGGCTAGAGCACCGGACTAGGAGTCAGGTGGTGTGGGTTTGAAATCACACCCCGGGACTACAGACATGTCATGGCAGCTCTCTCAACCTCCTTTCTACTGTTTGTAAAAGAGATGGATAAGATGCTTCCTGGAGTCCTTCGTCTTCCTCGTCTCTGACTGCGGGTTCTTGCCTGGGCTCCAGCTGAACGGGCATTGGCGGCTCTCAAATGCTGTTTAGTTCTCCAAGTGGTATTTAGACTTTTTTGTTTTCCCCATTGATGTGCTCTTAGAAGGCACACTCAGATCGTTCTTAGGGACTGAGAGTCAAATTTCTGCATCACAGGAGGGGGAAAGGACAGAAAGGGGAAATGCAGAAAGTGCCTTGTAGTGAGAATACAGGTCCTGGATTCTAGCTCTCATGGAGCCATGAACTGGCTGTGTTTCGCTTCCCACGCTGAACTTTCACTTCCTCCTCTATACACCGAATGGCACCAGATAACAATTGCTTCCATTTACGACGGCTTGCTATGGACTAGCCATTGTTCTAAGTGCTTCAGGGTGCAAATTGTGTTCTATGGGGTATAGATTCTTATTATACCTATTTTACAGGTAGGGAACTCAAGGCACATAGAGGTTAGCAACTTGCCCAAGGTCTTACAGTGAGTAAGAGGCAGAGCTGAGATTTGAATTTAAAATTCAAGCAGCCTGGCTCCAGGATCCCACATTATGCAGCTGTGATTTTTTTCAAGCTGAATAAAAGTTCTAAGAAAATACTATTGTTCTTCGTCGGTATTTGTAGATTCTCTTTTAAAGCAGTAGCAAAGGTGGCTGCCTTTGCAAGAACTCAAAAGGCAAGGCAGCATCGGAAAGTGTCTTTTCACAGAAAGTTAAAAATATAAATGGAGAAGATCTGTTTATATCTTTTTCTTTCAGAGATTCCCTTTTCCTGCCTCCCACCATGTAAAAGGAAATATTGCACTTTCTGCTCTCATGACTGAAGTGACAGGGGTTCTAGAAGAAGCTTTCAGAATTCTCAGAAACATTCGGATGGGGGCCGTTTCACCCAACTCAGACCACATGGAGGCAAGCAGGTCTTCTGCTGTAGCTCAGAGGTTCACAAGCACCTGTGTGTTCATGTATCATCTGTGAAGCTTCTAAAATGTTCGGGTTCTGGACCTTCTTCTAGGGATCCTGATTTAATTGTTATGGGGGAAGTCCAGGACACTGTCTTTGTATCCAGTGCCAGGGGAGGTATTTGGAGGACCATGGCTTTCTGCTCTGAAACAGCTGCAGGCATTTAGGAGCCTCTGGGGAGTTAGGGACAGATTAATGGGGAGAGAGCATCTCCCTGTCTTTGAAGAGCTCACCATCCAATTAGAGAGGAACCCAAACACAGAGCATGTCACAATGCAAGGTGGCCTGGGACATTTCACCTTCCCCCAGGCTGTGACCCTTTTGATCCCATCCACATGACTCAGGCTCCACCTCTAGCACCCTGGGACGTGGGCCCAGCTCTGGTTCCTGGGGTCCAAACCTGGTTGTGGCATCTCTGCTCCCATGACCTTCAGCTCTCAGCACTGTCCTGAGCCTCCCCTGAAACTCCAGAATCGGGGTGCTTGATCTCTACAGAAAGTCAGCAGAGGGGTAAACCTGAAGCCCACTCTACTCCCATTCCTGCATGTGAGTGCAGGAGAGAAGGGCCACTGCAATGCTATTTGTACCCCAAGGGGCAACCTGTAGCCGGGGTGGGTCTTCCTGGTCACCTCTGCTTAGGGAGGGAACCAGGCAGATGATGACTTGTTTCTTTCTCTGATTTATGAAGAAGTTGTCCTTCTGGTTGCTTACAGAAACTCGAATGTTCCTTCTTGTTTTCTTCCACTGCCTATGTGGGAGAAAACACATGAACGACACAGCCCACTGTGTGGTACAGACCCCCCCCCCCACCTGGCATCTGAACTACACACCTGTGCCCACAGGAAGCCATCCCAGTTTCTACATGGATCTGACGGTGGCTGTCTTGTGGTTAGCTATAAGGGCATCTCCTCTCCCATCATGCCTTTCTGTCTGTCTTTAGTTTCAGATCCACCATTCTTCGAGGGCAGGCACTAATATCTACAAACCTCCTTGTGTAATGCTCACTCAGGTTCCCATGAACGTGGGCACGTAACACAGACATTGCTCCCAGGTGAGGCTCATGTGATGCTTAGTTACACCTGCGAATCCACCCGCTGTGTGTTGAAGTGTCTGAAGCAAAGTTGCAGACATGGGACTGGCATTACTGTGCTTGACATCCTATAATTTCACCTTAGTTTCAGATGTTGGATTAGAAGTTGTGCTGTTTCATGGGATTTTTCACCCTGGACTCCTCAAAGCTCTGAGATCCTCCTGACGTCTCTCCTCTGCCCCACTCGCCCCACCCCAGCGGCCGAGAGGCAGGGTGAAGGGCATCTTGTGCAGAGACTGACCAGGGCTCCAAGGCGCTCCCATCCAGGCTACTCACCTTTCACCTGCTCACCCACGTCTGCCTCCCAAAGCTTTTCTTGAGGAAAAGCTTTTGATGCTTTTAGGAATGTTTGAAAATCAACTTGGACTTTTCACAATAGCTCTGACGTAAATAATCCAACAGTGTTTGTTGTTCCTACTGTTCTGCTACCCAACAGGTTTGCTTGGTATCACTAAATCCTTGCCCCAAATATTTAACCAAATGGGGCTAAGCCCATCACTAGACACTTCATGTAAGTTAATAAAAGTGAAAGGAAATGTGAAGTACTAAGTCATAGATAGATATTGGCTGTGATGAACATGGTAATTATTATTAGAAACTGTCCTTCATTCTTTGTATTCGTCCAGGAATGTGTATTTTTGACTAGAGTTTTTCAATAAATTCATATACCTGAATTCCCAGCCAATTCACATGTCTTCGTCTTGCTTACAAGGATATAATTTTAAAAACTGTCAAATGTCTTGCTTTTTGAAACAGACATATATAGTATTCTTCTGCTCTGTCAGTTTAATAATCATAGTAAAATAAGGACATGCATTCAAGGTGTATGAATTCATGCCGATCCCTGGGACCACTCCTTTCTTTTATAAGTACTCATCATTGGCGAATTCTCTATTTGATAATTTTCCTTAATAGGACATACCTATTTTATTAGTGCGCAGTTTCCTCCCCCCCAACAAAACTTGAATTGGATTTTATTCTTTCCTACCTCATATTTTGTATGGTTTCTTAAGATCTTTATTCAGCGTGGTATAGATCTTTATTCTGTGTGGAAGCTTCCTGTTTTTTTTTTTTTAAGATTTATTTACTCGAGAGAGGAAGAGAGAGCACAGAAGGAGAGGGACAAGCAGACCCCTCTGAGCAGGGAGCCCACTGCGGGGCTCGATCCCAGGACCTCGAGATCATGACCTAAGCCAAAGGCAGATGCTTAGCCCACTGAGCTGCCCATGCACCCCAGAAGTTGCCTATTTTCTGTCAAAATGAGAAGCCCTCGCACACAGACCTAGGCAATGGGACTCCCGTAGAGAGCTGAAGTGTTCCACCATCTGCGCAACTGACTTGGGCTTTCCTTTCTGCTTTGAGGATCCTCATCCTTGAAGAACAATAGGGGAGTAAATGAAGAGTTAGAAATTGTGTTTCGTCTTTGATCAGGTGTAAAGGAAGATTTGCCAGGGGCTGAGTGCCTACAGTGGACCCACGGCCACACAGAATGAGACCAGTGAAGTACCTCTCTGAGCATCAGTAGGAAAACTTCATCATCCTCACAAATGTGGGAGAAGGAGCTCCTTAAATTCTGATATGTCATCTTTCCTGTAATATTTTGTTTCAAAAGAAAGTATGATTCTTTCATCTCATGCAAAATTGCATGTGTTCTTATAGAGGCAGAGGCAGAAGCAATCCTTGGATTTTTCGTTTCAATATGCCTGAATAATCTCTTTCAGAAAAGGCATTCTAGTGTCTAAGCCTAAATTCCTGTTCCTAGAGCTTTAGGTTTATGCCTTCTCGTTCCTTCTTCTGTGAGTTGGGGAAGAGCTCACAAAAGCTAATATTCACTCTTACGTGATATGAATCTGCTTCGTATAAATCTACAATAGATACTGGCAATCTGTTGTGTGCTAAGAATTGTATCAGACGCAGTGGGAAGAGCATGGCCATCGGATCATGCAGTCCTGTCTTTAAATCCAGAGTTAGGCTCGTAACCACTGGTTAGCCCTAGACAAATGATTGGCTCTTTGTGATCTAAGTTTCTTCATCTGTCAAAACAGGACTTTTAAATTCTATTATATCTATTTCACAGCACCATTTTTTTCATCAAAAGAATATAGTGTCAGAATAGTCCTTCCCAAACTTTGCTGCGCATTGGAATCACCTGGGAATCTTAAAATGCTGACGGCTGGCTCCCACTTCTGAACATGGTGAATTAATTAGGACAGGGCATTAAGAGTTTTAAAGCTTCCCCAGGTGATTCTAATGTGCAAGAAAGTTTGGGAAGCACAGCATTAAAGTACTAGACAAAGAGCAGGCATCTGTTAAATAGGGACTTCTTTGCTTTCTCTTCAAAGAGAGAGCACCTAACAGCTTCCCAGAATACACAAGCTGGGCACTCGATTTTCTTGATCTGAATTGAATGGAATGGGTTATTCTGCTGGGAATCAACGGCTTGGACAAGGCAAAGCCCTTGCCCTCTTGGGGCTGACACTCTCGTGGAGCATCTTTTCATGTAAATATTACTTCCCACAGTCATCCCTCAAGTTTAGGCTTTTGAGTTTCCCAAAGAGCTGCAGACCGTGCTCCTTCCTTAAGTCAGAATGTGCTCCTCTCTTCAATCCCCCTTCCCTGCTCTCACCTCCTCCGTCCCTCTCCCAGTAATGGCTAGTACCTATGTCTAGCTTCCCAGTCCTCAGACTGGGGAGACCTACTATCAGGAGGAAGAGGCACCTACCAACAGTTTGTCACAGTGGAGAGCCTGCACCTCCCTCTGACCCCTGGGGTAACTGGCTATTTCTGATTGTCACTGACTTGCAACATCTCATGAAGTCGCTTCTGGGACGAATCCTCCCTTGTGGGTTAGTTTATCTGGGTAGGTGCATAGGGAAGATCTGAGTGGCTTCCTCTCCCAATACCGAATTGCTTTCTGGAAGGTCCTTTTGTCATTGTCTTAAACTGGACCCCAGTTAGGGATGGTGACTTCTAAAACTCCAGTCACAGGGCAGGTGGGTGGTGCCAGAGATGGCAGATGCGGGCATCCCATTGGACTTCAAGCTCCAAGACAGCAGTGGTTCTCAGTTAGAAGTAGGAAGGATTACCTGGAAGCTTTAAAAAAACATTCACCCCCTCCACCCCCATTTTTTAAATATTCTGGTTGGCTGAAGGGGAATGCTGGTATGATTATTTGGGCGGAGAAAATGCTTCTCCACCTAATCAATCATTGCAGCAACGACTTCATTATCACCACGTAATTAAGAATTACAGATTTAGTGGTGAAATACACCTGTCTCTATAAGCAGTTCTTTCAAGTCTCGGTTTGAGCATTAGAATCACGACGAAGCATTTACAGAATACAGATTCCCAGGTCCTGCTCAAACTCTATTAAATTGGAATCTTTTCTAAAAGTGCGAGAAATCTGTAATTTGATAAAAGGCTTGGAGATGATTGTGGAATCAGCCAGGGCTAACAACTACTAACATGAGTAGGAACTTGGAATCTGGATTCAAATGTGGAATAAATCTTTATAGAGACCACAACATCCAACCTAGCTCTTAAACTAGTGTCTTAGGTGCCCAGAAATAATAACTGAAGGTCACCATTACTGAGCACCTATTCTAAGTAAGTAATGCATGGGAGGTTTGTACATACTATTTTATCGCATTCTCACAATAATCGACGTTATATTGAAGTTCAGAGACATTAAGGCTGCATGTGGTAGAATCCACACTGAGACCCTGATCTAATTCCAAAACTCATGCCTATTTCCCACCACATTCTGCCCTATCACAGGAGTGATGAATACATGAATTGCCAATATTACAGCCATTTCTTGGGCCTTAGTCTCAAATAAACTGCCACCTCCTGCAGACACCAGAAATTAATATCCACTTAATCTTGTGCACGCAGATGAGAACAGAACCAATTCCATGTAAATGCCAGTGCAGGAGCTTTTGGGTGGCCAAAAATGATCAGGTGTCCTCTGAATTTTAAGTTTTGAGCACCCATTTCCTTGTGAGAAGGTATGGAACCTTAGACCTGGATGGGTTAGAAAGGGCTGGTGTGTCCAGAGTTTAAGCGGTAAGATTTAAAGTTGGAAGAAGAAGGTATTTGGAAGGATTCTAGTGTGGAGCAAACTGTTTGCTCACTCACCAGTGCTTTTTCCCTTGGACAGTATTTCATAACATAGACACTCTTAATGCCCTTGAGCGGCGTCTTACGATTAACCACAGGTTCCACGTATTGGTCTACACATGAAAGTAGACATTTGGTGTTAAGATCCCTAGAGGGGACATATTATCAGGGAGGCAGATGCTGAAGTCAGAGAGCCAACCAAGGGAGGAGACCAGGAGCAGGCGAGGCCCCTGGGCCTGTAAGTGAAAGAAGCTGCTCTACGGAGGAAACGACACTGGGCTTGGCTAGGTGGGATGAGCTCTGGGCTCATGGGCCATTGTTGGATATAGAAGGTTGTTAGGGGCCATTGAAGCACAGTGGGCAGATTGTGAGAACTTTTAATCATTGCAAGTCACCACTGTGCTCTGGATACTGTTATCAACTCATATCCCAACTTAGAGAATCTCCTAGTTTCCAGATGTAGGCAGTCGGGGGATGTGTGGATCCACAGCTCAACCTATCTCTGCCATGTGCTCCTGCACAGCTGCACATATGAGTGCATGTGCACACACACACACACACACACACACACACACACACACACACATGCACACACACACACACACCACCACCACCTCCCTCACCCAGCCACTACTTTAGGACATGCCCTCATCTCCAGATTTGAAGAGCCCTGAGGAACCCTGATGTGAGTGAAGATTCAGTGCCTCTACAGCCAAGGCCAAAGCTGGAGTCACGTGACGTTTGTCATGACCAGTGGCTTCATGGGGAGTTCAGGAACAGATGAATGAGAGTCCAAGGGTACAGAACACATCTTCAGGGAGGCAGCTATCTGTTCAGAGATGCAGGCAGGCAGCAAGTCCTTTCAACAAAGGACATTCCTCCCTTTTAGCTCATTCCTGGTGCTGTCATTGATCCAGAAACTGAGTCTTAATGGCTCATTTGCTGAGAAGTACATCTTCCCTCGACTGGGTAAACGGTGTCCACTGACACAGTGAGACATTCGCAGGGAATGTGTCGCCTCACATTGCTTTACCTGTTAAAAGGCCCTTACTTCCTTTTAATTAAAAATAGTGAGCACCTACTAGCTGGAAACACTCCATCGAGTTTACTCGCACCTAAGAGAGCAGGTTCACAGACTTGACAACAGATTGGGAGCAGTGGTGGGATGAAGGAGAAAAAGTGGTTCAAGATAATGTCCAAGTTCCTGAGTTGGACAACAGAACTGAAGGCGTGTGGTTATAAGGTAGCATATTGTGCCAGTAGAACTGATTTTTCCAGAGGACCTCTCTCTCACTGACCCTCTTCTTCCCCACCTTCCATTGCCTTCCTTCCACCCCTGCTGGCCCTTTAGCAATCTGATTCTTTCTCCTCATTCCCCTCAGTGTCTCCTTAGAGTTCCCACCGTCGGCGTTGTCACGAATAATAATACCTCAGGCTCGTGTGGATGGCATCCTCGAGTTCCTCGAAACACATCTGCATAGATCATCTCATTTTTCTCTGCAAAACAACCCTCCTCTTTCACCAAAAAGTCACATCCACAGGCTCTCTTTTCCTCCAAAGATAAAACATGAAGACTGGTTTTTGGCTTCTTCATTTGTGTGTTGTTGTTGGGTTTTTTTTCCTGTTCCTTGTTCTCGAATCTCAGTATATCCGCCTTATTGTTGCTTGTTTTAGATCCTGTGTGACAGTATGTCGGAAGCAACAAGAGCTAAGAGGGGGGCGCCTGGGTGGCTCAGTGGGTTAAAGCCTCTGCCTTCAGCTCGGGTCATGATCTCAGGGTCCTGGGATCGAGGCCCGCATCGGGCTCTCTGCTCAGCAGGGAGCCTGCTTCCTCCTCTCTCTGCCTGCCTTTCTGTCTACTTGTGATCTCTCTCTCTGTGTCAAATAAAAAAAAAAAATCTTAAAAACAAGAGCTAAGAGGCCCTCAGCAGTGATATTCCTCACCAAGAAGTGGAGTTCACTGTAAAGCTCCAGTTGACCTGGAAGCTTCCTGATGATGGAATGAACTCCCTAAGGAGGCGGTGCCTCCCTCACCACTGGGGTTGTTCAAAGGGCAACCCGATGGCTCTTCTAACTACTGCAGAGTAAACTGATGGTTCAAGTAGGAGGTGAGATGGAAACCCCCCATACTTCCTTTCAACTCCTCTGATCTTCTTGTTACAAGAAAGAGTTTACCACAGGGCTTCGTTAAAGCCGATCTCACCCACAAGAAATTTTCCAGCAAAGATTCTTCAAGGATCGTATTTTAAGTGAAGCCTTCCATGTATTTAAATTCTGATAGGCCCTCCCTACTCCTTTCAAAGCAGCATTGAGTAGAATTCTTCAGACTTTTCCTCCCACTAACACGATGCAGTGCCCACCAGGTCTTAGAGCAAACACTCTGTTCACAACGTTTGAAGGAATAGGGCTGAACACCTCAGCCAGAAGCTACTGAGGCGGGAGAATCAAGTTGCTCCTTGTCCCCTGAGCTGATTTCTTCTCCCTCCTGCCTTTCTTTTCAAATCCCTGTGGCACTTTAAAAATAATCCCTCAGCATCCTCCCGGGCTTCTTTCCCAAGCATCATTTGGTCTCTCAGAATCCAAACCGTTTTAACGTTAGCCTGAGGAAGCATTTCTCTAAGTGAGATTAGAGCAACACTTGCCCTAATAGGTGCTTCAGGAAGACAGGTCCTTGTGCTCAATATTGCATTCTTCCTCTTTGGAAACCTTCAGCAGGTACTAGCATGTTGAAAGTTTTGAGAAATCCTGCACAAAGAAACCCGTTTCACTCGTTAACCCAGAGTTCCCCAAACTTATTCGATGTGACAGCCCTTTCATAGAACATTCATTTTGGAGGAGAAGGGGAAAACTGGCCCCTGGAAAGTGAGGTGGTATGACAAATACCTGCCAAGGGTGGCCTGAAAAGGGCACAAAGGTCCTAACGTCATTCATGATGAGAGGGGTTTAGTTTTGGATTCTGGAATATGGATCATTTGGATTGATGTGTGCCATGGTGCCCACTTCCACCCCCAGGGATATCGACACAAATGTTGAGTCTTTCAACACCAACAAGTCCCTGGCACCTCCCTTAGGAATCGGGCTTTGATGTGTGCTGTTGACTTGGCTCCAAGTCACCATCTGGAGCAGGATGACCTTCAGCTTCAGGGCTGTGACCAGGTCTCTATAGTTTCCTTCAGGATCAAGTGTATTTCATCCTCCAGCTCGAGGGCACTGGTCCTGCAGCACCTGGAAGAGAAGGATAATTCTATCACTGCCAGGGGATGTTCCTGGTAATTCAGTTGGCAGGAGCGAGGGGCCCAGAGGCTCTCCTCACAAATCTCTAAATCAACTGGCCATGCAGATGCAGGAGCAGCACCAGCTGCTTCAGAGGCAAAGGCCATTCATTGTCTGCCTTTTATTCTCTTGTTTCTGGGAACCTGCCAGAGTTGATGTCTCTGCCACAAAGCCTCACCTGCCTGGGTGCTCACCTAAGGTTTCACAGGGACTACAGAATATGCTAGGTGCTTCCAGAAAGCTTCTACATGGAGGACCAAGTTCTTCTATGCAAAAGGCTTAAGTCATGAGGGTTCTGTTTTAAAAGAGCTCATGGAACCCAAAATTCCTGTTCTGCAGTTCGCGTTGGCGCTATTCAATACAAGCCAGGTATTTACTGTGTCCAGCACTGTTCTCAGAACTGAAAGAGGTCCAGAAAGATGTATGAGATGATGGATCTGATCTTCTAGTTAAAAAGTGCTTATACTATCTAGGAATACTTAAGAAAGGAGCACTAATTATCCACCCCCCCCAAAATCTCAATTCTCCCCTGAACCATTCCAAATAACCATGAGATCAGACGGAAAAGAAAACTTACCCGTTTAAAATGGCTCTGCTTCTCCACGTGGATGTTTAATAGATGCCACACCCCATGCCCAAAGCTCAACTCCTGGTCTTCATTCCCAGCCTTTGCATCCCCTGTCTTCCTCATCCCAGTAGAAAGTAACTCTATCCATCTGTAGACAAAAGTTGTGGAGCCATTCCTGAGTCAAGCCTGACTGCTCTCTGTCGGCAGGTGCATTGGCTCTACTTCCAGAAATAGCCAGAATCTCGTACTCTTGACCTGTTGCACCCTTATGTAGGTCACCTTCCTCTTTCACCTCAGTTACTGCCACTTATAGGCTCCTGATAGGTCCCCAGTTTCTGATTTACCCACCTGCAGTCTAACCTCAACCTAGTGGCAAGAGTGATTTTTTAAATTTTAAGTCAGAAATTTTAAATGTCATTCCTCTGTTCAAAACACTTCACTTACTCAGGGTATAAGCCAGAGTCCTTCAGTCATCTACATGGTTCTCCATGAGCTCCCCCATTGTCTCTCTGATCTCATTCCCTACCACATTCCTTTTTCCTTCTGCTCCAACCATATTTTCCAAAATTCCTGGGCATGAACTTCCCTTAGCACATGGTACTTGTTCACTTTCACTTTTACCTGGAGATGTCTTTTCTTAAATGATCTGCATGGGTCAACCCCTTACCTTACACAGGTTTTTGCTTAAGGCTCTCTGACCACTCTGACATAAAGCACTCGCAGTCTTCCTCCACTGTTTTATTTTTCTAGCACTTACCACCATCTGCCATAGTTTATAGTTTCCTTTTATGATCTTTCCCACACCCACTAGCATCTAAGTTCTTCAAAGTCTGGAGTATATGCCTGTTTGATTTACTGTTTCATGGACTAGGGACAGACACATGGAAGGTGCTCAACAAACACTCACTGAATGAAGAAACCAAAGGGTGGTAACCCTCATTAAACATACTTTAACAGACCACCCACAAGACAGGGGCTACATATATTATTTCATTCAATCTTCATTCCTCTGTTAAAGGTGAGAAAACAGAGGCATTTATCAGATTTAGAACTTAAATAATCAGATTTAGAACTCAACCTATCCACCTCCTAAATCTGTGTCCCCAAACACTCCACAGCTCCCCTGTGAATCCCGCAGGGCCACCAGAGCTGTCAGGATTCAAAGGAAAGAGAAATGGGTTGTCACTGAGGGGGACCTGGGAAAGATTCACCCACGAGCTAGACTTTGGTGTGGACCTTGGCAAATGGGCACACTTCTATGAGGTAGAAAGAGGGTGGCATTCCAAGCAAGAAAAGTGTGAGGGCACAGAAGCAGAATAACTCAAAATTTGTTCATCCAAGAGTGACTTAGAGTGGGTAAGCTGCTTGTCCCAGTTTGCCCAGGACATTACCAGTTCTGCACCAAAGTCCTGTGTCCTGGGAACCCCCTCAGTCCCAGGCAAACTGGGATTATGATCACTCTATGGCACAAATGTATCTGTTTTAATAGAACAGAGTGTTTGTGCATATTGTTGAGGAAATGTGGAGAGTAAGAGCAAAAAAATGAATTTTGAGGCTGGGGGTGTTTGGAGTTCATGGTGCAGGTAAGTAGAAGCTTTTGGAAGTTTTTGAGTAGAGGCCGTTATGTGGAAACAGAACAAGTCGACAGGAAATAGGAAAAGGTAATATGAGCCCAACTGTGGCAAATAAAACATAGCATTGCATGGGGGTAGACCATGGATGCCAGACTAGCTCATAGCAGAAGAAGATTGATCAAATCTAGACCCATTTATCCCCAGTTCTTTCAAATAGCTGCTCCCTCTTGAAACCGGCAACTTTTCTTCTCCTTATAGTTCTTCAATCCTTGCTGACATCTGTTGCCAACAACAGCTCCTGGGAGTGGATGGAGATAGGTCATCTCCCATGCCTTGTATCCAAAAAGAACTTAGGGACACAAGGCAAGCCTGTTTTGGCTCCATTTCACATTTTCCCATCCCCTAAAACTTTGTCTTCTCCAGCATGGACCCATAAGTTAGAGTGGCAGGCTGGTGGTCAAGATCCTCTAGGATCCCTACACACTTTGACTGCCTCTATATTAACACTTTTCATCATGTCTTTTGGGAGTCTTACACTTACTAATTTAGTGGAAAGTCCTTATTGAAAGAAAAATATGAATGCAGTGCCCATGCGTATTTAAATAAGTGAGAAAGAAGTACCAAGGAGTCTATGAGTGCCCTTAATCCTTGGAGATATCCAGGATCATCTATGAAAATTGCACCAAAGGCAGTGATGTTGGATAAAAACAACCAAAATAAATGTATGTGATAGTATCTTCCTCACTGTGGTGTGTTTAATATCAAGTACAACAGTCTTGCCATCAGAGGTCCTCAGTACTTCATGAACAAAACGGAATGGGAAGTAAGTCCTCCAGCAAGCTACTGCTCAACAGAGATAAACACACTAGGGTTCTGGTGGAGCTGAAAATTGCCCTCTCCTCCCACAGATATCCTGGCAGCATGAGCACATGCACATACATGCACATGTGAACACACACACACACACACGCACACCTGTTTCTTGTTATTCTATTTTCAGAATGTATGAAGAATTTTGTCTTAAAAATACACGTTCCCCAGAAATAACTGCCTTCGGTGCCTAGGAAATTGTTTCCAGTTCTTTTTAGGAGAAAAGTCAGGTTTTGCCCATTGGTCACTAAGCTCAGCCTTCCTAGCTGTACCTCAGAGCCTCAGAGTGAGTTTTCTGGGTTGATTGATGACAGTGACCTGTAACTGTAGCTGGAAGGAACCCTCAATCACACAGTGCTTTTTTGAGTCAATAAGGATGGGAACAATGAAAAGAGTCTCTGGTGTTGCATTTTACTGTGTTGGCAGAGTAGGGCCGCTGCACACCCCTTTCCTCTTTCTTGCACATTCTCCTCATTTCAGTGTTGTTGACTTAGATTTAGATGGAGTTGAACTTAATTCTGGATACCTCAGCTATTACCTGTGTGAACTATGTGTGGGCCAAGGGGAGGCTGTCCCCATATGTGCCACTTTGGTATATTGATTATTTTGAATTTAAAGTTACATAAGAAACAGCCAGTGTAAGAGGAATACTCTTACCTGCCTTTGTCTCCAGAAAACAGGAAATAAATCTCCTGTGTGAAAGGTGCCTTCCCTGTACCAGGAGGTAGAGACAGCCTTATCACCAGAGACAAAGAGTTCAGAGCTGAGAAAACTATATGAAAAAACTTTGTTACTTTTACTAATTCACCACCCCAGCCCAAATTCTGCTTAGAATTCCTTACTAACTGAAACTCCCCAACATATGTTTTCTTTGTCCTGTCAATGCCTCACAGATTTATTGTTTCTTTGTCTAAAATGCGTAAGAATTGTCTTGGTCATTCCTTTGGGTCTTTATTTTATTATTGGACCTCTGTACATATGCAATTAAACTGTATTTTTTTCTTCTGTCAATCTGTCTTGTGCAACCTCATTATTAGACCACCTAGAAGAATCTTGAAAGGTAGAGAAATTTTTTTTCTTTTCCAACAACTGGATATTTTATTTAACTTATGATCTTAAGTTTATTTGTCTATAAAACAGGGGAACTCCTTTCTTGGTAACCTGAAAATTGCCATAGGGTTGTTACAAGAAGTTACCAACAAAGGGCTTAGCACAGTAAGAGGTCGTATACAGTAAAAGGTCAAACAAGGCAGCTGGAGTTTTTATGCCTTCAGCACTCTCTCCCTTTTCTTGGTTCCTCTACTCCTTCTCTTCCTGCTGACTTGTTTCATACCCCAACTTCAACTTCCAACCCTGAGAGGGCAAACTGATACCTGTTTTCACCTATCATTGATTGATTTGTTAGATAGGCTGCCCCACAGAAAAATTCTTAGGCACGTAACTGGATTTGAAATTTAAAACCATCTCATATTCATGTGTAGCTTAGACATTGCTTGAATGTGGCTAGTTCAAAAGACATTTTTTTAAAAAGATGGATATATGTTTAAAAAGCTCACAAGTTCTCTTGGGCACCACATGGCTCTTTGGAAAGAATCCTGTGACAAGTTAAGTGTAAATGAACCAGAAACATAGAGATTAAATTCCTCCTGAAATACTCCTGGGTGTGGAAATTAAGGACAAAGCAATTTCAAGATGTCTCCCGTTTTGCAGACCTGCAGTCGGCTGGCTTCCCTTAAGGATGCCTGCTGAGTTGTGGGAAGTGCTGGCTGGCTCAGCCTGGCCTCCAGGGTACTCCCGGAGCCATGGGGTTACTTTCTCCCGGGTGGGGCAGCAGAGGTGATTTGATGGGGGAAACTTTCATTCCAACTGCTCTTCCGGCAAAGCTCCTCTCTGGGGACCTCAGACTGGCACCTTTCACCATTGTTAAATTCACTTAAGATAAAAGCGACACCAGGCAAATGACAAGGGAAGAGCCATTAAGGGATGAGCGTAAGCAGTGACTGACAGGCAGGCTCTGCTAAACACTCAGCTGCCAGCCCAGCCTCCGCTGGAATCACTCCCGAAAGCCTGCCCCAGCCAGCGCTTGACAGACACAGGATGCAATCCAAGCCTGTGGGCCTCAGCCTTTGTTTCCTGGAGCCTCTGCCTCCAGGTTCCTCCATCCACACCCACCAGCCCTCTGACGCAGGGACAGCAGCAGCAACCACACTGAAGGAGAGGCTTGCCTGATGAAGGTGAAAGCCTACCGTTTGCCTTCCCTCGGTTGGGTGCCTGCAGTTGGTGGGCCATACATAGAGTGTGGACAATGAATCCACTCATATTGCAGTTAGGAGAGCTGAAGACTGAACTCAGCCAACTAGGAGAACACACACTCGGTCAAGCCTCTCTTTTCTTCAGTTGCTTTTTGGTTGTAGTGTAAAGTCATGTTGGCCACGTTGATCTTTTCCTGGTACTGTGCGCAAGGGGACCCACGGGGGCTCTCTGCTAGGAGATGCTGACCACCCAGCATCCCAGGAGTCCTGCAGCACTAGGTCTTATTGACTTACTTGCTTAATAATTTTTATTAAGGTAATTTATTAGAAAATATTTGAAAAATACCAAAAATTAAAAACCCACAAGGAAAAAGAAAAATAGCAACCACTCAGAAGGTCCTCGATTGTTACCTTGTTGCAAGGTTTCTGGTCTTGACCAGGTGACCCTGCGAGAGTCTCTTTGCTTCTCTGTGCTTTCCTTTTCTCATCTATAAAATGAAGACAAGTACAACACCTACCTCATGGAGTTGTGAGTATTCGTACGTTAAAAACAGGAAGCAGTCAGCAGAGAGCCTACGGCACTGTAAAGACTCACCGAAACAGTAATCGTTGCTATCAGGCTATGATTTTCACCAATCTTTTTTTTTAAATATTTTATTTATTTATTTGAGAGAGAGAGAGCATGAGAGGGGAGAAGGTCAGAAGGAGAAGCAGACTCACCATGGAGCTGGGAGCCTGATGTGGGACTCGATCCCGGGACTCCAGGATCACGACCTGAGCCGAAGGCAGTCACTTAACCAACTGAGCCACCCAGGTGCCCAATTTTCACCAAACTTGATTGCAGTTGTAGCTCTATTAGATCAGTGGTCTCTGCCGAGGGAGATTTGTCCCCCAGAGGACATTTGACAATATCTGGAGACATTTTTGTTCACAAATTAGGGGCGGGATTATTACTGGCATCCTGTGGGTAGAGGGCAGGGATGCTACCAAACATCCTGCAAATGCACAGGATGGCTTCCTCAACAAAGAATGATCTGACCTCAGTTGTCAGTAGTGCTGCAGTTGAGAAACCTTGATCAGATTAAGGCACAAGATCCTAGCCCCTGCTTGCTCACCTTGAACTTTAGCTCCCCTTCAGGGCATGTCATAGTCTTTTCCAGGGGTCCTGGGTGATGGGTCTTACCTATGTTCAGGAACATGCCCCTCCCCCACTCCAGCCTCCTTTCACGTGTGCCGCTGCCCTCCCTGATGTGGATGTGCACAGCTATCCACTGCAGGTGCCACCTGGAGCTGAGTTAGGGGCTGAGGGTGTGGTGGGCCAGTGGCCTTATCCCAAATCTCTGAAGTCTTGTTACCTGGATCCCAAAGTGGTCTCATGGATGCCTAGAGGCTGGTAGTCTTCACCAACACAGCCTTCAGCTTCTTTCCCTCACTTCTCTCTCACTTGAGTCTCGAAACCAGACTCTCTGCCTGGATTTTGGAGCAGAACTCACATCACCGAAATCATCCTCATCTCCTTTTCCCTCCTTCTCCTTGAGTTGGGTCTTATCAACTCATGCAAACAGATTCTCAGGGGGTGCAAGCCAAGGGTGTACATATCTCAACAATACTTGCTAGTACACACAAGCTTACAGGTACACAACTTTTTAAATCAAAGTTGTGGTTTTACCATTTCCTTGTTCCTTAATATTGAAAATTAGAAGATAGGTATGCACTGAATAGCATTATAAAGCAGCTTTGTACTCTTGTCCACTGATTTTCTTAGGATAAATTTCTAGAATATGACTTAAGGGTTGTGAAAGAAAGGATTTAGGAACTTTGTCTTAGGCAACAATATCTGTCTGTCCTAAACACATCAGAATAGCAATCCCATCCCCACCATGGCTGGGAAAGTGAAGTACTCAGTCATTGGAAAGTTCTAGTTAGTGGAGAATTTCCCCCTGCTAATATCATATGTGGAAAGATTCTTTCTAAATAACATGTCTAACACTAAATGAGATAGAACAAAATTCCATTTTCCCTTAATAATTCAAAGGGCACTCATATTGCTTCAAGGTCATTAATATAACCTCATTTCTCAGGGCAGGGTTTCAGATGATGTGTGTAGAAGCTCTTTATAAGTGGCAAACACACACACACACACACATACACACATACACACACACACAAAGAAATATAAAGGTTTATTATTTCAGTTTTTAAATGGGGACAATATGTATTGACCAGGTTCACCAAGAAATGACATACCTTGGAAACTTCTATTTTGGATAAGTTTCTGACATCAATCTGTTTATATGTCATTTACCCCTTCCTCATTAAAGCAAAATAAAGAATATGAAAAAATTCCTCTTGGCTCAGGTTTTGTATTATATTCCAGATGAATATATTTTACTATAATCTCGGTATCTCAAAACATTGTTCAGTCATAAATTCTTCCCTGTCTCCTCCCAATAATAAAAATAGGATGAAAAAAAAAGTACTTTCTACTACATGTGCCTTCATCAAGTGAGGAATCTGTAGATAAGCCCTTATCTATCTCTAGTAGCCATGAACTTGGACAAGTCAATTATCCTTTCTGGAACATGTTTTCTTCATAGATGATGAAAAGAGTGATTTCCAAGACCTAAAACTTCTGTGATTTTATGATTTAGCTTGTTCCTTCTGAAGGATTTGAAATTCTGTTCTCCAATTTTCTTGAAAAAAAAAAGTCTTTAGCTAAATAAAAACAATTTTCTTGGAAAACAGGATGTTGAAGGCAATTTCCCCAGCATCTTGGAATTTTGGGCAAAGCCCCAAAGCTGAGAACAATGGATGAGAAGTGACTCCCCATTTTAAAGAGAGGAACTAGAAGCGTACTACCAAAATGTACTCAAAGGAAACAGGACCTGCTCTGCACCCATCAGCCCCATCAATGCCCAACAGTGAATATAAGACCAGTCCAGAGATTCAAATGGATGACTGAAGAGATTCATTGAAAAAGGTTTTTAGACTAGAAGGGAGGACTGTGAGACCTTTTTTCACCATCTACTTTCCTTTTCAAGGGTGTGTTCCTTCAAATCAGGCTATGGGGACCCAAGAGAAATACTCACAGAGGTTGAGAGTGCATGTGAGAAGCAGAGAAGGGTTTCTCACTGCCCCCACTGGATATTTAGGAAGTGTAGACTCTGGGCTCCAGGACTAAAGGAGGAAGATGGGGGTGAAAGAGCCCTTCTTTAAGATTCTATGTGAAACTCACGACTGGCACCTGCTTCTTCCCCTGGAGTTCAGAAGGCTGGAGACCAGCTGTGGTCATGCACAATGGTAGGGTGAGGAAAGAGAGCAAGAGTGAGGAGTACATATATGAACACACTTTAGGCTGGCAAGGATGAGTGAGTTTCCAATGGCCAGGTGGATCCTGTGGGAAGTCCCTGGGCTTCACTTACCATTCAAGAAGGTGCCCTGTTGGGGCAAAAGTTTTTCAGCAGTAAGAGGTATGGGGTGAACAACCTGACAGCCAGGATTAGCCGAGAGAAGATTGTAGTGGCACCTGTGACATTAAAGTCTTCCCCTCTTCATCTAATCACTCTTCCCCCTGCCCAGACCCTAGGATATGCAGAAGGTGAAGTGGGAAGGTGAGGGACAAGAATGAAAGAGCATAGCATGTCTTCTCCTCAACTGTAGGAGCTTGATGAACAAGACACGGGTTTAAGAGAGGAAAGAAGTTATAGACTGAATCTGAGATTAACGTTTTAATATTAGACTAGATTGGACCTTTTAATACCTTTAGGGGAGCAATAGTTAATGAAACGACCCTGTTTATAGCAGAAAGTAAAATAAACAAATACTCCAGGATCTGCCTAAGATTCTGCAAAGGGATGGGAAAAGGAGGTATAACTAAGCAAATGTCATGAGTGGCAGACTCCAGCTGAGTTGACATGGAAATAACATCAATATGTCTGGGAATAACTACGTGTTCAGGACCACTATGTTTTGTTTGTGTGTTTTTATAGCTGAGAAAACCGAGACATGGACAATGATCCTTTAACCAAGACTCTGCTTCACCTATCCTAACAGTATGTGGTTGTTTTTTTCAAAACACATTTTTCCTTTCTATGGCCTTCTTTATTTTCACAACCACAATATTACTCTAAAGCAATAATGCTATAGTAACAGCAAAAATCAGTAAATGTCATTTCTTCATCAGATATATAGAGGAAGGTTTAAGACAAGGTAGTGAAAAAAATCTGTCTATAATAATGTTATATTTTAACCACAGGATTGTTACTTTCAGTGACTTCCTTCTTGAGATTTAACAAACAAGCAATGAATGTTCTTTATTTAGTTATGCCTATATCAGCTACATAGCAAGAAATCTATACTTTCCTGAGAAATTATGTTGTAAAACTGGGTTCATGGAAAGTTATGGCCTTTGAAGATAGACAGACTTGACTTAAATTCCTGGCTCTACCACTTACTAACTATGTGAGTTAGGGAAAACCATTTGGTCTTTCTGGATTTCCACTTCCTCATCTGTAAAAGGAGACTACTAATATTTATTTCATTAAACTGTGACAATTAAGTGAAATCACATATACCACGCATTAACCCAAAGGGCACAACAATAAATGTCCTGCCCTTCCTCTGCTCCTTGGTCCTAAACTTAAGTTTGCCTAATTTTATTTATTCTAATTTGAATTATTTATTTATTTATCTATTTATTTTTACATATATATGTATTTTATATGTATACATGTACAAACATTTATATTCTACTTAAGTGTATTTTCAGTAATTACAAATGTAATCTGTAATCTTCATTACAAGTCAAAGAGAAGCCATAATAAAATGTTTAATGACCTCACTACCCCCAAACCCAGCCTCTTTAAATACCCAATGTTAGTTGTTTGGGGAGGAACTCTTCCATACCCTTCTCTTTGCTCATACAAACATCCTTTACACATCACTCTGAAAATTCCTTTTTTCCCTCAAAAATATATATTTGGAACACATCTCAGGTCAATACATGCAACTCACGTTTATTTGTTGGTGTAACTATATAATATCCCATAGCCTGATGACCCTATTTTAACTTCTTTGCATTGACATTTTGGTTGCTTCCAACTTGTGCAACCATAATGCTGCCATGATGGTTACCCACCGAAGGGGATCATGGCCACTGAGGTTTTCATTTTCAGAGTCTGTCATCCCTATGGAGGGACTGCTGAGGTGAGGAGTGTGTACATTTTTTTTGAGGGCGTGAGAGAACGTGTGTGTGCATGTGTGGTGAGTGCATGAATGGGGCAGGGGGGAGGGGCAGAGGGAGAGAGAGAGAGAGAATCTTAAGCAGGCTCCACACCCAGCGCAGAGTCCACATGGGGCTTACTCTCACGACCCTGAGACCCTGACCTGAGCCAAAATTGAATCGGATGCTTAACCGACTAAGCCACCTAGGTGCCCCAGGAGTGTGTATATTTTAATGTTAATAGGTATTGACCTATATTATAAATCTATTGGGTAAGTTCATCATATAAAAACAAAACAAGGGCGCCTGGGTGGCTCAGTGGGTTAAAGCTTCTGCTTTCGGCTCAGGTCATGATCTCAGGGTCCTGGGATCGAGGCCCATATCGGGCTCTCTGCTCAGTAGGGAGCCTGCTTCCTCCTCTCTCTCTGTCTGCCTCTCTGCCTACTTGTGATCTGATCTCTCTCTCTGTGTCAAATAAATAAATAAAATCTTTAAAAAAAAATAAAAATAAAAACAAAACAAAACCAACAAATGACTCAAAGAAACAAAATTCAGGGAATTCTATAAAGCAAAGGCAACTTTTTATGTACCAAGACTTTAATTTACTTGTTTGGTAAATTCAAAATGTCAGAGATTGCTTTTTCTTTGACTGGGAAAAAGAAAACTTGCCGTGCCAGAGTGGGTGTGGTCACGGGTTCAAGGGAAGTTTAATAATGGATTGCCAACTTAGTGTCCAAGGCAGAGCTCTGGTCCTCTGAATCATTTCATTCCCTCTGGCCATCAGATTTTGTGAGTGGGGTGTGAGCTTCTTGCTGCCCTGGAAACTGCTACTGATGTCACCATGCTAGCTCTTCCCATTTAGAACAAATTCAATCTCTGGGTCACTAGAAAGTCACATGTCACATGTCACAGACTGTCAGCTTTTGTCTCCCATCACTCCTTATTACTTAAGGGTATTGGCTGAGATCCCAACATCTTTATCTCTTAGGGGGTTGGAAGCCTGGGCAGCTTCTGTACCTCTTTCTCCCCTGTGTCCCTCTACTTGGCTTTTAGGAAGTTCTTGCTCAGAATTCTCTGACCTTTTGGAGATCTGGATTCCAATACTGATAACATTAACATCACTGGGATTAATGCAGAAAAAAAACCCCGATCTATGTCTGCATCCAACTCTGGGCAGAATATAATATGGGCTTAGCCATGGAAGTTGAGCCTTCATGTTTGAAAGAATTAGAAAACCATTGTCCTCTCTGACTTTCTGCAAGAATAAGGATCTAACATCTGGGAAGTGATTTCTTCTTAGTTTTTTTCCTTTAGAATAATAATAATTTCAATTATAATTATAATTACTATATTTTATATTATTTACATTATTATATAATAATTATTATTATCATTTCATGAATGCTTCCTATGTACCAATTTCTTTGTGAAGCTCTTCTTGTACTTTAATCTTTACAACAACCATTCTGGATGAGGAAAATCATATTCAAGAATGTAAGGTAACTTTTGAAATGTATCACGATTATAAATGATAGAGTTGAATTTGAACCTAGCACCCTCTTCCTCTGAAACCCATGTTCTAATCTATCCACCCCATCATGTTATTAGAAGTCCTGAATAGAACTAAAGTAGGCAGAACCAAGTGGCACAGGGTTTCCCAATTACCCTGGCGTCATGAGGAGAAGTTTCCTTTATGTGCATAATTGGGTAAAAGTGTTGCATGTTACGGATGATAATGTGGACGATATTTATCACATAAATTCTATTGCTGAATAATCAAAGTCATTAAAAAGATCAAAATATTTTTTTGCTAAAACAGTGATGACCTTATTTCTCTATTTATCAAGAATGTCAGTGTCATAGGTCCTTGGAATCAGAGATATTTAGATACTCAAAAGTAGAAGAGATTGGGGCACCTGGGTGACTCAGTGGGTTAAAGCCTCTGCCTTCAGCTCAGGTCATGATCTCAGGGTCCTGGGATCCAGCCCTGCATCAGGCTCTCTGCTCAGCAGGGAGCCGGCTTCCTCCTCTCTCTCTGCCTGCTTCTCTGCCTAGTTGTGATCTCTCTCTCTCTATCAAATAAATAAATAAAATCTTTAAAAAAAAATAGAAGAGACTTGAGAGGTCTTTTTTATGCTTTTACTTGATTCTTAATTTTTCTATTCCATGTCCTTGAAATATGTCATAGATCATCTATTTGGGATACACTAGCAATGGCGATCTCATTTTCACACGACAGAGAAGAAGAACCAGACAAGTAAATAGACGACTACATCAAATTTGATGAATGCTCTGAAAGGGCTGTGTACAGTTACAAGGGAGTGTAGAAAAGGCACCCGGCTTGGAGGGAAGGCAATTCAAAAAGAGGTTTCTGAGCGAATATGACAGTGTGTTGGCTCTTAAATGAAAGAAGCAAGTCTGACGAACGGGAGGGACAGTAGGGGAATGAGTAGAGATAGCTCAGATTGCTGGAGTGAGCAAAAGCAACAAATACTTAGCAAGCATGGGAATCATGCTACAAGTATCTCAGTGTGGCTGGAGCATGGATCGTGGTTGGAAGAGTGCTGACAGATAAGGCAAAGCCCAGACTGGAAAAGTGTATCCCATGCTAATGAGTTTGGATTTTATTCTGAAGAGGAAAGGGAGTCATCAAAAGCTTTTAAGGGAGAACCAAGATCAACTCTGCATTTTCAAATGAACACTAGCGGGTGCTGATGCAGGATGAGCACTGGGATCTGGATGAGGAAGCTAGGGCAGGGCTGGACAAAGAGGGGCAAGGACAGGACAGACAGCAGCGGATTTCATCTTTTTTAGCACCTAGAGTTGAAAGGATTTGGTGCTAACGTGGGTGTGGCAGAGGTATAGAATGGGACAAGTAGAGAACGATGTCCAGGTCTAGCTTGGGTAGCTCCGTATGTATGAGAAAGTACATCCAGTTCCATCCCATCATTGACAAGCTCTTGGTGTAAAGAAATTCTTCTGGTATGGAACTACTGTTCTTCAACACTCTTTACGTTGGTCTTAATCTGACCTCCATCATTACAAATGGCAATGACTGTGACTTTGTAGATTCACTAAATTGCAAGTAAATAGAGATTCCAACTTGATAAACTGTTTAATAAAGAAAATCTTATTATCTATCTCTGTATATATGTATATTTATATTATGTATTTATGTATTATTTATATTTATTAATATATATGTGTTTCTTTGAACTTCAAGGAAAACAAGAAATAAATAGTTCCAAGGGTTCAATCCCTTAATTATGCTTAATATCTGAAAAACAAGGTTACCTTCTGAGTTTTCATAAGGAATAGATAAATTAAAGTTCATTCAGCACATACACTGAGAAGCAATGGATAAATTGTGAAAAAAGTAATCAAGCCCCATCTTTCCCTTTACCTACTGGCCTTTTCATGGCCGGGTGTTATATGTATTACCACTTATTCCGCTGTAATGACTAGGAGGCTGACTGCATCTCTGTTCCTGATCCAATGCTCCCTGTTTCACAAAAGCCCTTGGGATGAGAGCATCAAATATAGAATTTGATGAAGGGCACAAATATCAGCAGTATTCAGCTACCCAAATCCAACCTAATGACATTCGTCTAAATCTGGGATGTCAACGATGCCATTCACCCTCGATGACAACTATTACTGCTTTTTTCTTTTTCCCATCCAGACTTTTTTTCAAAGGGAGGATATCTTTTGACTTGGTCAGTTACTAAACTTCACTCAAGGAAGATGCATGAAGAATGAAGTGGCTTTGTATAGAGACAGAGTTTGTGAAGGTTTTACCAATTCCTGGCTGGGCCAAAGTGCCTCTCACTTATGAAATTGTGGGACCTCAAACAGCACGGTCTTTTATTCTTCCCAGCAGATCTTTACTCATGTAGCAGTCACGACCTTGTCTTATTTTAATAAGAATAAGAACTGGTATTTCTCATTCTTCTATTGAGCCAGTGTCAGTTTTTTTCAAATATATGAGAAAACATTGTGTTTATTAAATACAATCCCATTAAATTAAAAACTGCTATAGAGCATCACCCAAGGATGTAGATTTAAAGACAGTAGGCTAATAATATTTTCATTCAGCTCCTCTCCCTTGAAATCTGCTAATCCATTAAAATTAATTTTTAAAAAACGAAAGAATAAAAAGGAGAGTAAGCTTCCTCTTTAATCAAGTAAGAAAACCTCACAAACCCAAACCACAAAGTATAAAACACATCCATCTAATAATGTTAAGTCTGGGATAAGGTATTGGGACATGGGGAAGCCAAATACATGACTTCTTAGGACATGAGTAATTTTCGGATGTCCCTAAGCCACCTTGCCAAGGAAGTCTCCCTGTGGACTCTGGGTGAAGGAGGGAGAGCAGCAAATCGACCAAACTGCAACATGAAATGTCTGTGAATTAACCAAAAATCCTCCCCCATTTTTCTTTTGGAGAATCCAAGTGTTCTACAGACTTAAAAACACTCCGCTAAAGATCTTAACCTTTTGTCTGTAATATAGATTGAACACTTTCCTCCAGACCCTTACTTTATTTAAATTTTGCATATCATTTATTCGGTTTTGATGTTGCTTTTATTGGGAGCAGGGAAAGAGCAAGGATATGTAGCCAGATATATTCTTTTCCTACCTTTGGTGTTATGTTTAGAAAATCTTATCCATCCTGATATTTTTACCAAAAGATTAGTTCTTCTGAAATTTCTCTTGAAGTTTTTCTTTCCCAACAAATGAACTATTAAACCTGACAGTGAATAAACCATCCCTTCCACCGTCTCCTTTATCCCATGTTAACGTATATATATACTTGTGTCTGTTTTTGAACTTTTGGAACTTAGTTTTGTAGCTCTTTAAAATGGTGGTGCAAGACTAGGGACTGTTAATAAATAATAGTTAAATCTGATGGATGGTGAAAATGGCATTATGCTTGGGTAAAAAGTAATTAAGGTGGATACTAAAGTATTTAGGGGTGTCTGAAATGTACTTTAACAAAATTAAAAGGAGTTAAAAATAAAGCAAGTATAGAAAAAATGGATAGCTGTTGAAGCTGGATGGTGAACAATGCTGTACTCTGTTCTTGTGGGTGTATTTGAGAATGCACATAATAAAATCTTTAAAAAAATAGATTAGGGTGATGCTGTATGGCAGCCATCTTGGATTCTCTCTTTCCAATAATGGAAGACCTAATCTTTTACCTCCATCTCTGTTATAACCTCTCATCTGACTTTCCTCTTTTTCTCAGCTACAATAGGGAGGAATCCCCTAATTTCACCTATTTTTCTCTGGTCTCTTGGCAAACTGCTGCTGATACCCACCATTCATTGGCTTGGACCAGCTGGTGTGAGGTTGGCTGCTACCTCATGGGCTATGCCCCCAGAGAGAACAAAGGAGAAATTTCTGGAAGTCCCTGCTTGGCCACCTTCCCACAATTGTCATACCACCCTCGCCCTTCACCCCCACTTCATGGCAGACACAGACATAAAGGGGTCCTTTCTATCAGATATTCTTTATTACTTTTCTACACTTACTTGGAGAAAGCAAGAAACTGACTTCCCATAAATCATTTAACTTTGTGCTCTCTTGTGAATATATGTAGTCCATACTTCGGTTATCCTCCTGCCTTCTTCAAGTTTCCCAAAACAAAATCGCACCCCTGTAAGCGTTCTGATGAATCTGTAGAATTTACGAAGGAAATTCCTGGGGCAGGACATTCCACTAGAAATATGTCTAAGTGGAACACATGCTTCTCCCAAGTGTTCCTTCCAGTCCACCAACCACCACCTTTCCTCTTTCTTCCTTCCTTTTGGTACCCTCTTATTATCCTAATTTAACAGATGGCAAATAAGGAAACATAATGAAATGGTAAAACACAAGTGCCGTAGATCAGAACCTTCTCATTATGTAACACCAAGATCGTTTCTTTCTCCCGGCCTTTTGCATACCTGCTTCGCGTGCATTTTCATTTAATCTCTTAAGATACTCCCATGTCGTATTTATTATTATGTCACCATTTTACAGAGGTAGAAACTGAGGACCCAGGAAGTTGAATAAAATTGCCGAAAGCTATGCAACTAATCAGTGTTGGTGCAGAGGTTCAAACTAAGTCTGTCTGAATGCAAAGCCCATGCTACTGAAGGCCACCTAACCCTGCCTCACAAATCCTCATGTATTCAGGACTCGCATCAATATTAAACACTCTTCATCCCCAGCTAGACCGCTCCCTTGCTGCTGGGTGAGTGACCGTGCTGTTAGTCACCATTGTGGAAAGAAACCTTTGTGACAGTTAGTGGTCTCCGTGCATGTAGGAGACTCAAAATAAAGCAAAATAACCTATTTGCATAAGTACAATCTGCTCAAATGTCAGCAAGCACGAGCTGGCAACAAATCTGAAGTCAAGGCAAAGGAGGATAAGGCGTCGCCACTTGCCTCCCACCCATCCTTGTCCCCGCGGCCCCGGTCCCGGACCCTGGGACCTGCCAGGGAGTACATCCTGTCAGATGAGCCCCGACCAGACGAATGTTGTCATCTGGCTTGAGCAGACCGTTCTGATCCAAATCAGCTCGCGGTGCAAGCTTGACACCCCATCATGAGTGGAATTCGGTTTGACACGTACCTGGCTGTGAAAGCCCAGTTCTTGCCCCCACCCCTGCCTCACTTGACCCCTGTAGCCTCGTATGTCAGAATGTGACATCCCAGGTGTCAGCTGTAACGCCGAGCGCACGGAGCGGGAGATGGATGGGCGATGACAGCGGTGGCTAGCGTGCCCAGCCCAGGCCTGGCACGGGGGCCGGCCTGCTGCCTGGATGGGGGGGAATGGGGCTCGTCAGCTGTGCGTCAGGGAGGCTGGGGCGGCAAAGGCCCTTGGCTGGGTGCCACGGGGTCTGGAATGCCACTGCTAGAATGTTCCCTGCGCTGAAGCATTGGCCTCTTCTCGGGAATTTGGGTATCAGCTAGCATTGTCCCTGGCTGGAAGAACCCCAGGGCAGAAGCTTGTAGACACAAGGGCACGGAAGACAGGACAGTTCACAGCTTTGCCTACGACGGACCCTCAAGGCAGAGCAGGAAGAGAACGTGTGCGAGTGGAGATGGAAACTAACACTGACCGAGATTCAGTCCCGAACCACGAGCTCTGTCTGAATTATGCGATTCCATTGTCCCAACAGCACTGCAGAGCTCATGAAGGATGCTGCTCAAGGCTGTGCGTTTATTCGGTGGTGACCCTGGACTCTTGCCTGGTGCACCGCACGGCAGCCCTTCCGTGACTCTTCCTCCCCGGTGTTTCTCTTCTCCTGAGGCAGGCAGAGCAACGACAGGTGCGCCCGCTGAGTTCTCGCTGCTGTGCCTTCTCGCTCCTGTCCGGGACCCCAGAAATGGGAAGGAGCGGTCAGATATAGAGTCAGATCAGCCCATCCACTCGGCCAGCCCCCGAGGTCCTGTGACAGCTGAAAGGCTCCCGTTCCTCACAGACGTCCTGTGGCCCCCTGGGGCTGCACAGGGGCCTCATGATGAACTGCGGAGGAGCTTTCGGTGGTGCAAGGGGAGGGTCTCACCCTCCCGGTGTTGAGGATGAGGCTGGGGGGGGGGGGGGGGGGG